>JAKSZT010053882.1:1192513-1259931 GCA_026826555.1 Tolypeutes matacus
TTAAAAAAAAAAAAAAAAAAAAAAAAAAAAAATTACATGTATCCATTACATTTAATTGAGAAATGTATATATTTATTCATCTGTGTTTACTTTTTAGTTTTTAATTGCTTATGTTTTCAATTATTAAATGTACAAAATAAAGTTAAAAAACCAAAAACAAAAAAACAAGCAGCATACAATGATGGCACTTTCTCCTTTATATAATTGTTTCCTTGCATTCCTCAAATATAGATTGGCTTCTAAGCCCGAAGTGCCATGGTCATCCTGGGACTTACAGCCTTTTACAACTCTCCTATAGTGAATTACGTTCCCAGGGTATTAGCACTTTCTTATACTTGCCTTACTCTTTTGTTTTGCTTCATGTCCTCATATCCTCCTATGAAGGTGTGCATGAGAAGTAAATTTCAAGCTTGTGTTTCTGAAAAATTTTTAAGCTCACACTTTACCAATATATGTACTAGGTACAAAATTCTGAGTAAGAAGTCATTTCCTTCAAAACTGTGAAAACTATATAGTCCATTGTCTTCTGTTATCCATTGCTGCTATCAAGAAGTCTGAAATGGAGGGGGGAAAAAAAGGAATCAACAAAACCAAAGTTGGTTCTTTGAGAAGATCAACAAAATTGTAAAACCCTTAGCTAGACTAACAAAGATAAAAGATGAAGAAAATAAATAAAATCAGAAATGAGAAGGGGACATTACAACTGATCCCATAAAAATGAAAAGATGATAAGAGAATACTAGGAACAGTTGTATGCCAACAAACTAGAAATCATTGGTGAAATGGACAAATTCCTAGAAACATGCAAACAATCCACACTGATCCTAGAAGAAATAGAAGACTTCAACAAACTAATCATGAGCAAAGATATTGAAATAGTCATCAAAAATCTCCCCAAAATGAAAAGCCCAAGACCAGATGGCTTCACAGGTGGATTCTACTAATCATTTAAAGAAGATCTAATACAAGTCTTGCTCAAACTCCTCCAGAAAGTCAAATGAGAGGGAAGGCTATGAAGATAACATCACCCTAATACCAAAGCCAAATATAGATATTTTGAAAAAAGAAAATACAGACTAATTTCTCTAGTAAATATAAATGCAAAAATTCTCAACAAAATACTTGCTAACCAAATCCAAAAGCACACTAAAAGAATTATACACTACAATCAAGTGAGTTTTATACCAAGTATGCAAGAGTGGTTCAACACTAGAAAATCAATCAGTGTAATAAACCACATTAATAAATTGAAGAAGAAAAATCAGATGATTATCTCAATTGATGCAGAAAAGGCATTTGAAAAAAATACATCATCCTTTATTAATAAAAGCACTCAAAAAGATAGGAATAGAAGGAAGCTTTGCCAATATGATAAAGTGCATATATAAAAAACCCGCAGCTAACATTGTACTCAATGGTGAAAGACTGAAAGCTTTCCTGCTGAGACTGGGAACAAGACTCAGATGGCACTGTGCAAGAAGAAGAAATAAAAGGCACCCAAATAGGAGAAGAAGAAGTAAAATTTCCAGTATTCATTGTTGATAGGATCCTATACTTAGAAAATCACGAAAAATTAACAACAACACTACTGAAACAAATAGATGACTTCAGCCAAGTGACAGGATACAAGATTAATATGCAAAAATCAATAGTGTTTCTATACACTAGTAAAGAGCAAATAAGGAAGAAGTCAGAAAAAAAGTCCATTTATAATAGGGATTAAAAGAATCAAATATTTAGGAATAAACTTAACCGAAGACATAAAGGACCCTGTATTCAGAAAACTATAAAACATTGCTAAAAGAATCCATAGAAGATCTAAATAAAAGGAAGGGCATTCCGTGTTCATGGACTGGAAGACTAAATATCATTAAGATATCAATTCTACCCAAACTGATTTACAGATTCAATGCAATCCTAATAAAAATTCCAATAATTAGACTTGGAAAAGCCAATTATCAAATTTATCTAGAAGGGTAAGGACCCTGGAATAGCCAAAAATATCTTTAAAAACAAGAACAAAGTTGGAGAACTCGTACTTTCTGACTTTAAAACATATTACTTAGCTACAGTGTTAAAAAATTAAACTAAAAATAAAAAACCGAACATGGTACTAGCATAAAGATAGACTGACCAACAGAATCAAAATGAGAGTTCAGAAATAGACCTTCACATCAATGGTCAAGTTTTTTTTGACAAGGCTGACAAGCCCACCCAGCTGGATCAGAACAGTCTATTCAATAAATGGTACAGGGACAACTGAATACCCATGAAAGAAAGGAAAGGAAGGAAGGAAGGAAGAAAGGCAGAAAGAGTGAGAGAAAGGGGGGAGGGGGGATAAAGAGAGGGAGGGAGGGAGGGACGGAGGGAGGGAGGGAGGGAGGAAAATCCTATCTCACACCTTATACAAAAATTAACTCAAAATGGATCAAGAACCTAAATAGAAAAGCTACAACTATAAAACTCCTAGAAGAACATGTAGGGAAACATCCTCAAGATCTTGTGGTAGGTGGTGGTTTCTTAAACTTTACACCCGAAACACAAACGATGAAAGAAAAAACAGATAAATGGAACCTACTCAAAATTAAATACTTTTGTGCTTCAAATGGCATTACAAAGAAGGTGTAAAGGCAACCTATTCAATGGGAAAAAAATTTTTGAAACCACATATCTGATAAGGGTTTGAGTTCCATGTTATATAAAGGAATCACACAACTCAATGATAAAAAGACAAGAAACCCAATTTAAAAATGGGCAAAAGACTTGAATAGACATTTTTCCAAAGAGGAAATACAAATGGCCAAAAAGCACACGAAAAAATGCTCAACATCACTAGCTATTAGGGAAATGCAGATCAAAACTACAATGACATATCATTTCACACCTTACAGAATGGCCATTAATTAAAAAAAAAAAAAAAATAGTAAACCACTAGTGCTGGAGAGGATGAGGAGAAATAGGAACTCCTTCACTGTTGGTGGGAGTATAAAAGGGTGCAGCCTCTGTGGAAGACAGTTTGGTAGGTCCTCAGGAAGCAAATATAGAACAGCCTTGTGATCAGGCTATCCTACTACTAGGAATATATTCAGAAGAACTGAAAGCAAAGAAGCAGATATTTGCACACCAATGTTCATAGTGGCATTATTCACAATTGCTAAAAGATGGAAACAACCTAAGTGTCTGTCAACTGATGAATGGTATATACATATGGTGGAATACTATTTAGCCTTAAGAAGAAATAAAATTGCGATGCATAAATATAACAACATGGATGAACCTTGAGGATATTATTTTGAGTAAAATAAGCCAGACACAAAAGGACAAATATTGTATGGTCTTCCTAATATGAACTAAATATGATGAGTAAATTTAGGGAGTTAAACTATAGAGTATAGGTTAGTAGGAGAAAGAATGTGGGTTGAGAAGGGGAAGCTGATGCTGAATGTGTGTAGAATGTTTAATAAGGTTGATTGTAAATATGTGGAAATGGATAGAGTTGATGGTAACATATTATACTTAGTATAACTAACACTGCTGATTTATAAATGTGATTGTGGCTGAAAAGGGTAGTTTAGGGAGGGTAATGTTAATTGAAAGACAGCTAGAGGATAATCTAGGGACTATAATATAGTGATTTTGGGGTAGATGAGGATTGTGGTCAATAACAGAAATACAAAAATATTCCTCTATTACAAGGTGTTAAGAATATGGTGAGGAACATTCTTGCATGAACATGGTGACACAATGGGATCTAAGCACCCTTTCAATTAGAAACAGAGTGGGCATCACCACCCAAAATCCTCAAGATTGGGGAATGAACAGTGAACTAAAGTAGACTTAACATTATTCTATTATAGACTTATTATTATTCTAGCAATGGAAGAACTTGTATCGTGGTGACCAGAGGTTCTGAGAGGAGGGAGAGGGAAGAACAGGTGTAACATGGGGGCATTTTCAGGACATTGGAATTGTCCTGCATGACATTGCAATGACAGATACAGGCCATTATACATTTTGTCAAAACTTATAAAATTGTGTGGGGCAGAGTGTAAACTATAATATAAACTATACCCCATTGTTAGTGGCAATGCTTCAATATGTGTTCATCAATTGTAACAAATGTACCACACTAATGAAGGATGTTGTTAATGAGGGAAATTGTGGGAGGGAGAGGGCGTGGGGCATATGGGAATTCCCTATATTTTTTATGTAACATTTATGTAATCTATATCTTCTTAAAAAAATAAATAAATCATTGAAAAAAAGAATATGGTGATAGATGGGGAAAATACAACTAATATAATTTATAAACTATAGTTAACAGTAATGTTGTAATATTTTGTAGCAAAGACAAAGAAGGTACTATATCAATGCTAAAGGTCAAATAAAAAAGAATATGGCATTTAGTTTTATGAGATGTGAATATAATCAAGTATTTTTTTCATTTTCTTCATTAATAAGGAGACCTTGGTCACGTCATTTAATCAATCTGTGCTCATTTATTCATCTTTCAGAACATTGGAGAAACAATTGAGTTTGCTTTTAGGATTTAATAAGATAAATGTGCCTTAACAGGATTTTTAAAAATAATACTTCCCTAATTTGTTAAGCTGCTTTTTGTCTGTTATTTTATTTTTTGAAGTTGAAATAAAGTTTAAAAAATATTCTTTTAAAGGCATACATGTGTATAAAAATCAATATTTTAAATATTTAAAAACTAATTAAAAACAATATTCAAGATAGTGGTATCCTTGAGTTGAGGGGCAGAGAAATGGCATGGAAGAGGAGGACATAGAAAGGTGTATGTTCAAAGGATTTGAAAGGAAGAAACTGTCATTATTGATAGATGACATGACTTTGTATGTAGATAAATGGGGAAAAAATCTAAAAAATTATTAGATGTAATTAAATATTTTCTATACACCAGATACATGTATGCATACATTTTATAATGAATATGTAAGACTTTTATTGAAAAACTTAGAAACATCACTGAAAGACAATAAAGAAAATCTAAATAAATGGAAAGATACACTGGATTGGAAAAATCATTAATTTAAAGATGTCAATTCTCTCTCAATTGAGCTTTAGATTCAAAACAATATGAGTCAAAATCCTAAACAGATTGTGTGAGCACAACCATGTGTGTGCACACATGTGCATGAACACACATACATATGCATTCGCAGGATTTGAATAACATATTCAATAGTGTATGGAAATTCACAGGGCCAAGAACAGCCAAGACCTACTAGACATGAAATTGCATTATTAACCTACAGTAATTAATACTGTGTGGGATTACTACTTAAGGAGTTAATTATATATTAAGAGATAACAGCAAAAACAGAAAACTACTCAACTTCTAGATTGTTTCTATATGCTCCTTAATTTACTTGGATTTTTAATAGAGTCCTGGGCTATGTATCTGTTTAGTAATGATTAAACAAGCAAGACAAAAAGTTGTTGATGGATGTCAACTTGAAATGGAGTTATGTTATAGTATTCTCATTCCTTGTGTTTATTATATTTAATATTCTTAATCAACAACATGGAATGATGAAAGACTTGAGTTCTTAAATGATCTTAACAATACTTTTCTTTAAATTCACATATACTAAGCATTTTACAAAACACATTTCATAGGTATTATCATATTTAATCTTTACAACAAAGCTATGAAATTTATGTAACAGGGAGAGATTGTTTAAGTTTGGGGTGGAATAGGTTGGAACCTGATCTCAAGGTAAGGGAAAGTAACCCAAGGATGAGACACTTAAACAGAGACTTGAGAGATAAGGAGAAACTAACCTGGCAAAAGGAGTTTGTTTTGTGGGTTTTTTTTTTGTTGTTGTTGCTTTTGTTTTGTTTTGTGTTGTGTTGTTTTGTTTGCAGGGTGGGTACAGAATGTACAAAGTCCCACTCTTCAAAGACAAGACACAGCATGGAATATTCAAGAGACAAAAACAACCATAAAAGGAAGCATGGAATAAACATTCAGATGAATAAGTACCAAACAACTTCATTGTTTCCTTTTAGCTAATCCTATAGCTTCTATCTCCTTCACATAATATTGAAGAGAAATAAACTAATGGACTGGAACAAACAGAAGAATATGGTAACTTTTCTCCTCATGTCTGAGCTTCTCAGACTTCCAGTCTAGATTAAAGACCCATTTCCTAGCCCTAGCCTCGCAGCTCTTGCTAAGTCCCTCTAAATTTTGGTTCTTATCTCTCGTACTTTCTGGTCTCTCCAGCTGCTTGTCACATAAATATTTCTTTGGGATTCTGTGTGTTTTAAAGCAAAAGACTTTATTCTTGTCATCCTGAAAGATAAGAAAGAGCATGAAAGACACAACTGATACTTTGTTAGGAAAGATCTTTATGGAACTAAAGTGACTAAATTACAACATGTGTCCCAGTCTAGAAAAGTAGTCTCATCAAAGTGCTATTAATTGTTAACTATAAAAGAAATAATTTTCATATTTTAAAAAATACTAATAATTACTGTAAGCTACAACATTAAAGCTTTAGGGGTATTCTTTTTGGTTGCCTCCACACTTCTTTGTGACCTATACTGATTATAAATGTCTATGAATTATAATAATAGCTCAGATTCATTAAAAGCTCACTCTGAACCAGACATTGTTCCAAGATGTCTATATGTATTAATTTCTTGAATTCTTACAATAACGTATGAAATAGCTACTATTATTATAACTATATAATAGATGAGGAAACTAAGGCACAGATAGGATGAGGAAATTGGCCAGTGTCAAAGCTAGTAAGAAACAGAGTTTAACCCAGGCAATCTAGCTTCAGATACCATACTCAATGTTTTTAATGATGAAAAAGTACAATTGTGGGAAAGTTTTAGTTTATAGAGTTTCTCTATACATCATTGAGGCCATTGTCAGAGAAAGTAGTTGTGGGGTGGCATATACATTTTCTTGTCTAAATAAGGCCCATTATAAATTGCTGAAAAGGTAGAATTATAAGTTCCCTTTCTCAACAAACCGTCTATTTCCCAACATGGGAGAATGGTGCTTTGAAAAACCCAGTGAAGCCTCATAGGAGCTGTGGCAGCTGGAGGAGTTAATATTCATATAGCCAGGAGCAATCTTAGTGAGTGAGGTTGATTGCAGAATTTTCTACCTCTTTCTTTGTCTTGATTCCTTTTTGTCAGCCCCATGTCCCATTTCACCTCAACCCCACCCCCAAGCCCAGTGTCCTTGGCTGCCTTCCTATTCACTAGGATCTAAAGCACTTTGCCAACAATACTCTACCCACCCTGACCTACTTTAAGGATATGCCAATTAATCTGCTAAACTATTCTATGTACCAATGAGCCAATGGATAATCTAATAATAAATGTAATGTAATAATAACATTGGATTTGGAGTCAAAAACTTCCATCTGCCACTAGCTGTATGATCCTGGGCAGCTTATTTAACTTCTCTGAGCCTCGGTTGCTCATTGCTAATAGAAATAACAATGGCCCACAGAATGTCATAAAGAACTTTGAAAATTATAAAGTACTCGGTAAATATATGGAATTATTGACAAGTCAGTCAAAATTCTTTAAGGGGGTCTTGTTCCTGGAGATAATATCTTAACCCGTAGAATGAATTTTTATGTTAAGAAAGTCAGTACGAGGCTAACTGATATAGGAGCTAATTTTTAGGCCAAGATCTTTCTGTGTCCTTTAAAACATCAAAACTAGGTGTCTCTTCTTCCTACATATCTCCATATAATAGTCAGCTGCACAATTTAAAGCAGCTAGCACACGAACATATACCACCCAATCCATTAGCAAATACAGAACCTGAATTTTGGACAGTGTGGGGAATAGTCTTTTAGTGATGGCTTTGGTTTTGTAGTATCCTGTTCAGCCCTCTGAACAGTAAATCAGTCTGCTTACATAACTTAATGAACACCAAGCCGCAAAAAGGCCCCACAGATATATCAGCAAAATGCCTTCATTCAGTACAAATCCTAGATTACTTACAGGAAGGCAGTTTTGTATTTTTTGAATGGCTGGAAAATATGCTACCTTTTAAAACTGTAGTTAACTATTGTTTTCCTAAGCATGAGTCATTGAATTTGGTCAAATGCCACCTCTGGATTTGTTGATATAAATTTGTATTTTGGAATATTAATAGCAGAATATAATTTACAATCCTTTTCCACACAAATTGCAGTAAATTAGAGTTCACCAAATTTTTGTACCAAGCAGAAAAGAGAAATGGTCATGGATTTCACAAAACAAACACAATATTCGTAAAATCATTACAGGGTTGTCACCTTAAACATATCCAGTTGTGTTCTCAAAAGTGACCAGTATTAAGTAAACACTTTCATACCACATTAAATATGATTGACTTTACAGTTACCAATTCCTTTTGCTTTGTGTTTTTTTAGAAAAGTTTATTTTTTCTCTTCCTCTGAAAAAGAAAAAAATTAAGAAATGTGCAAAAATAATATTAAAGCATTTATGTGGATATGTGAATTTTATTTGTAGAAAAGTATATACCACTGATATTGTTTATATGGTTTATTATTACTTAATAATTCTTATGAAATACAATTGTGATTTATCATTAACAAGTAATATAATCTACCTATTAAGGAGAATAAAATGCATTTTAAAACCCTTGTAAACAAAATCAATGTTTTTGTTTTGTTTCTGTTTTTGAAGTAACACCGTGTTGAACAAGCTAAAGTAATTAAGAGACAGACTTTTTAGCTTCTACTTTCCTGATGCTAACTTTAGTTTTAAATAAATTACTCTCTGCACATACAAAGTATATATATGTAAATGCTCAAACAGTATACAAGTTTGTTTTATGATAAGATTATATCTGAAAATATCAAGAACGAATTGATTTTTCAACATAAAACTGGAAAAAGACTTTTTAAAAATCTATATATAGCCATGAATAACTTTAAGAAAAAAATGAATGAAAGATTTTTCTGGAAGCCAAGTATAAAAAGACAGTAATTAAGAATTTTCCCATAAAATAAAATTATCATCAATAAAAATCTACAGGGTCTTTTAATGGCTTTTAGAGCTAACTAGAAGTGATCCAAGTTTGACTCCACACCTTTCATTATCACCATTATACAACCAAATTAAAAGTTCACTAAAAGTTGATGAAACCTATAGGGTATTTGATTGTTTTATGCAAGCCCAAATCATAGGGGAAAAATCACAAGGGGCCGGTTTTTAGTCCTAATTTTGATTTCTAATGCTTCCAATAAATTAAGTCAGGGGTTCTTAACCAGGGGTCCACTGACTCCTTGGAAGATTTTAGGGGGTCCGTGAGCTTGAATTGAAAATTCAAAAAAACATTATTCTTGTGGGGATGTGTTGGTGTGGGTTTGATATATTTATTAAATAATACACAGTATAATGTGGACTTAGTACGGGGTCCATGGTTTTCACCTGACTGGCAAAGGGGTCCATGGAACAAAAAAGATTAAGAACCCCTGAATTAAGTCAACCACATTCTGAGTTCCAGACTGCCACACATGATTTAAACTGCTCTGTGGGGATAAAACATTTTAGAAGCTTATCATTCCTACAGAGTGTTTTGATTATTTTATGCAAACTAAACTCAAACAGTAAAAAATTTCACAAGGGAAACTGTTGCGTGGTTTAAGGCCACATAATCTGTTTGGGCCCTTGTCTTTGCCTTGAATTAAAAATATACTCATTAACTTGAAACAAACTCAAACCTTAACATTTCTGGACAGAATTCAATTCAGAACTTTGGCAATATCAAAGGTAAATATTACACACAAGTTCAATGTGATTTTATACAGAAATACAGGATATGCAGGTAATGAAGGCAGTACCAAAGTTTCAAATGAGCAACAGACATATTATGTATCATTGCCACATATATGTGCAAGGAGATGATTATCACACACACACACCCATACACACACAAAACACTTCTAGTTCTCTGGATTTCTCAGTACTGAGTTATAAGCTGCAGTAGTTTAGACATTTATTTAGACTAGAAAGATAGAAGAGAATTGGAATGGTATTAATTAAGCTACATTAAGAAAATTTGGACCATGCAAAAGTAGATTAAAATATAACTCTCTATCGATTCAGAGTTTATAGTAAAAAACAAATGGCACAAGCTAAGTAGGCAATCCCCTAACATCTTAGACAAATATAGTGGAATTAAATAGGGAGTTAACACAGAGAAAAGAGGAAAAAATGAAATTTGCTGTAACTGTTTTCTTTGTTTGCTTTAACAAAATTGAGTTAAATTTAGTGAAAGAAATAGTAGGATGTGCCATATTGAAAAGAGAAAGAAAAGACCTAGAAGCCAAAGAGGACAGCAGAAGGAAGAAGTAAATTATGTTGACATAATTTACACTAAGAGGAGCCCATAGTGCAGCACACATTTCACTCAGGTGTGCCTAAAACATAATCAGATAGTTTAACTCACTCAACATAAAAGACTGTGAACAGGCAAGAGAATAATGTAACTAGGTGATTCCAAGAATTTTTTCAAAATTACACCTCTCCCCACGCTAAACTGAACATTTTTTTTTGTAATGGCAAGATTGGAAATCACTAATTCATACTGAACTAGTCATTTATGTATATTTTGGGAAATATACATTATCATATACTCATTTTTGAAAAAAGTTAGACTATCATAACAAAGTAAAACAAGGTCATAGAAAATGCTATTTAATTAAGATAGGTTTGCCAAAGAGAAGCCCATCATTCCAAATCAATATCTCCAAATTTACAAATGATTTTCAAAATTTTACTCGACTGTAAACAAAACATCCACTGCTGCCTCCATCCTCCCTATGCCAGACTTCACCTCCAAACACTATGAACTCTGCGAACATTTGTTAATTAAGCCCTAATTCCATCTATATTGTCCAGATCTGAAAGACATTTATTGCATGTGTGTCAGACACCAGGCTAGGCCCTTTATATGTCCTACGTTATTAACATATCAGTGAGTATTAAGAAGTATAATGTTACTTGACAGCTGACTTATGGGTGAGTTAAAAAGAATCAGACTCCAGGAGAGCAAGAGAGAAGCCTAGGTGGCAGAGGAAACAGCTCTGGCCCTTTGTTTGGAATTAGGTGGAGAAGGAACAATTGGGATGCAACAAAGGTGAATAAGCTGCAGGGCAGGGTGTAGTGGAAGGCCTTAAATTAATATTGTGTGCTGCCTTGACATCTGAAACCAGGAGGGCCTCAAATGTCCTAATAGCATGTTTTCATCCCAACTCTGCTTCCCCAGTTAAGGTCTACTAGGCAAACACTGCTTCTTAGTACGGGGAATGCACACAGTTGCTGCTTACTCCTGAATCGCAGGCTTCTGTCCTGCCAGCTTCTGCTTACTTCTGAATCTTGGGCTTCAGTTCCCTGTCAGTCCACAGAATTATTCAAACAAACCTATCACATCCTTCTGGATACCACAAAGCCTGCCTCCCACAGTGAGGAGCAGGAGGGAGGGAGGAGGGGAAGCTTTTATAATGGTGACATCTGCGCGGGTTCAGCCTTCCTTCTTCCTCTTAAGGCTCCGTGGTCTCAGCTTCGTCCTATCTCAGCTGTAGGCTGGCATAAGGCTTGTCACTCTCCCTGGGGGTTAATTTCTTTCCAGGCTCAGTTGCTCTGCTCTCTCCACAAGGCCAGCTGTAGACTATCAGGCTCCTCTCTCTTCCTGGGGCTGTGTCTATGGAGCCCTCTCTCTTTCTATATATCTGCCTCTGTGTTCTCCTTCTCTGTGTATTTACTTCTGTGTGAGAGTCTGTTTTATACCCACTGAAGGGGTGGAGACTCAATCCTGCATGCCCTAATGACATGGTCAAATTAAAGCCCTAATCTTGATTTGATAAAGTAAAAGTGAAAACCTCTGAATCTAATACAATCTAATACGCCCAGAGGAACAGACCAGTTTACAAACGCAATCCAATATCTATTTTTGGAATTCATAAACAATATCAAACTGCTACATCTCCTATATCTCCTACATCTCCTACAAAATCTTATCAGTTACTGAATATTCATAAATATTCACATATTCCCTTGGCTTAACCAAATTCCCTCGTGGCATATTGTTTTTAAATTCTTGTTACTACTCTACAGTCATTTTTTCCAATGTTTTTGTTACATCTAAAACAGTTTACCATTAACCTTGGCCTTTTTTTTTCTTCTTCAATTAATAGCTCACATTTATCAAGTGTTTGCTGATGGCTGGGCATGACTGCTTTGTGTTTTACCTGCTTTATCTCAATAATCTTCCTGAGAATTTTATGAACCAGGTACTAATACTTACTTCACTTCACAAATGAGGATCCTGAGGTTTAAAGAGTTTCAGTAATTTAGGAAAAATCAGATAGGCTGGTAAACTGTAGAACCAGGGCTTGTATGTAGATCTCATCTGAATCCTAAACCTTCATTCTTGGCCATTACTGTTTTTTTTTTCCTTCTTCCCTTTTGTTCCTTCAAAGTTCACCTTAATACCACCTCCACTATGCATCTTTCTGCGTAATGCCATACAGCACTAGAAGAAAACAGTTTCTTAAAAACAACAAAAAAAAAACGAAATTAATTAGGTAGTCCATGACTTGCCTGCTAGTTGCCTAAGAGATTACATAACTGTTCAGAACCCTGATAGTCATAGACCCTCAAACAATGTTATCTAAATTGTTCAAGTAAAAGGATACAATGTGGTGCAAGGGAACATGCAAAACCTTTGGAGCCAGATCATCTTGAATTTAAATCTCATCCCTACCATTTATTATCCATGTAACTTGTTCAAGTTATCTAATTTCTCTGAGCCTCTACACCTTCATCTGTAAAATGGGGCAAAAAGATAAAAGCCCACAAAAAAAAAAAAAAAAAAAAAAAAAACACGTATGCTGCAAGGATTATAAGTGATGAATGCAAAGTGGTTGCATCAGCACCCAGCTCAGAGTAGATACCCAATATATTGTTAAGAAAGAATTTGTTCATTATTCTGGCTAGTGGACTTATATCCTATATTCAACATTTAAATCTCAGATCATTTTGCTCAATTTCTTGTCATAAAATTCTCTTGTACTCTATGTTTTGGAATTTCATTGTTTAATTACATTTAAAAACACTTCCAACTGCACATGGCACGTCTTGCCAGAGTACTGTAAGATATTTGAAGTTAGTGGCAATTACATATGCAGCACATACATATAAATATATATGGCAAAATGCAAGGCACATTTGTCAGTATAGTGTAGTGGTTTGGTTCAATAGCAAATTGGATAAACATATTTATCCCCATCCCAGAAGAACATAAGAGGAATATTTAGTTTAGATCCTCAGGTTTCCTATCCCAGTCCACACCACCAGTCAACAACACCCCCTCAATTCTTCCGCCCATCTGAGAGAAAACAAGACTTTACTCTAGGTAGAGATTGATCCAGAGGGCCTCTGGCCTTGAGGACACCTGGCACAGTGGATGTGACTACATATACATATGCATACTGATAAGACTCCAGCTTTCTCCTGCTTTCTCCTCCTTCAATTTGGATACTTGGCAGACAACATATCTGCCAAGCAGAGTACAGGGATTCTTTTCTGTGAATACTAACCAAGGAGAAATGAATCTCCCAATCAAATGGCAGTGTCCCTGGCAGTGTCCCAACCTGATCGTTTCGGGCAGGGCCACAGTCAACAAGCCCTCCTACACCCACATAGAGTTAATGAGTGTTTTAGCCTCTAGTTCTTAAATACAAATAAAGAGCCAAGAATCCTTAGAAAGTTGGGGGAAGGCTCAACTATGAAAGACAAAGAGATTTATAAACTGAATAAAAAGAAAGTTGTTAGAAACAAAACAGGTATAGGGGAAAAAAAATTCCAAAGAAATTTTATTTAATATCCTCGTGTATGTAAGAGAAAATACTGCATCCATGAAACAAGAAGAGGATGCTATTTTTTAAAGATGCCCATTTATAGAAAGAAAGAAAAAAAAAAGAGTTTAAGGATGCTATTTTGTTAAATGTGAGAGTCCATTTAGAAAACAAAAAGGGATCTTGGAAACTTAAAATATGGTTTTTTAAAAAGTAATAGAAGAAATGGAAAATAAAGTTGAGAAAATCTCACAGAATGTAAATCCAAAAGATAAAGAGATGGGGGGGGGAGGAAGAGAAAATAAATAAAATTAGAGAATTGGCAACAAAATAAGAGTTCAAAAGAGAAAATGTAGGAAAAGGAATAAAGAAGATAATGAAGAAAATTTTCAGAATTGAAGAACATGAATTTCTGGATTGAAAGGGCCTACCAAGTAGCCAGGACAAATTAATAATAATAATAATAATAATAATAATAATAATAATAATAAAAAGACTGTACCCCCAGATGATACTTTTTAAAATTTCAGTACACCCAGAATTCAAAACAAAACAAAACAAACAAACAAAAAACAACCTTCAAGCATGTGGGCTGGGGGTGAGGGGAGTGGGAAACAGGTAAAAAATATATATATAAAAAAAAGGGAATCAAAATCAAAGTGGCATCATACTTCCCAACAGCAGCATTAGAAACAAGGAGTGCCTTCAAATTTCTGAGGGAAAATGATTTACAGTCTAGAATTCTATAACTAGCCAAACTACCAATCAAGTGAAAAAATAGATACAAAGAAAGAATTTAACCAGGAAACAGAAAGACATAGAATGCAGGGTATAGAAAATCTAATACAGAAGAGACAGAAAGAATCCTCAGGGTAATGGCGAAGGGAGATCCCAAGAAAACTATAGTATAGCAGATTTTGAAAGCCGTCAGTCATATTGGACCAGGAAGACAAAATCCAGGAAGGATGTTTCTAAGAGGGAAAAAAAACACAACTTATCAATTACCTATGAAGTCTGACAGTAATAAGAGGAGCTTTAGCTCTTAGATTTAAAGCTTGGGGCTGAATAAATAACAAAAATGTAGAAAACTAAGCAAAAAATCAAACACAAGACAGTTAACTCCAGGAAAAAACAGTAAGTAAACCAAGAAAAAAATATGTAAAAGATTATTATATGTGAAACAACTGTGACCAGTATTAATATAGTCCTAACAAAATAAATACTAAATTAATGAAAAACTAGGAAAATTTTGGGAGCAGTTGTGGCTTAAGCAGTTGAGCACCTGCTTCCCACGTGGGAGGTTCCAGTTGATTCCCTGTGCCTCTTAAAAACAAAAAAACAAACAAGCAAACAAACAGGGAAAAAAAAAACCAACTCAGGGGAGCCGATGTGGCTCAGTGGTTGAGCATCAGCTTCCTACTTAGGAGGTCCTGGGTTCATTCCCCAGCCCTGGTACCTCAAAACAAAACAAAACAAACAAAACAACAACAACAACAAAAACTAGGAAAATTAGGAGAATAAAGGTAGGGTAAATTGTTTAGTCAGAAAACATAAGAAAGTTAAGGCTTTGTGTAAAAATCAATTAACAATATTTAAAATAGAAAATCAAGAATTAGCAGTATATGCATATTAAATGAAAAAATACAAAAAACAACATTAACAAAAAAATACCTAAAAGAGTTGAAAATAGTTGCCTTTGAAGGGCAGTAATTGAGATGCAAGGGAGAATATGGTTTCCAACATTATTTCATGAGACCCCTATAAAAGTTAGCATTTACAGGTCACAAAGATTAATTAGATTGTTTTTGTAACATTGATTAACAGACTTTAAAAAAAAACAAACATCCAATATCCTTATAGTTATTACTTCAATAAATTGTTTAATTTAAAGATGAAGTTTAATTAGACTGCTCTTGTGCTTTATACCTGAAATTCTAATTTTTCATGTTCCAGCTTCCCAAATTTTATTCAGTTTCAGTCCCACTTTCTCCATGAAGTCTTTTGCAAGAATTTCAGTCTGTATGATCTTCCCTCCTTGATCTTGACCACCATTTTGCAATTGATTTTATTCTGCCTTCAATTATTCCTTAAAAATCTATGTGGTAGGGGAGGCGATGTAGCTCAAGTGGTTGATTGCCTCCTTCCCATGTGCAACATCCCAGGTTCAATCCCCGGTACCTCCTAAAAAACAATCAAACAAACAAATGGACGAAAGAGCCAGCTCTCATTGGGGAGCCTATGTGGCTCAGTGGTTGAGTGCTTGAGTGCCTGCTTCCCATGTATGAGGTTCTGGGTTCAATCCCCGGTACCTCCTTTAAAAAAAAAATCTATGTGTAAAGGTTTTACAAAATTTTAATTTATTTGTTGTGGTTTGAAGCTGTATGTAACCCAGAAAACATGTCCTTAAATCTAATCCATTACTGTGGGTATAAACCCATTTCAAGTAGGACCATTTGATTAGGCTACTTCAGTTAAGGTGTGACCCACCTCATTCAGGATGGGTCTTAATGCTATTCCTGGAGTCCTTTAAAAATGGAATGAATACAGAGAGAAGGAAAAAGCCACAGAAGCTGATGTCAACAAAACCCAGAAGAGAAGTGAGAGACCAGCAGGTGCCACCATGTTCCTTGCCATGTGGTAGATCACTGGCATTTGGTCTTTGGGAAGAAATCATTGCCTTGATGATGCCTTGATTTAGACATTTTCTCAGTCTCAAAACTGTATGCTAATAAATTCACATTGTTCAAGCCAAACCATTACATGGCATTTGATTTAAGCTGCCTAGGAAACTAAAACACTATTTAATGTCAGGGACCTTGTGCTCATAACATGACTTTAGTTTTAAACAAACATTTAAAAAGTAATACTTTCAGACGAATGTCATTCCCTTCCAAGTATGAGATTCAGACCCTGTTCACTACTACCGCATTTTTAGTACTATGATGCTTACAGTACATTCTTCTGATAGCCTCAGTAATTATGAAATTTTTTCTTTGAAGTTGAAATTTATTTTGCAAAACAATCAGCTCATATAGTCCTAAATGCAACTCCTGAAATAGGAGTTTCCCAAATTTTTTAATGTAGTAACTTTCAGCTTCCTATTGCATTGATATTGTTGTATACTGTACTTATTTTTATACATCATTTTAGAAATGTTTGATTGCTTGTGTTTAGCCTCATATCTTCCCACATACACTTCTGCTCAGGTCTGTGTAGAATGGAGACACATGATTGGGCACTCAAGCAAATGTCTATATTACTGAAACCTCTCTGCCCTTCTTTCTGTAGGAGGCAACCAGCAATCAGAAAGAAAAGTAATAAAAACCACATGGGCACTTCCAGCCAACTCAAGAGTCCCTGGATTGAAATTAGAGATTAAATTTCCATCAGAAATTGCTTTTTTGTTTATTTCTTTTCTCCAATTTTTATAACCAAACACACCCATCCTGCCATAAAATAAAACAAACATTCTAGACAGGTCTGGGTTTCAAATTCCAGAAGACTAAGATAGCATTGCTAGGACACTGTGCCCAGATTCCCCTGGTCTTACCTTACAAGAAATCTACCCACTATTATGCTTGGAGAGGTAACAAAAAGAGTTCTCTCACTAAGAACCTGCAGGGTAGGCAAAAACCTATCCTGGCACAGATGCTGAGGCTGACTTCCTCCATTAAGGACTCTTGTCATCTTTGACATGTGGGGCTTGCTATATACTGACAGGAAAAGGTGAGAAGATGGGGGAAGGGCAAGGAGAATTAAGCTCACTGTCCTTTCATTGAGCCCTGCTTCCAGCTGTCCCCAAATTCTGCAATTTGGTAACATTTTTCACTTTTGTCCTGGAGATTCTTATAGGAATGATGAAAGTCCTGAATCAGAGCCCTACAAATAGAAAATGATATTACAGGCTCAAATAACCCAGAGATGGGAGTGAGGAAGAAAAGGAGAGGAAAAAAAAAAAAAAATAGGTAGAAAAAGAAAAAAAGAAAAAAAAAAAGAAAGAAAAAAGGGGGAAAACAAGAATACAGAAAATAAATTTTAAAAGAAGGATGAGAAAACAAAGCAAAAGTAAGAAAGAGATTTAAAAGGAAGAAAAAGAAGGAAAGATATAATAAGAAACTTCTATGTGAGATATTGATAATTAACACAGGAAATTGAGAATCTAAGTTCCTAACATCTGCTAAGTATGTTATATTATGAAAAACACTAAAGCAATTCTGCTCCTTTTTCCTCAGCTGTAAAATGGATAAAATATAATTAATTTATGATAATATTAAAATCTTTGCCCTCTGGGGAAAAAATAGTGCTATATTAAATCCCATTAATAGAGTGGTTTGGCTGGAAATTTTGCCCAAGTAGGTACTACAGAATCAAGGTCTACAATTAACTTGCCTTTCTCTATTTTTCTATCTTCTAATCCTGCTTCTACCATGCTTCTCCCTTATTCTTATCACTTCATATCTCCCTATCTTCACTCTCCACTTGATAAAGTTCATTCTGCTTATCACTGCCAGACTGATTTTACAGAAACATTCCCTTAACATGTTAGGGCTTTACTCAAGATCATTCAGTGTGACCCCAATGACTACTGGACAAAGTCCAAAATCCTATACATGCCATTCAAAGCCTTCCAGGTTTAATCACAATATACTTTATAGTCTTACTCCCCATTTCTCTCCTCAGGCATGCTTGCTGTTCAAGCCTCTACAACTCTTCTGGATCTCAGGCCAAATGTCAGGGCTATGAGGTGTGAGTGGAAGGGGAGGAGCAATTCAAGCTAGAGGCACAGAAGCCAGAGGTTGATTTGTTATCTGTTACCCAGGGGCAGCCCAGAACCAAACCAGAAGCCTAAGGTGAGTAATATAGAGACTGTGCAACATTCATGCTGGGCAAATTTGGGACTAAAGCTAAGGATTGAAAAATGAGTGAGGGAAACAAGAACAAATGACAGCAGAAACAAATTAAGACAAAATGAATGATGAAGAACCTAGTAGCAATGCAAGGGCAAAGTCTAGTAATAAGACAAAGAATCAACAGGGGTGGATAAAGGAGAATTCAAGGGAATCCTTTCAGGATGAAGGGAATTCCCAAAAATGAAGATCAGATGACTAGAAAAAAGTGTGGTGTTTTTTTTTGTTTGTTTTGTTTTATTTTTCAAATAGGAAGGTGTATTAGTCAGCAAATACTTAGTCTGATGCAAAGTACCAGAAATCTGTTGGCTTTTATAAAAGTTATTTATTTGGGGTAAGAGCTTACAGTTATAAGGCACTAAAGAGTCCAACTCAAGGTACCAAAGGAGGTATTTTCTCACTAGGTGTCTGTTGCCACATGTTGAAGCAAGATGGTTGCCAATCTCTGTGAGGGTTCAGCCTTCCTCTTCCTCTTAAGGCTCCATGGGTCCAGCTTCTTCTGATCTCAGCTGTAGGCTAGAGGTCTTGTCTCTTTCTGAGCCTTTTCAGCTGCTCAGGACTCTGGTCTCTTCAGCTGCAAACTACATGAGAATGTCTCAGCTCTCCCCGGGACTTTAGCTATTTGAGCCTTCTCCCTTCTGTGACATGGCAGGATAGAAATGACCAAGTTCTCTCCTCTTCTGTGTCTATGGAGCTCTCTATCTTCCTGTGCCTTCTTCTGTGTGTCTTCTTGAGTGAGTGCCTGTTTATATAGCCCGTCAAGGAGGTGAAAACTTAACTGAATTATACCCTACTGACATGGTCGAATCAAAGTTCTAATCTTAACATAATTTAATCAAAAACATCTCAGCTGAATCTAATACAATAAAAGGGGATCACGCCCAGAGGAACAGACCAGTTTACAAACATAATCTTTTTGGAACTCATAAATAATCTCAAACTGCCACAGAAGGCTAGAGAAGGGACAAGAAAAACTAGCAATAAACATATCTGAAAATGCAGGTGAATTCTACCAGTTCACTGGATGTTTTAGTTTGCTAAAGGCTGCTGGGAGCAACATACCAGAAATGGGTTCGTTTTTAAAACGGGAATTTATTAGGTTAAAAGCTTACAGTTATGAGGCTGTGAAAATGTCCAAATAAGGCATCATCAGAGATAATGTCTCACCAAACATCGGCTGTTGGCTATCCTGGACTCCTTCCATGTGGTAAGACACAATGGCGGCTCTCCTGCCCACTCCAGGCTTTTCTCCCCGAGCTCAGCTGTGAGTGAAAAGACATATGACTCAACTCTTTCTTCTCCTCTGGGCCTCATCTCTTTCAGCCTTTGCCATGCCTCTGTGCTCTGCTGATTCCAGCCTCTGGCCTCTGGGACCTCTCTCTCTAAGCCTCTTGGAGTTTCTCTGTCTGCTGCTTTTTCTCTGTGTGTCTGCTTTCAGTCCTCTATTTATAAAGGACTCCAGCAAGAGGACCAAGACCCACCCTGGGCCACACCTCACTGAAGGAATCCAATGAAAGGCCATACAACTGAATCCAATCCAATCAAAGAGTCGCCCACCCATAGGAACAGATTAGCTTCAAGAACATGATCTTTTCTGGGATCCACAAAAAGCTTCAAACTGTCATGCCAGAGGATTTTGCCAACCCTCTTTCATCCACAGACATTCTCAAGGGACTTAAAGTCACCTGGTGGTGGTGATCCAATTCACCTGGCATATTTATTAATGTCTGTCCCTTTATCCAAATCTTTTACTCCTTTATCTCAACCGATCAAAATCTACACATCCTTCACGTACATATCAGTTTCACAAACACTTATCCTAACCTATTCCATGAAGCCATTCTTGATCTCTCCTGTGAACACCTATCACATTTAACATCTATAATCTTAGCACTTACTGGCTAACAGTCATATTCTATGTGTTATTTCACAAAATGGTAACTACCGGATAGCAATAATTCCAGGTGAGCCTCTCACAGTCTGCCTTGTATTAAGAAGGTAAAAGAAAATGGTTAGAGAATATGTGGAACTGCCAAGCAAAAATATTTCATACATTTTTGTCCACTTCAAATTTTGCAGGTTTCCAGTGGTGAAAACTCTCCTTTTTTTGAGGTTTTTTGAAGGATGAAGTCTCTTTGGATGGTAACAGGTAAAAGAATAAGTGATCTGACACAAGCTGCCTAGGGAGGCAGCAATTTCCATAATAATTCAACAATATCCTCATTCCATAATGATGCTGTTAAAAGACAGCACAGAATGATAGAAAAAATATGAACTGTGAAACTACACAGAACATGGTTTATTCCATGTGCTTCCATTTAATAGCTGCACAATTCTGGAAAGTGTATTAATCTATATGAGGTTCAGTTTCCTCATTTGTAAAATTAGGGTAACAATATCTTCTTCACAGGATAGCTGTGAAGTGTAAAGAAATTAATACAATGCCTGACCCAACAAATGCTGTTTTTCCTTCCCCTTACCATAAGTGGGGTAGGAAATACCAAATAAAATAAACAAGTCATGAACCAAATAACTCTCTATAGCCTATGGCTGAAGTAAGTTTTCCGAATTGTCCAAGTTGTATATTTTCAAATACAAAGTGCCAGTAAGTCACTTTAGTAATAGCTATGAATTAATTAGATAATATTCTGGAGGATCACAGTCCCAGGGCTGTATCTTAATGATCTCAGCAGATAGAGTTAAGAATCATACCCCACAACAAGTTGGGGAATAAAATGAGTAGATCACAGAGTAGCCTTTCTATTTCCATTTTTTTTTTTTTTTTTTTTTTTTTAAAGATTTTATTTATTTATTCATTTATGCCCCCCTTGCTGCTTGTGCTCGCTGGGTCAGCCAACCACGCCGCGCAGGCGGGCCCACCCTCACCAGGAGTCCCCGGGAACCGAACCCGGGGCCTCCCATATGGTAAACGGGAGCCCCACTGATTGAGCCACAGCCGCTTCCCTCCATTTGTTTTTTGTTGCAGTTTGCTTGCTTGCTTTTTCATTATAAGTAAGTTATAGAATGCCAGGCTTTCAAAAATCTTCAGTTCAAATTTCACCTGTTCCTTTCTGCTGTAAGTTTATCTCAAGGGTAATAGAAGGGAAATAGATGAATAAAAAGTTCTAAAATATTTTTCAGTGGCAGTAGTTCTTTCTGAGCTGTTTTTTAATTAGCCCTGTAATAATACTGAATAAACTTCTGAACTAAGAGAAGAAAAAAACCATCATAAATAGTCAACATGAGCAAAAGAAAACACATAGATGAAAAGACAATCCTTGACTACAAGAAGTTTAGTGAGGAAAGAAACATGCAAACTAGTAATTACAATACAAAATATATACCCTGAAATTTAGTGGGGACTAAAAGCAAGGAACCTAAGTCTACCTAGGGGGAATGCTGTATTTTTACTGAAATTTGATGGATAAGGAAGAGTCTTCTAGGCAGACAAGAGGGAGATGGGTTCCAGAAAGACAGACCAAGAGGTTTAGAATTTCAGAAACATGAGAAAGCAAGCAATTTTTGGTGACCTTAATGTACAGAATATCTAGAATACGTTAGTCGAGGGAGATCCTAGTAGATGATGAAGTTTGACTGAAACACAAAGGCCTCATTTTGAAGGGTCTTAAATGCCATGCAAACAAAGTTTAGATTTTATTCTCTGAGTTTTGAGAAACAACCAAAATTCATGAGCAGAGGAGTAAATCAGATTTTCATGACAGAAATTTCATTCTGGTAGAAGTAGAGATGGGAAGATATCACCCCACTGTTATGGTCCTCTGCTACAACAAAGGGAGCTTTTCTTGAAGGCCCTACTATTTTTAAAACTTATAACAAGTTTATTATCAGGACATTGTATTTTTACCTGGTGAACTTCTATTAGTTTTTCTGCCAAAGAGTTAAAAGGTAAACTTTCATGTTCTGGCTGAAATATTATTTTGGGGAGCTTAAAAAAGTTACTGTTAGCAAATTCACATGTGGGAGACTATGAAGGTAGCAAGAGAACTCCTTTGTCTGATTTTGGCACATTTAAACTTCTCTTTCTAATTATCCTTGGAGATTTCAATAATGTGGAGATTTTTCTGCATAATGTGTGTTGTATAAATAATTCAGTTCCCAGGAGCAATGTTTTCTTTATTATCAAAATGAAAGCATACCAGAGTGATATATTTAAAATGTAAATTGGATCATGTAACTCTTCCGCTTAAATCCCTTCAATGGCTTTCCATTGTTTTGCTTTTATTAAAAACCCAAATTCCCTGCCTCTATGTAAAAGGCTTTGCATGATCTGGCTCCTGCCCTACTTCTCTAACTTGATATCTGGTTATCACTCTATTTTGTCCCTACCTTTGGCACTCCATGCTTCAACTATATTGGCCTCTTTTGGATTTCTCAAATGCACCAAGCCCTTCTACCCTCCAGGATTTTATACTTATTGTCCGTCTGCTTGAAGTGCTCTTTCTCCAGATCTCTGCATGGCTGCCTCTTTCTTACCCTTTGGGTCTCATCTCAAATGCTACCTGCTTATCACCCTATCTGTAATGACCTATTCTCTGTCTCATCACCCAGTTAATTTTGCTTTCCTTACTTATCACAATTGATTTATTTACTTATTTGTTTGCCTTCTGTCTTATTAACTAGAATTTGGCTCCATGAGGACATGATATTATCTGTTTGTACTGTTGTATCTCTAACACAATGGCTGACAGAGAGTAGTCCCTCACTAAATATTAATAGAATAAATAAAACAGTGGAAGAATAAAATCAGCATGGCCTGTGCCATCCATCCTATCTCAAAGTTTTCTTTTAATTCCATGACATCTCTTTTTTTTCTTGGGCCACATATAATAAATGTTCCTGGATTTTGTGATTGGTTTTTCAAATCCTGTTACTCCTAACAATAAGAAAAATTTTAATGGGTTTGATTCCCTTTGCCCCAAGACTTTTTTAAAAAATATATTTATTTATTTACTTTTATCCATTTTAACCACTCCTCCCACCCTCGTTTTTGCTGTTTTGTGCCCATTCGCTGGGCAATTCTCTATATCTACTTCCTTCCTTCTTTTCTCATCATTCTCCACTTGTCTTCACCGGGATTTGATCCTGAGAACCTCCGATGTGGGAGAGAGGCATTCTGCCACCTGCGCCACCTCAGTTCCTGGTTTCACCTCAGTTCCTGGTTTTTTGGTGCATCTTGTCTTGGCTCTCCCTTGTGAGATAATTTGATAAATTATCTCTCTCTCCTGTTATGTCATCATCTTACTGCATGGCTCGCAGGACCTGGCATGCCCGTGTGCAGGGCCTGGTGGCGCGCCCACGTGGAGGGCCTGGAGGCCCGTGTGCCTTCTATATTTTTCTTTTTTTAATTTTACCGGGAGATCCTGTAGATTGAACCCAGGTCCCTTTATTTGGGAGACGGATGCCCAACCATTTGAGCCACATTCGCACCCCACCCCAAGACTTTTAACTAAAGAGCTACTGAGTCTCTATATCACCTTCAGTTGTCCAGAGAATTTGAGGTTTAATCTATGGCCTCCTCTTTATGTAAGCTAGAATTTAATACACTCTGTAGTATGATCTATTTGGTAATGCTAGGTAACTACTTAGCCATTGGCAGGGACATAAGCTTTTTCTGACCCCCTAGTTTCACTTGTAAACTTGAAAGATCTCTCAAGAGTGTTGAGGAATGATTTAGGGGCCTCCAAAAGCAATAAATTTTGGAATACCTTATTTATTTATTCTGAATAAATTGTTCCTCAGTGTATGAAATTATCTAACATGGAAGTAAAATCAGGTTTTGTTCATATTGGTAGGGGGGTTTGTTGTTGTTGTTGTTGCTTGTAATGTTGAGCAAGAAACTCCTTTTCCACATATTCCACTCCTTCCCTTAAAAATTACCCACTGTGCCCATTCTACGTACCTTGAGGGTTTCCATCAGGTAATTAGAAGTTTTTTAAAAAATATCTCAAATTTGATGAAGAAGAAGCCAAACTAAGGTCTGCAGAGCTGAGAGGTTGGCTAGTTTGAGCATTCTTGTGTATGTGTTTAAAGGTACATAATAGCATTGTTTGCATGTAGTATAAACCTTGTTTTCTAAATCATTTCTTCAATTACACTTCTATTAAGAGAAATATTTGATAAATTATCCTTGATGAAAAGGCACATCCATCTTACATAATACCCAATCTCATGTCATGCACCCTTCACAAGGTAAACTAGGACAGAATTTGAAAGAAATATTTCCTTACCACAGTTGAGAACGATTGTAACATAGACAGCTAAAATCTCTACATCCCCAAAACACCTACCACTTGTTTTCTGCATTCATCTATAAGATAAACATTAAAAGTTGAAAAATAATGAGAAACATGCTTTTTAAGGTACATGAATCTTCATTTTTATTTAAGTAGGTTTGTAGCAGATAATAAGTGTTACATTTTGCACTCTGTGTCTTTTACAATGATTTCTAGTTCTATTATACCAAAACATGCCAGCTCTTGGTCTAGCTACCATAAGAACATTCCAGCATATACCTAATCCAAAAACTAAAAACACCCTAAGACTTTTTGTTCCCCAACCTCCCACATCCCCAATCATTCATTGATCTCTTGCTCTTTCATATAGTTGAAATTCACAGCAGTGTGTGTGTTTGGGGGTTGGGGTGGGCTGGCTGGATAATGATGAGCTAAGCTTAATTACATCATTAGGCAGGAGGTCGCAGATCTCCTGATGCCTTCAGGGACTGATTGGAATTTTTAAATCTTATTTTTACCTAGTGGAATATAAATTAAATAAATAAATCCCACTTAAAAAGAACTGTGGTAAATATGCTGTTGGTGTTATCCATTTACAATTGTCCTAGAGACTGAAATGGCTAAAGGGGTATATAGTTATCGTCTTGCAAATACCTAATTATCCCATTTAAAACAGGACTGACAAAACTTTTTCTGCTGTGCCAGAATATACTTATTTTTTTTAAAGCTTCTTTACAATTTTGCACCTCTAATACATTTTCCTAATATTATTCTGTGCCTCTCAAATTGTTGTTCAAAGTAAATCATGAATGTATGATTGATGGGCTTACATTTTATATATTTATTTCAGGGTAACATTTAGGGCTATATCCAGCCAACTACCCTAATCTGATAAAGGCAAAGAACTGACTGTTCTACTTTGAGATATTCCTAGCCAAGCCATGAGAAGGGAGAAGAGAAATCAGGAGAACTTAGAAACCTGATTTTTGTTCTGAAAATCCAAAGCATTAGGTAAGTGCCCCTGTAGTATGCTGTACAGAATCAGACAACATCTCATTCCTGTAAGCAAGGTTATAAAATTGTCTCTATTCCTCCTAATTAAAGACCTAAACATGAATTTTAGGTTGCTTAGAGAGTTGGGGTCAGGTTTGAGGCACCACAGGCCACCCACCAGGGAAAATCCAGCTGCATCACATTTGGAGCTATCATAGTCTGGAAAAAATGTTCCAATCTTAAAAGTATGTCTAGACCACTTTATTTCACTCCTGTGTGATTCTTATATGGGGTAGGGCTGGGAATCGGGGCAGAAGTGGAGGGGTAGGAGGGAGATGGTAAATGAGCACTCTACATGAAAAAAAAAAAAAAAAAAAAACTTTTCTAAAAAGAACCCATCAATCTGTAAATAATCTGTAAAGAAGCTGATTTACAGTTAAAAACTGACATTAAAGATCATGTGTGTACCCCCTGTCGCAGTCGTTTTATGCAAAATACCTAAGGTCCTTCTCTATCTCAGGGACTCAGGAATGATCCTAGGCCAATTTTTACAGCATGTCTTTTAGAATGGCCTCACCTTCTTACAGGCATGTCCTTCCCTTTCAATCCCTAAAGCATCCATGATAACCAGGTCTCCAGGTTCTAGTGTATGACAGTTTTGCTTGGTTCTGCTCTCCCAGAAGAACCACCCCCAATTTGGGGTATATCCATTCCCTCTGATCCTTACCAAAACTTGTGCCCACTTAAGATCTTTCTAAATAATTTAATAGTTCTGTGTTTGGGGGCAAAAGTGGTCTTGACTAAAAGTGCTTTAAGATTATATAACCACAGAATCTTGGATTATTGAGGGATGGAACCTGAAAGATTATCCATTCCAATATCTTTATTTTACAAATGAGGAAACCAATTTCCCAGATAAGTTGTCTAATTTCCCAAAGGTCACAGAGCTACTTAATAATTTAAGTTCGTAACCTACTGTTTTTTGTGTTTTTTTCCCATAATGCTTCACCACTTAATGATTTAGCTTTCTAAGATAATATCATTTCGACATAGACTCTCTAATCTCTTAAGCAAAACGAATATATAAGATGAGGATTTTAGGCTCTGAAACACTCTCTTAAGAGGTAATATAACCAATCCTCTGTGAATTGTTTTCTAAATCAGACCTTTAAACCCCACAACTTATATAACTGAATTGGTTTTAATGCCTGCTCATTTGTGGCTGGCAATGCCATCCCTTAATCCCAGGAGAGCAGGGAATGCAGAAGTAACTTCTAGAAATACTGGCAAGAGTCATTTCCCTGAAAAACAGTAAAGAAAAATAGTGTTTCTAGTCTTCTGTTAACTGAGTAACTTAATGGAGGGTGTAGGGATGGCACAGATATCCCCTTATTCCTTCTCATTAACACACGCGAATGCAAGAGTGCAGGAGGGAGTCATAGGGTAAATGAACTGGGTTTGGGGATTAATGCTGTCTGCTGATAGAGAAGGTAATCTCAACTTGTTAAAGGGCCTACCACCTAGGAAGTTGAACTGCCCAGTCAGCAGAGATGGTCATGGGTATCAAGAATTAGCTTCAAAAAATACTGAGTCATAGGGATATCATAAAGAGAGGACTTTGTCAACAGGGTGAAAAGGCAGCCAACTCAATGGGAGAAAATATTTGGCAATTACATATCTGATAAGGGTTTAATGTCTATGATATCCAAAGAGATCACACAATTCAACAATAAAGAGACAAACTACCCAATTAAAAAATGGGTAAAAGACTTGAAAACACAATTTTCCAAAGAAGAAATACAAATGGTAAAGAAACACATGGAAAAATGTTCAACATCACTAGTGATTAGGGAAATGCAAATCAAAACTACAATAAGGGAAGTGGATATGGCTCAAGCATTTGGGTGCCCACCTACCACATGGGAGGTTCCAGTTCAGTTCTCGGTGCCTCCTAAAGAAGACGAGCAAGACAGCAAGCTGGTGCGGTGAGCTGATGCAACAAGATGACTGCAGTGAAATGACACAACCAAGAGACACAGTGAGGAAACACAATGAGAGACACAACAAACAGGGAGCGGAGGTGGCTCAAGCGATTAGATGCCTCCTTCCCACATGGGAGGCCCTGGGTTCCTTCCTAAAAAGAAGATGAGCAGACAATGAGCACAAACAACAAGGGGGGGATCCGTAGGGGGTGGGGGGGGTGAGGAGAAATAAATAAAAATAAATCTTTAAAAAACTACACTTATTAGACTGGCCACTATTAAAAAGTCAGTAGAAGCAGATGTGGCTCAAGCAATCGGGCTCCTGCCTACCATATAGAGGGTCCTGGGTTGGATTTCCAGGGCCTCCTGGTGAAAATGAGCTGGCCCGTACAAAGAGATGGTGCAACAAGATGATGCAACAAAAAAGAGACACAGAGGAGAGACAGTGAGAGACACAACAAACCAGGGCTAAGGTTGGCTCAAGCGATTGAATGCTTCTCTCCCGTATCAGAAGGTCCCAGGATTGGTTTCTGGTACCGATCTAAAGAGAAGACAAGAAGAGAAGACAAGCAGACACAGAAGAACGCACAGCTAATGGACACAGAGAACAGACAGCAAGTGCTAGCGGCAGGGAGGGATAAACAAATTAAATAAATCTTTTTAAAAAAATAAAATAAAAAGTCAGAAAATCTCTGTAAATGATGGAGAGGGTGTGGAGAGATAGGAATGCTTTTTCGCTGTTGGTGGGGATGTAGAATGGTGCAGCCACTGTGGAGAACTGTTTAGCAGTTTCTAAGGAAGTTGAATATAGACTTATCATGTGACCTGCAATACCATTACTAGGTATATACCCAGAAGAACTGAGAGCAGAGACACAAACAAACGTGCACACGATGTTCAGAGTGGCATTATTCACGATTGCCAAAAGTTAGAAACAACCCAGGTGTCCATCAACTGATGAATGGATAAACAAATTGTGGTGTATTCACACAATGGAATATTATGCAGCAGTAAGAAGAAATGAAGTCATGAAGCATATGACAACATGAATGAACCTGGAGGACCTTATATTGCGTGAAGCAAGCTAGACACAGAAGGACAAATACTCTATGATTGTGCTATTATGAACTAAATATACTGTGTAAATTCATGGAGTTAAAAATTAGAATACAGGTCACCAGAAAATAGAAGGAGGGTAGAGAATGGAAAGCTGCAGGTTAATCTGTGCAGAATTGTTAAAAATATTGCTTGTAAATCTTTGGAAATGAATAAACATGGTTAAAGCATATCACAGTGTTTGTATATAGCAGGGCTAATTGTATGGGTATGACTGATTGAAAAGGAAAGTCTAAAGTCATGTGTATTACTAGAAGGAAAGCTAAAAACTGTAACATGGGACTGTATAAGAGAGTAAAACCTCATGTAAAATACAAATATGGGTGATATTACATATATAAGACTTTTTACAAAATATAAATACAAATATACCAGAGAGGAGGAAAAAGAATAGCAGTAATGTATGCCAGGCGAGGCATGGAGAGATTGAGAAGTGGAATTTTGTTTGTATGTGGTTTTTTTTTGTTTATTATTATTGGAATAATGAAAGTGGTCTGGGAGTGCTTAGGGTGATGAATGCACAATTGTGATTACACTGAATAACATTAATTGTACTCTTTGGGTGGATTTATGCTTTATTAATATGTATCAATAAAATTGAAAATAAAATGATTAAGAAGAAAAATGTGAATGTACAAAATAAATTAGACAGAAATGAAATAGCAGCTATGTATGGCAGGGGATGCTTAGAGAGATTGAGAAGTGAATATTATGGGGTATAGTTTTTTGTTTGGTATTTTTTACTATTACTATTAATTTTGGAATAATGAAAATACTCTAAAAATGATTGAATTGATGAATGCCCAACTATGTGATTATACCAAATACCATTGATTGTACACTTTGGATAGACTGTATGCTTTATTAATATGTATCAATAAAACTGATTAAAATAAAAAAAAAAATTTAACTAAAGAAAGAAGATAGTGAAATCCTTAAAGGAGAAGGCAAAGATGAGAAAACTTACCACATTAAATGCTAAGCTATTTTCCAAGATTTAGGAGTACTATGGAGTGATTGATTTAGTCCTAAAGAAAGTATTGGGTACAAGTTGTGAAGAATTTTGGCTTTTCTAATATTCCTATCATATGATTTGCCAAGGTTACTGTGTTGAGGGGCTTCAAGTAGTTTTTAGTGGGGAAAATTTTTCAAAATATCTCTGCACTACCACTATTAAATATATATATCCACACACATATATAATATACCTATGACTAAGCTAGTTAATATTTATTTTCCAAGGTTTATTCATGCTTTTGTGTGTCTTAAGTTCTATATAACTTGGTCACATGAGTAGGTTCGTATATCCACTACCACAGTAAAGAACCATTCCAACTCCACAAGGATCCTTCCTGTTGTCCTTTTATTAACACACCCATTCATCCACCCCTCTCCAATCTCTGGCAACCTCTAAACTTATCTAACATTTCTATAATTTCATCATAAATGTAATAATATAGTATGAAACCTCTTGGGATTGGCTTTTTTCATAAGTATAATTCCCTGGAGAATTTATTTATTTCAAAGCATTATTCCATGATATGTGTGTGCTATGGGATGTTTGGCCATTCACTGTTGAGGGACACCTGGACTGACACCTGGGCTGATTATAGTTTGGGGTTATTGTAAATAGAGCTACCATGAACATTTGTTGTTTTATATATATGTATTTGGCTTCCTAACAAAATGTTATACCAGCACAGGCTAGGATCTTCCTTTCCCAATATCAACCCTGGAGAAACTACATGCTTGAGACAAAGTATGGATATGAAGAACTAATATAAAAACAATGAGGAAACCTCTAGGGAAAAGGCTTATGGAAGCCAGTGTAAAGGGTGGCAGCAGCCTGGAGCAAAGGAGTATTGGACCAGAGCATTAAGGATTAGGTTAGGGAGAGCTTTAAAATTATTTTCTTACATTCCCCCAGGCTGTTTTAGGACGGTCTTTGTCCCATCTCCAAAGAATCTACAACATCCAAGCCACCACTATGGGAAAATATCAGGGCAGGATATAAGTCCTGCTTGAGCGAGGAGCTACCAACCAGCTACATGCCAGGAATCACTTCTCTATTTCTTTCCCATCTAAACTCCCAGAGTAGGTGGATTAAGGAGATTGCCTCTGCCAAGGAATACAAAGGAGATACCTGGTGGAGTGTCCAGTTAGCCAGGATTTTCTACAAAAATAAGGACTAATAGTGACTAAAATAAAGTTAAATGAGCTCAACATACTACTTAAAAGACAAAGATTCATAGACTAGTTTGTTAAAAAGATTCAATAGTATTCTGTTTACAAGAAGCAGCCTTCAAACAAGAGGATATAGAAAGGACAGAAAAAAGTAACATGGCAATTATTCAAAATTCCAGAGAAACCTGAACTGCACTCTTAACATCTGAGAAGATAAAAACTCATGGGGAAAATACAAGGGACAAAGAGGGATATTATGCCCTGATAAAGCAACAATAGAGCAAGATTTAGTCATCATGAACATAAATTCACCTAGTATTATGTGGGGGAAAACAGCTGATTCCAAAATTGTAGTTGGAGACATTAACACACTTTCTCAAAAACTGATAGTCAAGAACACAAAAATAAATTTTAGCTTGTTAATTCTATTGCAATAAATTAAATCACATATGTCTGAAAGCTACAAAATATGTATTAAATAGCCTTTGGAAATCATAAAGAAAATGATAGCGTATTTAGAATTGAACAATTAAATTCATACTATATGTCAAAATTTGTGGGACACAGCTGAAGTAGTATTTATAGGGAAATTTCTAACTTTGAATATGTTTACCAGGGCACAAAAAAGATTGAAGAAAACTACAGCTAAGCATTCAACTCAATAAGGTAAAAAAAAAAAAAAAAAAAAATCAAGAGAGAAAATACCCTCCAAAAGAAAGGAAATACTAAAATAAAATAAGAATAGAATTCTCTCAGTGACATTAGACAATTAAAATAAGCAAACTCATAGAGTCAGAATCTAGAATACAGTTTACCAGGGGATGGGGTGGGGATAAGGAATGGGAAGTTAAGGCTTAAAATGTACGTGATTCCTATTTCAAATGATGGAAATGTTTTGCTAATGGATGGTGGTGATGGTAGCACAACATTGCGAACATATTTCACAGCACAGAGATATATATCTGAATGTGATTAAAATGGGGAATGTTGGATTGTATATATGGTAACAGAATAAAAAATTTCTTAATCCATGAAACTACACTCCACAAATAGTGAACCCTAGGTTAAACCATGGACTACAGTTAATTGTACAATTATAAAAATGTGCTATCATCAATTGTAACAAATGTTACTCACCAATGTAGGGTGTTAATATAGGGTGGTATATGGGAATCCTGTATTTTATGCCTGATTGTTCTGTAAACCCACAACTTCTCTATTAAATTTTTAAAAAAATCAGAATTAAATGAAATTGAAAATTTAAAAGAAAATAGAGGTGAAAAGTCTTATTCTTTGAAATTATCAGTAAATTAAACCTGGACAGAACTTATTGTGGGGATTGGGTGGGGATGGGGGAGGATATAGGAGATGCAAGGACAAATAACTATAAACACAACATCAATTTTAATAATAATTAAATAGTATGAAAAATTATACCCAAGTAAATTTGAAAACCTTGATGAAAGAGATAACTTTCTGGAAAAATAAAAAACACAAACATATATATAAGAAGAAATAGAAAATGTGAACAGACAAAATGGCATTAGCAAAATTTAAAACATTGTAAAGACTTTCTCTCCAAAAAAAGTCTCAGGCCCACATGGTATTACAGCTGAGTTCTACCACATTTTCAAAGATGAGACAATCCTGCAAATAGAAAAGGAAAGAAGACTGAAAGACCGACCAGTTCATTTTATAAAGTTAGCATAATCTTGATTCAAAAGCTGGGTAAGATAATATAAGAAAAGAAAATTTATATATCATTTTAGTTATAAGCATAGATGCAAAAATCCAAAATAAAGTATTAGCTACATGAAATCAATATTCTATTTATAAAAAGTATAGCATTATCCGGTAGAGTTTATCCCAGGAATGCAATGATGTTTCAACATTAGAAAAATCTGTCTATGGTATATACCACTTTAATGGACTAAAGAACAAAATCATATATTTTTAAAATACAGAAAAAAAAATTGATAACACTAAACACCTTATAATTAAACCTTTTATCAAATTAGGAATTAGCAGAAATTTCCTGAACTGGGCAAAGGATATGTACTCAAACCACTCAACTTTCAACACATTCCCTTTAAGTTTGGGAACAAGACAAGGATACCCATTGTCTCTGCTATTGTTGAATATAGTACAGTGGAGTGTTCAAAGGGAAGAGATAAAACTCTCATTATTTTCAGAGCTACATAGGTAAAACAATAAAGTCAATATATAAACTATATGAACCATCAAGACAGTTCAGCAAGGTGGCCAGATCAATAGCCTTTCTCTATATTAGCAATAAACTAAAAATATAATAAAAATTAAGATACCATTCATAAAGGATACAAAAACTATAAAGTTTCTAGGAATTAAAGAATACCCAAGGCTTTAACAGAGAAAAATTTTAACTCTACTAAAGGCCATAAAAGAATAGAGAGACATTCTATACCTGGAAGAGACAATTGCTTAAAGATACAGTTCTTCTCCATATTAATTTATAAATTTAATGCAATTCCAACCAAAATTCCAAGTATTATTCAAGGCAAAACTTATTCTAAAATTTATTTTGAGGAATAAAAATCTATGATTAGTTAAGCCAACTTTGAAATATCTTACATTAATATATACTTCAAAGTCATGGTAAAAAACAGTGTGGTACAGTATGAGACAAATAAGACTAAAGGAACATAATAGAGTTCTCATATATATGCAAATATGAGAACATAATATATGATAAAAGTAGGCCCTACAAATTATGGTGGCCATGAAAGTGTGCAACTCCAATTGCAAAAGCTCACTTGACTGATGGCCCCAGCTGCTGCCTCCCTTGATCAACTACCACATGCACACCAAGGCCACATTTCTTGCAGGAAGTTCCCAGCCAATGATGATGCATGGTAGGGGTACTACTTAAGGCCCATTCCTACAAGATGTGCTATTCCTCTGATTGCCAAATTTCGTTTGAGGACTTCTCATTTGCCTGACTAACCCTTTCTTAAAACTGTGCTAAGATCTGAGGCTTTTCCTATCCAGTCCTCCTTCTTGCTCCCTCTCCTTCACAGGTGTCAAAGCTTCATCACAGTCAGAGTCAGAAGGCTCTCCAGGTCTTCTTGGGCTCAGGCCCCTTTAACTTTCACAGATGTTTCCCCCAATTAAATCTTGCATATCTAAATCCATTTTGGCATCTACTTCTCAGAGAACCCTAACTAGCATACAAACATATGTGAAAGGACAGGTTATTGAATAGATGTTATTGGGAAAAGAAAAATAAAATAGAATCTCTCTTTAACCCCATAATTGCAGGTGAATTTCAGACATATTAAAAATTAAATATGAGAGGTACACCTAAAAAGTTAAAAGAAGATAACACCATGCAGGTAGACTCCTTAAACAAAACCCTTAAAGTACAAATAAGGAAAAAATTATTGAAAATTTTATAATATCAAAATTGAGGATTTCTGTTTAGTGAAAGACATTGTGGCATAGACTGCTAATTGTCCCCAAAATACATTCTCCCTTGTCTCCAAACATAAGAGAATTCCTGATTTTCAGATGGGACCATGGCCACCTGGATAAAAGACTACATTTCCCAGCCTTTCTTATAGCTAGATATGGCCCTGTGAATACTCTATTAGCCAATGAAATGTGAGTAAACTTTCAACAACTGTGTACACATCCTTAAAACAAAGGAACATACCCTCTTATTCCTCTTTTCCCCTTCCTAATGGCTGGTGGGAGCCACCTTGTACCATATTGACAGAAGCAATACCGTATGGATGGTGTAGTAACAAAACAGGATTACCTCCTTCCAGACTGTTATACACGAGAGAAATAAACTTCTTTCTTCTTTGAGCCATTGTTAATATGGGGCTGTATTAAAAATGCCAAAGTTGCCTCCTAAATAATATAAACATTATGAACAAAGTTAATAGGTGACAAATTGGGAGAAAATATCTGCAATGTCTAAAATCAACAAAGGCATAATATCTAAAATATGCACCTAAAAATGCAAGCAAATAAGAAACTGAGAGAAGAAAAAATCAAAAGCTATTAAAATACAATTTTACAATTCACATAAAAGGAAATCCGAAAGACTAAAAAGCATAAAGGAAATGCTAAGTTATTAATTAGAGAAATAAAAATTTAAATGTTTATAAATATCACTTTACACACATTAAACTGGCCAAAAATTGAACAAAGCCAAGGATTGATGGTGATATAAGGATATGGGTACATTCATGCACTTTTCATAGGAATGGAGATACACCCATTCTGGAAAGCAGCCTGGCAAAGACTATTTAAATTAGGCATACATATACTCTTTGACCCAGAAATCCTGCTCCTGAGTAGATATCCTAGATAAATTGTTGTGCAGGTCCATAGGGAGATATGTAAAAGAATGTTCATTGCAGGATTGTTTGTGGTAGTAAGAAAATGGAGACGTTATATGTAGGTCTAAATAATTGGAGGAATGTGTAAGTAAAACGTTGAATGCTATGTAGCCATTAAATGCAAGGGATATCTAATACATATGGCACATACAGATTAAAAACAGAGTACTAAATAAAACAAGTAAGAAACACAGTGAAATTTATATTACAGGATCATTATGTAAATAAAAATATCATAAAATTATAAATAATTTTATAATGATAATAAAATAATATACATTTTGCAAAAATGCAAGGAAAATACATTAGAATGGATGAGGAATAAAGACAAAAGAGGAAAATAAAATAAGAAAGGGTCGTTGTATAGAATAATGATAACAGTGTGTCATGCAGTAAATATAAATAACTCCATCTTCTGAACTCTAAGTCCAAGAAAAATAATAAAACAAAATAATATTGATAGAAATAATCGGCTACAAAATTAAGCATGCCTTTATTATATGTATTAATAGAACAAGCAGGATGCAAATGAATTTTCACAGGCCTGTAATCCAGGGAATTGGCCAGAGGGTGGGAGCAGTAGGAATATGGGAGATAAAAAGGAGGAGCTTGAATATTATCTCTTTGAAAAGATATCTATGTTGTATCTGAAAATGTGATTTCTTCTAGTACTAGGTCGTAATATTATCTTCCTTCATCACTCACTCAGTCTTCTCATCAGTTGAGACATCCAACCATTTATCAGAAATCTTACATATTCAACCACCTTCTTGGCCAGCTAATATTTCCATTCTAAAAGCCTCTCTATGTCTGCAGGCCAGAATTGGTTGACTTCCTCCTTGTTCAACAGCCCTATGGATGCCTGTACTTACTTCCCATCAGAAACGAATCCACACTTGTATTTTCTAAAATGGATTTGGCCTTGTTATTGCATCTCATTTTGGCAACTCCTTCCTAGTGAAAACTGAGCTTTGACTTGCTAACAGACCACCTTCCAGGCCCTGTGGATATTTCAGAGACGCGCCAGTGGATCTATGTTCTCTTGCAGTGAAAATGGCCAACTGTTCATTACTCATCTTAAATAGAGGAAACCTAAAACTCATCCTTGCTTCAGGTAATCATTAATGTTTTCACTATACTAGAGCAAATGGATACAAAAGAAATTATAACAATAAAAAGGTTTTTAAGGAAAAGAGAGTCAGGGCTAAGCCACAGTGTTGCTGTAAAGGCCCAGCAATTTCTTTAATAAAATACATCCTACATCCAGGGCCCATTTCATGAGCATGCAACTAATGCAGTCTCACCGGGCCTAGTGCTCAGAAGGACCTCACACTTGGGGTTTAATGCTCTGTGGTGGCCATCATGAAATTCCTAATGATTTCAGCTTTGAATTTGTATATTGTAAGTGAAATTTGATAGGATGATGAAGCATGCCCAGCACCCCTGCTGCCCTCTGCCCCTCCCCATAGTAACTACCACTTTGCATTGACTAGGGGTGGACTGTACCACCCCCAAACCTCCCTACCCAGGGCCCTGGGTACAGGCATGGTTTGAGTAGAGCAGGTGCGCCACTGTGACTCAGGGTGCAGAAAGGGAGAGAGAGCACCTGTCCCAGCCCCAGGCTGACAGTGCTGCAGTGCTCTGGTTGGGCGACTCCAGGTAGCTGGTGAAGGAAGTCTCTGGACCCCTTCTGTAGTAGGTTGGGTGGCAGGCCATTGTGAAGGGGAGATTGGTTTTCCTGCCTTTGACAGGGACCCCTCATTTTTATTTTGCCCTGGGTCAAATTATGTAGCCAGTTCCACCTATATCCTTCCAGGATCAGTACTGAAAGGAAACTTTCTTGGTGGGAAAAAGCGGCTTACCAAATAACCTTGATTCTGTCCCTCCAAGCTTCATCTTCCTTTTGATGTGCTCTCACTCTGGGTCCTAGTGCCACTGTCACACTGGCCTATGGGATGGATGCCTCCCTTACAAGTAGTCCTCTTTAATATGTCTCAGTGCAGTTGAACCAAGCCAGACATTTCAGACATAATTTGTTAAATAATAAAAGAGAACAAAATAAGAAACAAAAAATGTACACAGACTATAAATAGTCCATCTGACAAAGTAAAGGTTATGGAACCTAGGATAGCAGGCTTGAATTTATGAAGCCCATAATCCAACCATTCCACATAACAGCCCTTTCACTCCTTTTACTCCCCACCAAATATTCCCTTTAAAACTTTTTAAATCTCCAAACCCAAGTTCCTCTCAGAGAGACCTGGCTTTTCCCTGAATGACTAATACCAGGAATTAACTCATACTTCAGAGGCAACCCTGTCTCAAAAAAAAAAAGAATGTAGTTTTAGCCTTGTAAGCCTATAGCCATATCATAATAAAGTACAAAAGTATTTCATTTATATATTGGGAAATAAGTGATTACAGTAACACAAACATGGTTCCCTCACAACGGAAATGTTAAGACATTTTTGTATTAATTCCTCTACACTCGAACGATGTGTTCTACAGATTCCACTAAAAAGCAACATGCATTACTTTGGATTCTAGTAATGATGCAAGGAAAATAACATGTTTCAAGCTTCTCTCTAGACCCCTGACATTCAACTATATTCCTAAAAGTTTTATCCTATTGTTGTAAGTCCTGATTGATTTTCTAAAATTTATGACTTAATTATAATAATATATGATGATTTTATTTTTCTTCTGGTTGTAACAGCTTGCTGTTTTTGTCAATATTTTTTTCCACATGAAATTGGTGGCCTGTGGCTTATACCAGCTTTTATAATAGCAATGATTTTCCAAATTCTCTTAGGTTAGTAAATCCATAACTTTTGGATTTCACAGAATGGTAAATATTTTTTTCAGCAGTTTCCTTTTTTCCCCTTTTTTTCTTTGTTAGAGAAGATACGGGTTTATAGAACAATCATGCATAAAATACAGGACTCCCATATACCACTCTATTATTAACAACTTGAATTGGTGTGGTACATTTGTTACAATTGATGATAGCTCAGTTTTATAATTGTACTATTAACTATAGTCCATTGTTTAACTTATGGTTTACTGTTTGTGTAGTGTGGTTCCATGGATTTTTTTTTTTTTAATTTTATTCTATCATGTATACCAGCTAACATTTCCCCTTTTAATCACATTCAGATATACATTTCAGTGCTGTGAAATACATTCACAATGTTGTGCTACCATCACCACCATCCATTACTAAAACATTTCCAACATTCCAAATATGAACCCTGTACATTTTAATCTTTAACTTCCCATTCCTTATCCTCACCCCATCCTCTGGTAACTTACTTTCTGGATTCTGATTCTATGAGTTTGTTTATTCTAATTATTTCAAATTAATGAGATCATGCAATAGTTATTCTTTTGTGTCTGGCTTATTTCACTCAACATGATATCTTCAAGGTTGATCCATGTTCTTACATGTATCAGGAGGTCATTCATTTTTGGCAGCTGAGTAATATTCCATTGTATATATGTAACACATTTTATCCATTCATAGATCAATGGACACTTGGGTTGCTTCCAACTTTGGGCAATTGTGAATAATGCTGCTATGAAAATTGGTGTGTATATTATCCGTGCATGTCCCTGCTTTTAATTATTTTGGGTATCAACCTAATAGTGAAATTGCCAGGTCATATGGTAGTTCTATAATTAGCTTCTGAGGAACCACCAAACTATCTTCCATAGTGGCTGCAACATTTTACATTGCCACCAGCAACGAATGAGTATTCTTATTTCTCCACATCCTCTCCAACATTTGTAATTTCTGTTGGTTTAGTAGCAGTCATTCTAATGGGTATGAAATGGTATCTCATTGTGGTTTTGATTTGAATTTCCCCGATGGCTAATGATGTTGAGCATCTTTTCATGTGCTTTCTAGCATCTGTATATCTTCTTTAGAGAGATGCCTATTTTTAAATTGGGTTGTTTGTCTTTTTGTTGTTAAGGTGAATGGTTTCTTTATATATTCTGGATATTAAACATTTATTGGATATGCAGTTTCCAAATATTTTCTCCCATTGTATAGGTTGTCATTTTACTTTCATGATAGTCCTTTGAGGCACAAAAGTTTTTAATTTTGATGAAGTCCCATTCTCTATTTTTTTCTTTTGTTGCTTGTGCTTTGGATGTAAAGTCTAAGAAATCATTACCTAAACAAGGTCCTAAAGATGCCTCCCTACATTTTCTTCTAGAAGTTTGATAGTTCTGGATCATATTAGGTCTTTGATTCATTTTCAGTTGACTTTTAAAGTGTGAGATAGGAGTCCTCCTCAGGTTTTTCGCAAATGGAGATCCAGTTTTCCCAAAACCATTTGTTGAAGAGACTCTTTCTCATTTGAGAGGTCTTTGGTTCCTTGTCAAAAATCAGTTGGCCATAAATGTGAGGTTTGATTTCTGTGCTCTCAATTCAATTCTATTTTGTAAATATTTATTGGTAAATCTCATATATGACTGACAACTTTTAAACTATCAGGTAAAGACATTGAAAAGTGAAATATACTTGCAAAAATTATTTCATAAAAGAAAGGATATTTTAATACTGAAGGAAGTCCTTCACTGAACAAATTAATCAACAAACTCACTATATTCTCATTTCACTGAGGAATACTGAAGAAGAACATCAAAGATTAGTACCAGCCAGCTGGGTGCTGATCCAGACAGGGTAAAGGTGTGCAACATTTTAAAATTCTTAATAAATGTTTTCCTCCAAACTTTTCAATTACTTTAAATATTTCCAAAGGTTTTGTGAGCTCTTATTTGATACTATGAGATTCAACAGTATGGACTCTGTGGTTTTTCAAAGCCATCCTAAAGTAAAACCTTTGAAGTAAGCGTGTCTTTATGCCTTTTTTTTTCTTTTACTACAAAGAGCACTAAACAGAAAGCACTGCAAAGTGCCATTGTCTTCTCTTGAATTCACCCAGAATTTTTTCCTGTCTTGTGCTCTTTGTATCCAAAACTTTCATTTATAAAACAAAAGAATGCCATATATTACATGGACTGAGATATACGATAGGCTAATTTTTAATACCTATGATATTACTTTATAACCAAATGTCTAATTTGACAAAGTCAGCTTATAGTCTTGTCACTTGATATCAATATAAAGGCCTTTACTCTTTTTAAGAGGCTCTCTTCTGAATTTTATTCCTCTTGGAAATAGACTTTATATACATATACATACACATTGATGACAATGTGTTAGGAACTTAAAATTCTGATGAAGTCCTTTGCTTAATAAATGTTAAATTCCTATATGTATTTTATTTTATTTTATTTTATTTTTTTTTTGACAGTATATATGTGCATTTATTATATATATGCAGGCAAAGCTATTTTTGTTTATATGTTTGTCTAAGATAAAAATATTAATATCAATATATTTATACTTTTCGAGTCTCAGTAGTAGTTTTTGAGTATTAATTTTTATCCTTTTAATTTTACAATTGAGATATATTTTAAGCATGCCTGTCTAGAACTTTGTTGTTACCTGCACAGAAAACAAAATGGTACATTGAGTTCATGAGAAACTCAACTTGACCTTCAACCTTCATTGCATAGTAATCTATATAAGATGTTATAAGGAAGCATTTATTACATTAAAACAAAGGGCATAATTCTGATAGCTGTTAGGTCTAAAACGTAACATTTGACTTTCAAAGCAAGTAAATCGTAGAGCTCCAAATAGGTAACTCAACTAACAAAGGATCATGAAGTTAAAAAGTCTGTGTTAATCAATGACAAATTTAGTACTTGTTGCTACAATTACAAAGATAATAGTTCTTTTATGTCAGTGCCTTTGGTTTTGCAGCTGTAAAATAGCTTTGAAATTCAGCATTTCAAGGAATAGAAATTAATAGGAGGTCATTTCTACCAGAGAAATTTTAGGGGCCCATCCTCTCTAATCATCATTAAAAACTAAATCCGTAGGAGAAGAGGCACTTTACTGATTGTCAAGTGGAAGCTATTATTCATTTGATGAAGCTCTTGGCACTGTGCCATTGATTCTGCACTACAGCCTGCTGCTTGTTCTCCTTCATCTCATGCAATCAGGGTTGTTTCTGCCTGCCAGGAGCTATTTATAGAGCAAGGGGGGAGAAAAGCTGATATGTTCTCCTGCTTGAAAAACAACTTTCAAACTTTGTAAGTACAAATCTGTTTTTCTTGTCACCAGACTGTGTCTGCTTTTTCTGTCAATGCAGAAGATAAGGAAACTGACTTCAAGACAACTGCCCTTCCTAAATAATGGCCATGAATTTGGTGGAGTCACAGGCTACAGTCACACTGCATCTGATTCCCCAGATTAATATTCCTCAAAACAACACACATTGTCATGTGTCCAGTGGGTAATCCTGTCATTTCAGTTTCAGTTCTGTGTCTTGAAAATTTCTGAAAGACACTAAATTCTACTTGACCATGCTTTCTTATACTTAAAAGGGAATATATTTTAAAACAAAAACTTTCAAAATATGAGAGTGAAAAAAAATATTTGGGGGCTTGATTTTTTTAAGGAGTTGGTTCAAACTGAATTAACAGTTAGATGTTAGTAAAACTTTTCTTCCCATAATTGCAAAAGAAATCAGATTTTCATAAATTTTACTTAAAATATTGGTAATCCCTAGGTGATATCAATCTCTACTATTTAAGATTCATACACGATATGGATATTGTATTCTCAAAGTTATCTGCAAATATTTTAATTGTCTAGAATTACAGTTGTGAACACATTTTAAAACTTAAACTATTCAATTCTTTATTTTTAGAAAAGTCCCAGGCAATTGCAAAGACTATTAAAAATATTTTATCTTCTAAAGTAATATATAGCAAAAATAAATAGTATACATTTAAAATACTTATCATTAAAGATAGCAATAGCAGTACCTTTGACTGCTAAAATTTAATTTAATGGAAAGGAAATATATTTGTTAGAATGCAAAGAACAAAATCAAAACCTTAGCCTTGAAAGAAACATGAAATGTCAAAAATCACATAGCTGTGAAGTGCCTGATACAGATTCTTGAAAAATTTAGTTGATGGTGTTATCAAATGTTGGTTTAACAAAATGTGAGTATTTTTAAAGAAGCTATAAAAGGCGACCAGTAAACGTTTGGTTACAAAGAGAACATCAGAGATCTCCTTAATCATTTGAAAATACGATAGAGGATCATCAGTGTAGTTACTTAGCTGAACAACTTGAGTTATCAAGGTGGAAAAAGGACCAAGGGTTTTTGTGTTTGTTTTGTTTTAACTTCAAATCGTAGCACAAAGTCCTACATTTTAGCAACCCCTATAGACTGGGGTATCTTCAGGGATCAAGGCTTGCAGGGACAATAAGTCTATAGAGCCTTTTCTCCTGAAACCTACATGTCTACCTCTGGGATGTTTATCTAGAAGCCAAGATTAAATTAAATGCTCTGGTTTTGGACAAATCTATAAAATAAGAAGTGAAATTAAGAATATAGTAAATACTCACAAATATTGTCTATCATAATAAATATTGGCCACTATCTCATATTTCCAATAATATTTGTAAACTTTTTGAGTAAAAAACTATGGTTTTATGCTAAAAAATTGAATTGGGCCTTGCACATAGGAAATGTTCCATAAATGTTTAATGAATACATGAATCAACAAATAAATGAAAAACAAAATTGAATGTATTGCCGTAGAAAGAAAGAGATATAAAATTGGTGCATCCAATTCTAGTTCTAATTTCTTTCTAAATATACATTAATTTGTACTGTTAAAAAAAAAAAAAAAAGAATCATGGATTCATTTAGACAGTCTTTTGATTCTGAACTGCCCAAAATAACTGGATAGCTTGAATTTTTAGATAATTTCCAGCTCCTCTCCTGCCCCTTCATTTTTTGACAACTAAATGTGGTCTTACATTATACACAAGAAACAGGGGCATTTTTAGAAGAGTATTATGAAATCTCTGCCACTACTAAATTGGTTACCACTGGGGCTCAGAAGATTCAGCTTGTATAGCTAATCCCCATCTTAAAGATTCAAATAGTCACTCAGAAAATATTTATGGAGTACCTATTATGTGCTCAGCACCATTCTAGTTGTTGGGATATATCATGGAACAATGAACATAAAGAGTTCCTGTCTTCATTGAATTTAAATTCCAATGAAGTTGTTTTGTTGCAAAAACAAAACAAGAATCAACATCAAAAAAACTTTTTTTCAATAAACATAGTCCTACTTTTCTCACAAATGTGTAACATTAGGTAGAAGGGAGACAATTTCATGACAGTTAAAATTTGGGGGGCACTGACCATATGCTAATACTGTGCTGAACACTTTTATTCATTATTTCATTTAATCTCAAAAAAAAAACAGTCCCACACTACAGATAAAGAAACTGATGCTTAGAAAGATTAAGTGATTTATCACGGATTACAATGACAAAAAGTGGTAGATTACCATAAGTCTCTCCTGTCTATGAGAACAGTAATTCCAGTCAAGTCTTTTACTGAGGACTTGGGAGCATTCATTTATTCATTTAACATGTATTCAGCAAATATTAAACAGTGCTTAATATGTGACTAGATCAATGAGCCAAAGAGGTAAAGATGCCTGCTGTGGTGGAGCTTAAATCCTAATGGATTTAAGACAGACAATAAAAATAAACATAATATATAAGCAAATACATATTATGTTAAACAGTTAACATTAATTCGTTGGAAAAAAGACAGTTCAACATTTTTTTCTAACAATTTGAGTTCTTAATTTAGAGGGCAAGAGAAATTTTTATATCAACTTAAAAGAAAAAAAAAAAGGAAAAAACAGAGGTCAGGGGACCAGTGATTTAGAGAACTCCAAAGAGAAAATGTTACAGCAGAAGAACAGAGTACAAGAAAGAGTTGACTTCATATTGGGATAATGTGACATCTGTTTTCCACAAATATTGAGAGGTGGACTTGTTTTAATGTCGTCATTATTTTAATCATAAGGAGACTTGCCAATAAAGGGTAGAGCAGGGCATCAGTAATTGACCATCTGTTGTACAACAAGCACACATAAATCACTGGAAAATCACGTGTGGTTTGATGACATTTACACACTTTGGTTTCCACTGACTGGCATGCCAAACCCCAGACACCAAAATGACTAAGTTTGAGGAATAAATTCCCATCATTAAATTTCCAGTGGTTTAATAATCATCCCTCTTTTTGGGGATATAATTAAACCTTATACAATAGCAAAACTCTAACAAACTCAGTTGCTGGGCATCAGAGGAGAAGAGAAATTAAATGTGAAAAAGAGAAAGAGGGTAAGGTTAACAAAAAGAGAAAAGGAAATGGAAAGACAATACATCAGAAAAAAATGTCTTTGTATTTATTCTCAACCATCCTTTGGTCTAAGACACCATCATCCACAGGCACTAAACAAAGTGCTTAAGCAGCAATTTGGATGTGTACTTTATTCTTCTCATTTCAGGCAATGGGGCAAGCACACTCCAGGGAGAACAAAAAGTGCAGTAACACAAGAAATACAATCCCTACTCTCATTTCAAGCCTTCTTCCTAGGGGTAAGGAGAGGCGGACCTCTTTAGAACAAAAAGGGTGGGCTTTCTCTCTCACAGGAGTGCTCACTGGCTTTGGTCAATATTATTTTCTCAAGAGGGAAGAAATTGACTCTTTCTTTTAATATTATGTTAAGTGGCCCCAGAATTATAATTACCTTCATCTCAGTCACAGGTACTTACAATTGTTGAGAAACTCAGAATACCTTCATATCAGTGGAATTTCCAGGCACAGCCTAAGAAAAAATTCCCCATTACTGAGTGGGACTAAGAGAAGTAAATTAGCTATAATAGGATGATAAATCCTGTTTGGGATTTGATACCAGGGATTACACATTAACTGAGATAAAAATCAATGCTTCTTAAGTAGGTTTCTTCTGAATTTTTCCAGTTTATAAATGGGAATATCCTAGCAGGTCCAGCCCAGAAACCACAACCATATTGCTCACCACTGAACCCCTAGGACCTAGCACAGTACCTAGCAAATACTAGCACTCAGTGAATGCTTGACCCAATATGTACAAATGAAAGGATTTATTAAATTACTTCTCTATCTCACAGGAGTATGGTAACATTTTATATATAAATCTGTATAAAATAGGTGTACCTGAGTTAATTAAGTACCCTACAAAGTATAAAAATGATTCTGAAAATTCATTGTATTTGTTATGGCGCATAGTTTATATTTATATATGACCTTATTTTATCTTATTAAGCAAAAATACCACATTACTCTCTGGCTAATACATGACAGTAAGGAAAAGTAACTAGTATTTATTGAGCACTCACTAGGACTGACATGTGCCACATACCATCATATGCTTTGTCTTGTTTATTTCCCAGGACACTCTGACAAAGTAGACATTATTAAGCCCCCTTTTACAGAAAAAGAAACATAGGTTTAGAGATGTTAACTAACTTGCCTAAGGTTACACAACCAGTAAGCAGCAAAGCACAGATTCAAACCCAGGCTTTTAGGGCTTCAAAATTCATGCTCTTTCTATTTTATCAAACTATCAAAGGAAAACATATTCAAACTGCAAAAGCAAGCATCTGTCAAAAGATTGAAAAAAAATAACTTCTCTTCAAGCATGGAGTGTGTCTGTACATGTGAACGTGTATGTATTTTCACAGTGATAAACAATCACAGTAAAGAAGAAAAATGCCAATTGAGTCCAAACACCAAAACCTTTCATTTAGAGATTTTATTTTAAAATAATATTCTAAGAAATTGTGCTTCTTTCTAACATCATTTCATTGCAAATGTTTATTTCCCTCTTGTATTTTCTCTTGACTTGCCCTCAGTCAGACCAATCAGAGGTAAAAATGCAATTCAAAGAAAGGCACAGATGGAATAAAAAGCACAGACAGAAGAGAACTGGAGAGACCCTGAGCTGCATCCTGATAAATCCACTGATGTCCACCAGGGAAGACATGAAAAGCAAACCTTCCTTGATGAATACCAGTTTCCTGGAAGGGGGCAATTATGCTCTTCTCCTCCAGAAAGTTACTTAGAAAAGCCAGCATGACCTCTGTTTAAGTCTCCTGTGAATAAGCTCTGGAAGACTTCCATGGAAGTGTAATCCTATATGAAACTGAACAATCCTGCAGCAATTAGATTGATTGTGAATTTAAGTCTTAGGGGAAAGGTTCCTACATTGGTAAGTGAAGTAAACATTATTGGTGTTTAAACCACTCACATCACCTGCACATATATATTGCACACAACATTGAATTAATAATTACCAGAGTTTAAAACTAAAGACTTCTGTCTTTGTGAGTATGTCTCTGTGTGTTTCTTGTGGAAATTCAAAAAAATCCTCAGAATGGCTCATTTTTCAACTGACCTGGTATGGCTTGCTACAATAAACATGTGTTGAGTTGAAAAGGAAATCATTCAGCAAAATTTATACAGAAAATTTTAACTGAATCAGTTTTATAATCAAAATACATTGATTTATCTGATCAAAATTTCAGTTACATGCTAGAAATCTCTGAAAATGAAACTCTGGCAAAAGCAGATATTAGTATATATATATATATAAATAACATTTTTGTAAGCAAATACACATATATGCATATATATTTATATATCATTTTGCAAATGTTTGTATGTATTGTGAGAATTTTGATTTTTACCCACAATAAAAATAAATTTAAAAAAATAAAATAAAATAAAATAAAATTTTTATCAAGTTGTTAAAAAAAAAAAAAGCAGATATTAGACCATGAACATTAGTGATTAGAATCATATCCTATTAAGAAATGGCTTATGTTTCCTTTTCAAGTTGCCAATATGCACTGTGCCTCGGTCTCCTTCACCCTAAAATGGAGTTTATAACAAGTAATTCCCATCTAAAAGAAGATCTGCACAGCATCAGTCCTATGCATAGGCAAACACATATGTGATTTATCAGCAAAAGGAAAGTGCCCCCAAAATCTATCATCCTTTTCCACACACATACTGGTCTCTACCTAAGAAATTCACCAATAATGGCACCTCTTTGAATTAAAACATAACATATGTTATCCATATATATGCATACTCTTTCCTTTAAGAGTATAGTTTGAGGGGATAGAGTGAAATCTATTTCAATAGGAGAAAGAGAAGCATTTGGAACATCCACAGAAAAAAATCAGACCACTAAATACCAGTAAGAGAAGTAAAGTTGCCTGAAATAGGGCAAGAAAAAATTGGTGTAAAGGTAGATTTTTCTAATATAATAACATAAATCATTTAGCTGGCCTTACCTAGGAAGATTAAATAATGTATGACAAGCTCTCTGAACTCATTGAAAAATAAGCCATAGAAATAAAGGGAATAATTATAGCTACATTTCTTAGTGCCTTAACAAGTCTTGGCTGAGGGACCCATTAGCTCATTCTGATCACCACACTACCACTTGGTAAGCCAAAGGAAAAAGGAAAAATCAAAACAAAAAAACTCCAACATGCTAGTAAAGGAGCCAAAAGAGTAAAATGCAGCCTGCAAGGGGCTCTGATTCCAACCAGATCAACCTGGGCACATAAGAATCCAGTTCACATATTTTTAATGGGCATTTTTCTGACATTTAAGGCTGAAAGAGATTAATGAATTATCTCCAAACCTTATCCCTAATATGTAAGGAATGACTGCCACCTGTCTAGGATTTGAGTTTCACAGGCATTATCACTACTCAAAGCACTAAGGGACAGGCTTTGATGGAAGGCAGACAAGATCAGGAGACTTGCATATTTTAAATTAAGATGCAGAAATTACAACATAAAAAAAGGATCAGAACGCCTCTTTATTCATTCACAATTGTCAGAGCCCATGGTGGGATAAACTTAAATTTACTATATGTCCTGGAAAAGGTACCTTGTTTAAAGGGAAACTAATTTTAGGGGGAACAAATGTAGTTCATGGGGTTTTATAAATTAATAAATTTATTACACAAGGTGCTTTGAGATTCAGAGATTAAAGACAACTGTGGAGCCGTATAAAGTATTCATAATGCTATGAGACTGAGTGATTTTCCTAATTGTTGTCAAATAATTTTTCTACGTTTATCTTTATCTTACTTATCTTTCCATAAGAGCAATAAAACCTTTTATTTAATTTAAGATTTAAACATTACAAAGGGATATTATACATGCTATCTTTTTTAATCCTTAGATCTATTCTGGAGGTAGTTATTTTTATCTTAACTTTACAGATGAGTGAACTAAGATTTTTTTTAAGTGATTTTCTCAAGGTTACACATTAGGCAGATAGTAGAACTGAGTATCAAACCCACATCTTTGGACTCCAAGTCCATGATCTTGCCCCCCCAATAACCAAGATTTAACTACCAAGTAATGATATAGATAACTCTTGTTGTCATTCACTACTGATTTCACAGGAAGTCATTTTACTCAGACTTGTTAAAATAGTTTATATTATTATTAACAAGTAATATAAACTTACAATATTATTATTATTAAGGCAAATTTTAGCAATTTTTATCACTGATAGCATATTGAAGGTACAAATTATAACTCTTGTACATGATCGACTAAGCAAATTGTTTAGACTTTGGATTGTTCTTAGATTTCCAAGAGTATGGGCAAAGGGATTTCTTTTTTCTGGACCTTAACTTGTGAAACCAAGTCTTGGCAAATCTCAGGATGTGTTGATGCAATCCACATGTAGCATGTATGAAAGTCTGCCTAAGCCACAGCCCCAGGGGCAGGTGGTTCCTTTGATCTTTATAGTTGTAAAGGAAACATTTGGTAGTCATACTGAAAAAGTATCCTAGAGAAAAACAGTAAAGCATTTGTACAATGACATGAAACTCTTCATTTTCTGCCGAAATCTCATTCTGCCAGCCGTAAGACAGTCTGAGAGAGAATCCTGGGAGAACAGAGAGAGAGCTTCAGAGCAATTGTTAGAGTGGTTCTTGCAACAGCAATACAAATTGAGATAAAGAAACAAATCAACAGTATCTCCTTCTGTCACAGTTTATGACAGAGAGCCTCCATCACAGTATATTTCAGTTAGACTTTGTTGGGTAACAAACCACCCCAAAATTTAATAGCCTAAAAAAAGTACTTTATTACTTTCTCACTATCCTGAGGCTTTGGTTGGGTGGTTCCTCTGGTGATCTCACATGGACTTACCATGTGCCTGCATTCAGCTGGTGCATAAGCTGGGTATCTATATTCAAGGTGGGAAAATAGACTCCACCTATTGATGGGAGAAGACACATTGCAAAGGCATGTGGACACAGAGAGGTGTAATTTTTGAAAGACCATTATTTTAACAATCTACCATACAGGGATCCTCAACCCAGATGTACAAAGAATTATCTGGGACACTTTTAAACAGATACCATTGATGAGGTCTTACTCCTAGAGATTCAGATTTAAGTGATCTGGGTGAAGCCGGGGCATCCATATTTTTCAAAAGCTCTCCAAGTGATTCAAATGTAAATCAGGTCAGATTTAAGAACTTCTGCTTTGTGTACTAGTTATTGAATTTTACTAGTTGAAGAATGAATGAGACCTCTTTTCAATAAGAATTGCATTCTAATGTAAATGATGAAGAGTTAGATGAACTAGACAACAGAAAACTATTAGATCAAAGTCAGTAACAGAACCAGGACCAAACACTACGTCAATCATAACTAGCTATGGGTTTTTACCAACTCCCTAATGAAAGGAGATTGGTGATTACCAGCAAAACAAAACTAATGATGTGTCCTATATATTACATTTGTAACTTGCTCTATATGTATTTTTAGATATACTTAACTATTTAAAAACCATCACAGAGTTCACTGATTGTGTTATTTTGGTTTTTCTCAAGTGTTGTTTTGGTTTTTCTCAACTGATTCTATTTCCCAACACATGGTTTCTCAACACAGGCCTATGATGTTTTTAAAGAATATTGATACATAAGGCTGACTCAGTTTTTGACCCACAAATTTGGTCTGCTGTGTCCTGTGAGTCCTTCCATGTTGGGTGGGGCTGAGCTATTGTTCGCCTTAGGATCTGGCAAGGGACTAAAGAGATCTGACCCTCTCAATCTCCCTCTCTACTGACTGAGACTGGTTGCTGAAGATGCAGAGGGGAGTGGAATTATTTCCCACCCCAGAAAAGAGGGGACTGCAAGTAAAGGTTGGAGAACAAATTATGAGAAAGTTTGAATTATGAGACTCAGCCTTCAGGCAGGATCCTTTATCACACTGATCCAGTCCCTTTGCAGAACACACTCTGACCAGGCTTTGAACTGAGAGGGCTGCCAAAGAGTACCATCTTCTAGCAGACAAAATAAGTGCATGTGAGGAAATTAAAAGTAATAAGTAAGGGAGGCTTTTTCTGGCCTTTACAGCCTCCCTCCCCAAGGACCTTAGGTCTGCAACCCATTACTGCATCCAGGGACCAGACTTGAGCAATTAACAAAATAATCCCAAAGACCCAGAACAGGTTGAACAAAGAAAGAACAGCAATAGCACACGGCCTCCCACCACTAAATCCCTACGAAAGAGAAACTGAGCATCTGAATAAATTCACCATCATAATCAGATGACTATATAAAAGCATAAAATGACAAGCCATACTAAGAAAATGGAATAAATGGCCTAAGAAAAGGAATATATCAAAGCCCTAGATGAGACACAGAATTTGAGACAACTAATCAACAAGATTCATAGAAATTTCCAAAATTGAATTGAGTTGAAAGACAGATAAAGAACATCAAGAAGACACTGAGCAAGCACAAAGAAAACTTTGAAAACCTGAATAGAAAAGTAACAGAGCTCATGGGAATGAAAGACATGATAGGTGAGATAAAAAACACATTAGAGGGGGGCAGACGTGGCTTAAATGGTTGAGCGTCCATCTCCCATATGGAGGGACCTGGGTTTGATCCCCAGGACTCCCAGTAAAGTGAAAGAAAAATATAGAAGGCATGAGGACCGCCAGGCCCTGCGCGCAGGCATGCCAGGCCTCACCGAGCCACGCAGCAAGATGATGATGTAACAGGAGAGTGACACAAGGGAAAGCCAAGACGAGATGTGCCAAAAAGCCAGGAACTAAGGTGGCGCAGGTGGCAGAATGCCTCTCTCCCACATCGGAGGTTCCCAGGATTCAATCTCAGTGAAGACAGGAGGAGGAGAATGAGAAGAGAGGGCAGGAAACAGACACACAGAATTGCCCAGCGAATGGACACAAAACAGCAAAAATGAGGGGTGGGGGGGTTAAATGGATAAAAAAGTAATAAATAAATGAATCTTTAAAAAAAAAAACACATACATTAGAGGGAAACGGATGTGGCTCAAGTGATTGGGCTCCCATCTACCATACAGGAGATCCAGGGTTTGATTCCCGGGGCCTCCAAGTGAAAGACAAGCTGGCCGTGCGGTGAGCTGGCCCACATGGAGTGCTGTTCCACACAGGAATGCTGGTCCACACAGGAATGCTGGCCTGTGCAGGAGAGCTGGCCCGTGCAGGAGTGCTAGCCCATGCAGAGAGCTGGTGCAGCAAGATGACACAATAAAAAGAAACACAAAGGACAGACAATAAGAGATGCAGCAGACCAGAGAGTTGAAGTGGCACAAGAGATTGAGAGCCTCTCTCCAACTCTGGAAGGTCCCAGGATCGGTTCCTGGTGCCACCTAAAGAGAAGACAAGCAGACACAGAAGAACACACAGAGAGCAGATAGTGAGTGAAAAACAATGAGAGTGGGGGAAAAATAAATAAATAAATAATAAATCTTTTTTAAAAAACACATATTAGAGGCATACAACATCAGACTTGAAATGACAGAAGACAGAATAAGTGATACAGAAGACAGAACAGCTGAAATTGAAGTGAGAGAAGAACAGAGAGAGAAAAAATAGAAAAAATGAGCAAGGGTTCAAGGAGTTGAACGATAACATGAAATGCAACAACATACATGTCATGTGAGTTCCAGGAGGAGAAGAAAAGGAAAAATGGGCAGAAAGACTGTTTGAGGAAATAATGGCTGAATATTTCCCAACTGTTATGAAAAAAATGAACTTACATGTTCAAGCACAGCATACCCCAATCAGATTAAATCCAAATAGACCTACTCCAAGACACATACTACTCAGAATGTCAAATGTCAAAGATAAAGAGAACATTCTGAGAGCAGCAAGGGAGAAGCAAACTATCACATTAAGGGAACTCGGAAAGACTTAGTGTGAATTTTTCATCAGAAACCATGGAGACAAGAAGACAGTGGTATGATATACTTAGGATACTGAAAGAAAAACTGCCAGCGAAGAATTCTTTATCTGGCAAAATTGTCCTTCAAATATGAAGGTGAGTTTAAAACATTCACAAACAAACAGAAACTAAGTGGTTTGTAAAAATGAATCTGCCTTTGCAGTAAAAACTAAAGGGAGCCTTACAGCCCAAAAGAAAAAGACAGGAGAGAGACTTGGAGGAGAGTATAAAAGGAAAGAATATCAGAAAGGATAACCAAAAGAATAAAAAGAAGATGAAAATAAGATATGATATATGAAAACTGAAGAATAAAATGGTAGAAGTAAATAATGCATTTACAGTAATATCATTGAATGTGAATGGATTAAACTACCCAATCAAAAGATACAGGCTGACAGAATGGATTAAAAAAAAAACATGAGTCACCCGTATGCTGTCTACAAGAGAATCACTTTAGACCCAGGGATACAAACTGGCTGAAAGTGAAAAGATGGTAAAAGGTACTCCACGCAAATAATAACCAAAAAAGAGCAAGGAAAGCTATACTAATTGTGATAGTTAGGCTAATGTGTCAACTCAGCCAGGTTGAGTCCAAGCACTGGACTAATTGTAATACAAGAACAGCTATGGACTTCGGTCACCAGTGAATTTACTGGGTGGATGGCTGATTACATCTGCATCAATCAGGGAGATTGCCATCAGCAATGGGTGACACTTTTATCCAATCAGTTGAATACCTTAAAAGGGGAAGTGATTTCAACATTTAGAGAGAATTTCCCAGCTCGTCTTTGGACAGCCAAGTTCTCCCAGAAACTCATCAAGGACCTTCATTGGACTTTCATCAGAGCCCCTGCTTTGCAGCCTGCCTGCGGAACCTGGACTTGTGCATCATGACTTGTGGTCACGTGACAGACTCTTATAAAATCTCATATTATTGACAGATATCTCCTGTTGATTCTGTTTCCCTAGAGAACCCTGACTAATACACCAATATTGGACAAAACAGATTTTAAATGCAGAAAAGTTATGAGTTACAGAAGGCCATTATATATTAATAAAAGGGACAATCCATGAGGAAGAAATAAGTCATAAATATCTATGCAACCAGGCTGCCGCAAAATACATGAGGCAAACTCTGGCAAAACTGAATGGAGAAATAGACATCTCTACAATAATAGTTGGAGATTTCAATGCACCACTCACTTCAGAAGATAGAACAAATAGACAGAAAATCAAGTTGAAACAGAGAACTTGAACAATATGATAAATAATCTAAACCTAACAGACATATAAAGACTGTTGCACCCAAAATCAGCAGGTTATGCATTCTTCTCAAGTTCTCATGGATCTTTCTCTAGGACAGACCATGTTAGGTCACAAGGCGGGTCACAATAAGTATAAAAAGACCTCAGATCATAATGGAATGAAACTGCAAATCAATAATAGACAGGAAAAGGGAAAATTCGCAAATGTGTGGAGGCTGAATAACACACTCCTAAACAATGAGTAGGTGAAAGAAGAAATTGTAAGTGAAATTAGTAAGTATATTGAGATAAATGAAAATGAGAATACAACATATCAAAACTTATGGGATACAGCAAAGGCAGTGCTGAGAGGGAAATTCATAGCCCTAAATGCCTTTATAAAAAGAGAAGAGCTGAAAACAAAGATCTAACTGAACAACTGGAGAAACTAGAAAAAGAACAAACCATTCCCAAAGTAAGCAGAAGGAAAGAAATAATAAAGATTAGAGCAGAAATAAATGAAATAGAGGGGAAAAAATAGAGAAAGTGAACAAAACCAAAAGCTGGTTCTTTGAGAAGATCAATAAAAGTGACCAACTCTTAGCTAGACTAACAAAGAAAAGAAGAGAGAAGATGCAAATAAATATCAGAAATGAAAGGAGGGAAGCTACAACTTACTCCACAGAAATAAAAAGGATCATAAGAGAATATTACGAGAAATTGTATGCCAACAACTAGACAACCTAGATGAAAAGGACAAATTCTTAGAAATGCACAGTCTACACTGATGCTAAAAGAAATACAAGAACCTAACAAATCAATCACATTTAAAGAGATTGACTCAGTCATCAAAAATCTCCCAACAACGAAAAGTCCAGGACCAGATGGCTTCACAGATGAATTCTACCAAGCATTTCAAGAAGAATTAACAGCAATCCTGTTTAAACTCTTCCAGAAAATTGAAGAAGAGGGAAAATTACCAAACACATTTTATGAAGCCAGTGTAACCCTAATACCAAAGCCAGATAAAGATACTACAAGAATAGAAAATTACAGACTCATCTCTCTAATAAACATAGATGAAAAAATTATCAAAAAAACACTTTCAGATAGAATCCAAAAGCATATAAAAAACTTATACACCATGACCAAATGAGATTTACTCCTGGTATCCAAGAGTGGTTCAACATAAGAAAATCAATTACGTATTACACCACATTAACAAATTGAAGGAAAAAAAACACATGATCATCCCAATTGATGCAGAAAAGGCATTCAACAAAATCCAGCATCGTTTCTTGATAAATACACTTTGAAAGATAAGAATAAGAGGAAAATTCCTCAATATGATAAATGGCATATATGAAAAAGCCACAGCAAACATTACTCAGTGAGAAAAGGTTGAAAGCTTTCCCTCTAAGATCAGGAACAAGACAAGGATGTCCACTGTCACCACTTTTATTCAATATTGTGCTAGAAGTTCTAGCTAGAGCAATTAGACAAGGGGAAAAAAGACATTCATATAGGAAAAGAGGAAGTAAAACTCTATTCATGGATGACATGAACCTATATTTAGAAAATTCTGAAATATCTATGACAAAGCTACCTGAGCTAATAAACGAGTTCAGCAAAGTGACAGAATACAAGATCAACATGCAAAAGTCACTAATATTTCTGTACACTAGTGTGGCAGTAATTTTCCATCATATGTATACACCACAGTTTGTTTATCCATTCACCTGTTGATGGACACTGGGTTGTTTCCATCTTTTGGCAATCATGAATAAATTTGGTATTTGCCTTTTCTATTTGAAGAAATCACATATCCCATAAAGGTTTAATATCCATGATATATAAAGAGATGCTACAACTCAACAATAAAAAGACAAATGACCCAATTTTAAAAATGGGCAAAAGACTTGAATAGACATTTGTCCAAAGAAGAAAAAAATGGCAAAAAAAAAAAAAAAAAAACATGAAAAAATGTTCACCAATATTAGCTATTAGGGAAATTCAAATCAAACTACAATGAGATATCATTTCACACCTATTAGAATGGCCACTATTAAAAAGAGAAATACAAATGTTGAAGAGGATATGGAGAGATAGGAACACTTATTCACTGTTAGTGGAAATGTAGAATGGCTGTTTGGCAGTTCCCAAAGAAGTTTGAATATAGACTTGCCATGTGACCAGACAATACCATTACTGGTATTGTATCAATCTGCCAAAGGGATGCTGATGCAAGGTACCAGAAATCTGTTGGCTTTATAAAGGGCATTTTTGGGGGGTAAAAGCTTACAGTTACCAGGCCCTAAAGAGTTGTTTTCTCACCAAAGTCAGTTGCCATGTGTTGAAGCAAGATGGTTGCTGATCTCTGCCTGGACTCTCCCTGGGAATCCTCTTCTTGAAGTTCTGTGGGCCCAGCTTCTTCCCAATCTCAGCTGTAGGCTGGTATAGGGCTTGTCTCTTAGGGCTTCCTATGTCAGTCTCGACTCTCTTCCCACGGTGAGCTGCAAACTATCAGGGAAATGGCTCATCTCTCTTTCCAGGGCCTCAGGATCAAATATGACAGAGCTCTCATTTTTCCGGTGTGTCTTCTTGAGTGAGTGTCCATTTATATCTTCCCACCAAGTGGGCAGGGACTCAACCTGAGTTACGTCTCACTGACATAGCCAAATCAGAAGCCCTAAATTGATTTTATCTAGTAATCTTAATCAGAGACCCCTCACTGAATTTGATACGATAAAAGGGTATCACACCCAGAGGAATAGATTAGTTTACAAACATAAGCTTTCTCTTTTTGGGATTCATAAATAATCTCAAACTGTCACAGGTATATACCCAGAAGAACTGAGAGCAGTGACGCGAATAGACACCTGCACATTGATGTGCATAGAAGCATTATTCATGATTGCCAAAAGATGGAAACAACCCAGTGTCCATCAACAGATGAATGGATAAACAAACTGTGGTATATATATATGATGGAAAATTACGCAGCTGTAGGAAGAAATGAAGTCATAAAGCATATGAAAATATGGATGAACCTGGAGGACATCCATGATGAAGCAAGCTAGACACAAATGGACAAATACTGTATGATTGTACTATTATGAACTAAATATATTATGTAATGCCATGGATTTAATACCTTGAATATGGGTCACCAGAAGATAGAATGAGGTTAGAGAATGGAAAGCTGAGGGTTAACTTGTGCAGAATTGGTAAGAAGGATGTGTGTTAATCTTTGGAAATGAATAGAAAAGGTGAAAGCACAACTTGATGTTTGTAACTAGCAATGCTATTATATGGGTATGACACTTGTTGAAAGGGAAAGTCTAAGATCATGTATGTTACTAAAAGGAAAGCTAAAAAATGTTATTATGGGACTGTATAGCATAGTGAAACCTCATGAAATATTAATATGGGTAATATTGCATATAAGACTGTTTGTCTTTGAAACTGAAAAAATATGTGTTAATATTACAAGATGTTAATATCAGACAAAAAAACATTATGCTAAGTGAAAGAAACCAGATACAATGTACTACATATTGTATGATTCCATTATATAAAATGTAAATATAAATCAATTTATAAAGGGACTGGGGAAGGATAGAGGGATTAAGGTGACTGCTAAGGGGTGTGGAGTTTTTCTTCTTGGAGTAATGAAATTGTTCTAAAAATTTTGTGATGATGAATGCACAACATTGATTATACTAAAAGCCTTTGATTACACACTTTGGATAATTGTATGGGTATATGAATATATCTCAATAAAACTGCTTTTAAAAATTGAAGGAAGAAATAAACATCCCTATAATAATAGTTGGAGAATTCAACACTCCACTCTCAGCATTAGATAGAACATCTGGACAGAAGATAAATAAGAAACCAAGAGCTTGAATAATATGATAAATGTACTAAATCTAACAGACATTTATAAAGCATTTCACCACCAAACAGCAGGATATACATTCTTCTCAAGTGATTATGGATCTTTCTCTTGGAGAGATCATATGTTGGGACATACAGATCAAAATTAATTTAAAAACTTTGAAATTATACACAATACTTTCTCTGATCATAATGGAATTAAGTTGGAAATTAATAACAGGTGGAAAAAGAAATAATAAACAAATATATGGAGATTAAACAACACATTCAAATAATCAGTGGGTTAAAGAAGAAATTACAAGGAAAATCAGTAAGTACCTCAAGACAAATGAAAATGAGAACACAACATACCAAAACTTTTGGGATACAGAAAAGGCAGTGTTGGGAAACGGATATGGCTCAAGTGATTGGGCTCCCATCTACCATATAGGAGGTCCAGGGTTCAATTCCCAGGGCCTCCTGGTGAAAGGCAAGCTGGCCTGCGCTGCAAGCTGGCCTGAAGAGAGAGCTGGCCTGAACGGAGTGCTAACCCACACAGAGTACTGGCCGGCGCAGGATTGCTGGCCCACGCAGAAGTTCTGGCCTGTGCAGAGAGCTGGCACAGCAAGTGATGCAACAAAAAGTGACACAGAGGAGAGACAATAAGAGACTCAGCAGACCAGGGAACTGAGGTGGCGCAAGAGATTGAGCACCTCTCTCCCACTCTGGAAGGTCCCAGGATCGGTTCCCGGTGCCTCCTAAAGAGAAGACAAGCAGACACAGAAGAATACACAGAGAGCAGATAGTGCATGCAAAACAACAAGTGTGTGTGTGTGGGAGAAATAAATAAAAATCTTTTTTAAAAAAAGGCAGTGCTGAGAGGGAAATTTATTGCCCTCTGCTTATATTTAAAATGAAAAAAGAAATAAAACCAAAGCCCTAATTGCACACCTGGAGGAATTTAGAAAAAGAAAAACAAACCAATCCCAAAGCAAGCAGAAAGAAATAATAAAGATTAGAGCAGAAACAAATGAAAGGGAGAAAAAATAATCAATAGAGAAAATCAACAGAACTAAAAGGTGGTTCTTTGAGAAGACCAATAAAATCAATAAACCCATAGCTAAAGTAATAGAGAAAAAAAGAGAGAAGATGAAAATAAACAAAATCAGAATTGAGAAGTGGGGTGTAGCAGTTTGGCCTTATTTATGAATTCCAAAAATAGATATTGGGTTATGTTTGTAAACTGGTCTGTTCCTCTGGGCATGATTAAATTATGATTAGGGCTTTGATTAGGCCACATCAGTAGGGTGTTGAGTCCCAACCCCTTGGTGGGTGGTGACTCACAGATAAAAGACATGGCAAAGGACAGAGTTGGAGTTCTGATGCTGAGTTTTGAGCTGGAGCCCAGGAAGTGAACATACAGAAGAACACAAAGGAATAGAGACTGCTCTTAGACATGGCAGAAGCCCTGGGGAGAGAGAGCCATTTGCCTGATAGTCTACAGCTGGCTTCATGGAGAGAGTCAAGGCCTAGAGAGTCTCATAGTCTACAGCTGACCTTGTGGAGACAGCAGAGGAGCTAAGCCCAGAGACAAGCAAGCCTCAGGAAGATAGGAACCCAGGAAACCTGAACTCTCACAGATGTTGGCAGCCATCTTGCTCCAACATGTGACAATAGACCTTGGTGAGGCAAGTAACTTATGCTTTAGGGTCTGGTAACTGTGGGCTTCTACCCCAAATAAATACTCTTTATAAAAGCCAACCGATTTCTGGTATTTTGCATCAGGACCCCTTTGGCTGACTAATACAGGGGACATTACCACTGACTTAGCATAAATAAAAGAGATCACAAGAGGATATTTTGAAGGACTATAAACCAACAAACTAGACAACATTGATGAAATGGACAAGTTTCTGGAAACACATGAACAAACCACAATGACCCTAGGAGAAATAGAAGACCTCAACAAACTAATCACAAATAAAGAAACTGCTCATCAAAATCCTCCCCAAAGTGAAAAGTCCAGGACCAGATGGCTTCAGAGGTGAATTCTACCCATCATTTAAAGAAGATCTAATACCAATCTTGCTCAAACTCTTCCAAAAAATTGAACAGGAAGGAATACTAACAAACTCATTCTATGAAACTAATGTTACCCTAATACCAAAGCCAGATAAAGATATCACAAAAAAAAGAAAATTACCAACCAATTCTTTAATGAATATGGATGCAAAATCCACACAAAACCAAATAAAAAAACATATCAAAATTTTATACATCATGATCAAGTGGGGTTTATACCAGGTATGCAAGTGTGGTTTAACACAAGAAAATCAATCAGTGTAATGCACCACATTAATAAATTGAAGTAGAAAAATAACATGATCATTTCAATTGATGCAGAAAAGGCATTTGACAAAATATAACATCCTTTCTGGATAAAAACACTCTGAAAGATAGGAATAGAAGGAAACTTTCTCAATATGATAAAGTGCTTATATGAAAAACCCACAGCTTAGGGATGTAAATGTCAATTGAAATAAAGCTAGATAATAATTTAGGGACTAAATAACAGAGTGAACCCGGAGGAGGTTGAGGATTGTGGCTAATAATAAAAATACAATAATGTTCTTCTATGAACTAGAACAAATGTACATCACTATTACAAGGTGGTAAGAATATAATGATGCATGGGCAAATACAATTAATGTAACTTATAGGTTATAGTTAACAGCAATATTGTAATATTCTTGCATCAATGTTAAGGAAAGTACTATGCCAACGCTAAGGGTCAATAATAGGGAGATATGGGATTTTTTCTTTTGGACTTAGGAAAAGTTTCAAAGGCTTTCTGGGGTGATGACTGCACAACTCTGTGATGAAAGTGAGAGCCACTGAGTATACATTTTGGATAGAATTTACAAGGCATGGGACTGTATCACTGTGAACCATGTGGTAGAAGATGGACTGTAGTTAACAGTACAAATATGGGAGTGTTCTCTCATGACCTGTAACAAATGTACAATACTAATACATAGTTTTAATATTAGGGGGTATATGGAAAAAAATATACCAAGTGTAAGCTATGGATCATAGTTAGTGGTAATAATCTTTTTTTTTTTTTAAGATTTATTTATTTACTTATTTATCTCACCCACCCACCACCACCACTGGTTGTTTTTGTGCTCACTGTATGCTCTCTGTGTTCTTCTGTGCCTGCTTGTCTTCTCTTTAGGAGGCACCGGGAACCGATCCTTGGACCTTCCGGAGTGAGAGAGAGGCACTCAATCTCTTGCACCACCTCAGCTCCCTGGTCTGCTGCATCTCTTATTGTCTCTCCTCTGTGTCTCTTTTCATTGCGTCATCTTGTTGCGCCAGCTCTCCATGTGGGCCAGCATTCCGTGTGGGCCAGCACTCCTGAGTGGGCCAGCACTCCGCACAGGCCAGCCCTTCACTCAAGCCAGCTAGCCGTGCAGGCCAGCTTGCCTTTCATCAGGAGGCCCCAAGAATCGAACCCTGAACCTCCTATATGGTAAATGGGAGCCCAATTGCTTGAGCCACACCTGTTTCCCTAGTGGTAATAATCTGATCCTATTTTTTCCTGATCTGTGGCAGATGTTCTACAACAATGTAAGATGTTGGTGAAGGGATGTGTGGGAGTTCTGCACATTATGCATAATTGTTTTGTGGGCTCACATCTTCTCTAATAAAAATAAATTTTAAAGAAACCCACAGCTAACGTACTTAATGGTGAAAGACTAAAAGATTTCGGCATTGAGATTAGGAACAAGACAAGGATGCCCACTCTCCCCACTGTTATTTAATATTATGCCAGAAGTTCTAGCTAGAGCAATCAGGCAAGAAAAAGAAATAAAAGGCACCCAACTAGGAAAGGAAGATGTAAAACTCTTGCTATTCACTGATATGATCCTATATTTAGAAAATCCTGAAAAACCACAACAAAACTATTAGAATTTATAGACAATTTCAGCAATGTCACGGGATACAAGATTAATGTGCAAAAATAAATAGCGTTTCTATTCACTACTAATGAGCACTCTGAGGAGAAAGTCAGAAAAACAATTCCACTTACACTAGCAACTAAAAAATAAGATATTTAAGAATAAATTTAACCAAGGACATAAAGGATGTGTATTCAGAAAACTTTAAAACGTTGCTAAAAGAAACCAATGATGATCTAAATAAATGGAAGGATATTCTGTGGTCATGACTTGCAAGACTAAATATCATTAAGCAGTCGATTCTACCCAAATTGATCTACAGATTTAATGCAATCCTGATAAAAAAAAATTCCAATACCCTTCTTTGTAGAATTGGAAAAGCCAACTATCAAATTTATCTGGAAGGGTAAAGGCCATCAACTAGCCAAATATATCTTTAAAAAGAATGAAGTTGGAGGAGTCTCACTTCCAGACTTTAAAGCATACTATAGTAAAAAACAAACAAACAAAAAACAGCATAATACTAGCATAAAGATAGAATGACCAATTTAAACCAATTGAGAATTCAGAAATAGACCCTCACATCTATGGTGAGGTCAAAATAGCCTATTCAACAAATGGTGTTAGGAAAACTGGATATCCACGTCTAAAAGAAAGAAAGAGGACCTTTATCTTACACCTTACATAAAAATTAGGGAGTGGACCACACTAACGAAAGAAGTTGTTAATGTGGGAAAAGTGGGAGGTGTGGGGAGTGGAGCATATGGGAATCCCTTATATTTTTTATGTAACATTTTATGTAATCTAAGTATTTTTTAAAAATAAATAAAAAATACATTTAAAAAATTAGGGAGTGGGTGTGGCTCAAGAGGTTGAGTGCCTGCTTCCCACATGGGAGGTCCTGGTTTTGGTTCCTGATGTCTCCTAAAAAAAAAAAAAAAAAAAGCAAACTGTATGAAAAAACTAACTCAAGGGAACTGATGTGGCTCAGTGGTTGAGCATCAGCTTCCCACATACCCGGTCCCAGGTTCAATCCCTGGCCCCTGGTACCTCAAAAAAAATTTTAATTCAAGGACCTAAATATAAAACCTAGAACCATAAAACTCTTAGAAAAAAATGTAGGGAAACATCTTCAAGATCTTGTGGTAGGTGGTGGTTTCTTAAACTTTACACCCAGAGTACAAGCAATGAAAGAAAAAACAGATAAATGAGACCACCTCAAAATTAAACACTTCTGTGCTTCAGATAACTGTATTAGAAGGTGAAAAGGCAAACTACTCAATGGGAGAAAAATGTTTGAAACCACATATGTGATAAGGGTTTGATTTCCATGTTATATAAAAAGACCACACAACTAAACAATAAAAAGACAAGCAACTCAATTTAAAAATGGGCAAAAGACTTGAATAGACATTTTTCCAAAGAGGAAATACAAATGGCCAAAAAGCACATGAAAAGATGTTCAACATCACTAGCTATTACAGAAATGAAGATCAAAATTACAACGACATATCATCTTACACCATACAGAATGGTTATTATTAAAAGAACAGAAAACTTCAAGTGCTAGAGAGGATGTAGAGAAATAGGAACTTTCCTTTACGGTTGGTGGGAGTATAAAATGGTGAAACCTTAGTGGAATATAATCTGGAGTTTCCTCAGGAAACTAAATATAAAACTTCCATATGATCAAGCAATCCCTCTACTGGGAATATATTCAGAAGAACTGAAAGCAAGGACACAAACAGATATTTGCACACTGATATTCATAGTGGCATTATTCACAATTGCTTAAAGATGGAAACATCCTAAGTGCCCATCAACTGATGAATGGATAAAAAAGATGAGGTATATTCATATGCTGGAATATTACTCAGCTGTAAGAAGAAATCGTTTGGGGAAGCACAGGCCAACATGGAGGAACTTTGAGGATATTATGTTGAGGGAAATAAGCAGACACAAAAAGATAAATATTGTATGGTCTCACTGATATGAACTAAATACAACAAATAGACTTATGGAGATGGAATGTGGGTTGAGAAGGGGGAGAAGATGCTTGATGTATATAGAATGTTTAATAAGGTCAAATGTATATATGTGTAAATGGTTGGGCTTGATGGTCACATTATAATGAATATAACAAACACTGTTGATTTATGGATGTGATTGTGGCTGAAACGAGTAGTCTAGGAAGATTTATGTTAGTTGGAGGACAGCTGAAGGATAATATTGGGAATGTATAATAATGACTATGGAAGTAGATGGGGAATGTGGTTAATAATATAAATACAGGAGATGTGTTTCTACCAAAGGGTGTTAAGAATGTGATACCTGGGAAAAATATAATTAATGTAATTTATGGACTAGAGTTAACAATAACATTGTAATGTTTTTGTAGAAAAAGCAAAGTTGCTACTATATTAATTCTAAAGATTAAAAAAAAAGCATAGGTGTTTGGTTTTGTGAGATATGAATACGATTAAGCATTTTTTTCCTTCATTTTTTTCATTAATATGTAGACCTTGACTATGTCATTTAACTAATCTGTGTATATCTGTGTATCTTTTGGAATACTAGAGAAACAACTGAGTTAGCAGTTGGAAGTAGATATGGTAAAGGTGCCTGAAAAAGAACTTTATAGGAGTAATGATTCCATAACTTGTTGAGCTGCCTTTTTCTGCTCTTTCATTTTTGTGAATTTGAAATAAAGTTGTTAATCTAAAAAAGTTTAACAGCTCCTATGTTGAGGTCAAACCTAGCTATTTTTGAGGCACCATCTCATCAAGTGGCCATTTATTTGCAACATCTTGGTACACTTCAAGGAAGTATCCTGACATACTCTATATGCTAAATATTCTATACCACAGACTGGGGCTGGCACTCAATCTATCTGGGTAGCTGTTAATTCCCTATTTAGAATAATTAAACTCAAGAGATTTCATAAATCAGGTTTCCCAAATTCATACTGGGTCATTCTCCAAGAGAGAATAGTTTATATAAATATAAGAAATGCTGGACTAACCAAAATCAAGCAGATTACCTCACTGGGAGTCTTACTGGGAGCCTTAGATGCACTGGGAATTTCCATCACTAGTTGGCTTCTCATCCTGCCCACATCCTGCAAAAGCAGTTGTGGTGACTTGAAATAAATCTGAGAGTTCTCTTGAACCATGCCAAATTTGGAGATAAATGAAATGATATCCTCCCCCTACCCCCTCCTGATTGCCTGGGAGGAAATGGTAGGAGGTGGATGTGGAAATGGATACATTAGTAACCGGTGAAATTAGAGAACTTTTTAGGGCTATCTAATGGATAGATACTGATTCATACTGAATCAGGGAGTTACCTGAAGTCATAGAAACAGGATATAATTGTTGTAGCAGTTTGGTATTATTTATGAATTTCAAAGATTGTGTTTGTAAACTGGTCTGTTCCTCTGGGCATATTAGATTGTATTAATTCAGAGGTTTCACTTTTACTTGATTAAATTATGATTAGGGCTTCGATTGGGCCATGTCAGTAGAATGTTGAGTCCCCACCCCTTTGGTGGACGGGGACTCACAGAGAAAATGACATGGAAGAGGAGGGAGTGTTTTTTATGCTGGAGCCCTGGGAAAAAAACACACAGAGAAGGAGATACGTGAGGAAAGAGAGCAGGCTCCGTTAGACACAGCAGAGGCCCCAGGAAGAGAGACAAGTTGATCACCTGTGAGTTTACAGCTGGCCTCGTGGAGAGAGCAGAGCAGCTGAGCACAGAGAGAAATGAGCCCCAGGGAAAGAGACAAGCGTTTTGCTAATCTATAGCTGAGAAAGGAAGGAGCTGGGACCACAGAGACTTAGGAGGAAGAGGAAGGCTGAACCATCGCAGAGACTGGCAGCCATCTTGCACCAACATGTGGCAACAGACTTTATTGAGGGAAGTAATTTACTCTTTATGGCCTTGTGACTGTAAGCTTCTACCCCAAATAAGTATCCTTTATAAAACCCAACAGATTTCTGGTACTCTGCATCAGCACCCCTTTGGCTAACACAATCATGATAAGGTGAAGTTAGTGTGGATATACTATATTTTATAAAATCTCAGGGCATGCCAATAAAATTTAATACAACTTTGGCTGAGCTCTAACCAATTCCAGAACCCCTTCCTCCTATTGCCCTCAAGCTATAGAAAAGTGAATGTTTTAGTTTCCGAGGCTGCTCAAAACAGATACCATGAAATGTGTTGCCTTAAACAATGAGAATTTGTAAGCTTACAGTTTGAAGACATGAAAATGTCTGAATCAAGTCATCATCAAGGTGATGATTTCTTCCTGAAGACTGGCTGCCTGCAATCATTGGCTCTTCTGCCAAATGGCAAGGCATATCACAGTGTCTGTTGGTCTCTTCTTTCTCTTCTGCATTTTGTTGATCAGTTTTCTTACTTCAGTGGATTTTTTTTTCTCTCTCTTCTCTTCTCCCCTCTGTAATAGGATTAAGGCCCACCCTGAATGAGGTGGGTCACGCCTTAACTGAAGCAGCTTCATCAATTGGGTTGACATCCACAGGAATGGATTAGATTTAAGAACATGTTCTTCTGGGGTACATATAGCTTCAAACCACCACAGTGAATGAAATGCAAATTATCCAGCCCAAAAATCTAACTCAGAGGAGAAAATGAACCAAAATCAAGGAAAATGCATCCACAAAGTATCAGAACAAATAGAATATCTGGAACAGTGTGGCCTATGCTAAAGCATAAGCAACATTTTAGGGAAGAATATGGCATATCAAATATAGATATTGTACTAGAGATATAAAACAGTGGAGAAATAATAAGAGTGTACAGAAGCGAGATCAAGACCCTTTTCTGGAAGCAAATGTAATCCAAGTGATGGAAAGAAGTTCACCATAAGTGCAATGCATTAGAAGAACATAATAAAAATATTAACTTAGTAAAATAAGCTTTCCATTAACTTAAAAATTAGATGAAAAAGCAATAAGATGAAAAGGGTGACTTCAGAGTAAGGAAACAAAGTGAGAAGAATAATAGCATTTTTAAAAGAACTACTAATAAGTTAGAAGCAGCAATAAATAAAATAGACTTACTGACAAAAAGGAAAAGTTTGTAGTAATCATAGAAAATGCAGAGGAAAAAGTCAAAATTATTAAAGCAATAAGAGAAAAGATACTAGATCTGAAAGACAGGCCAAGACAACAATAAGAGTCACATCAGTCAGGGTTCTCCAGAGAAAAAGAACCAACAGGTTATGTGTATGTATGTGTGCATGTGTATAGAAAGACAGATAGATGACTACATAGATAGATAGATAGATAGATAGATAGATAGATAGATAGATAGATAGATAGATAGATAGATAGATAGATA
>JAKSZT010053882.1:1259941-1353213 GCA_026826555.1 Tolypeutes matacus
ATAGATAGATAGATAGATAGATAGATAGATAGATAGATAGATAGATAAAGTAGGTAGGTAGATAGATAGGTTTTAAGGAATTGGCTCATGTGATTGTGGAGGCTGGCAAGTCCAACAATGGTAAGCAAGTGATCAGCTGGAGAAATTCTGGTAAGAGTGGTATTGCAGTCCATAGTCTGAAATCCACAAGGGAAGCTAGCATGCTGGAAATTCCAGTAAGAGTTGTTATTACATTCTTGAGTCCAAAATCTGTAGGAGAGACCAGCACACTGAAAACTCGATGAGAAGTGGATGGTGTAATTTTGAGGTAGAATTTCTTCTTCTTCCTGGAACCCTCAGTTCTTTGCTTTAAAGGTCTCCAACTGATTGTATGAGGCCCACCCACATTATCAAGGAACTCTACTTAAAGTCAAGTGATTTTAGATACTAATCCCATCTATAAAATTCTTTCACAGCAACATCCAGGCCAGTGGTTAACTAAACAACTGGACACTATAGCCTAGCCAAGTTGACACATAACACTAACCATCACAAAAGAAAGGTGGAGAATTCCATGAAATAACTGGAAATTATGGAAAAAGAAATCTTATGATGGATATTAAGTCACAGATTCAGGAAGCAATGCAAACCTCATGCAGAATAAAGAAAAATACATCCAGTCTATCTTAATAAAACTTCTGAAAACCAAACATGAAAAAAATCTTAAATGCAGACTGGAGAAACAGTTTATTATTTTACACAGAGAAACAATGACGACTGACTTATTAACAATAATAATGGAAGCTAAAAGACTATAAAATAATACATATCCTCAAAGTGATGGGGGGAAAAAACACCACAAAAAGAAAAAAGAGCACACAATAACAATATAACGGAAGTAAAAATTAAATAATTAAAATTAATCAAAAATAATGCAAGAGAGGACCAGAAAATGAACATAAGACAGTGGGATAAAAAGGAAAAGTAAAGGTTGTAGATTTTCAACCCAAATATATCAGTAATTATATTAAATGTAAATGAATACTCCAATTAAAAGATAAAAGTTTATATGCATATATAGTTATATATCATTTTACAAATATTGGTTTGTATTGTGAAAAATTTGATTTTTACACACAATAAAAAAAAAAAAGATAAAAGTTCTCAGACCTGAAAAAGAATCCAAGAACTATGTGCTGCTTACAAGAGACAAAATGCTGCTTAAAAGATACAGAACTTAAATATGAGCATATGAAAAGGTTGAAAGAAAACAAATGAGAGAAATCCATGTAAACACTAAACAAAACAAAGTTGCTATGCCTATACTAATATTAGAGAAATTAGACTTTATGGCAAGAAGAATTACTAGAGGAAAAGGACATTTCACAATGATAAGAGGGTTAATCCGCCCTTTTGGTACAGAAATTCTAAATTTTTATGCACCTAATAACACAGCCTCAAATATATAGATAACAAAATGGACAGAAAAATACAGGTAAATAGACAAATCCATATATGAGAGGAAATGCAGACCTGCACAGGGGTTTTATGGCCAGGCCTGTAAGTAGTGTGTTTCACTTCTACCCATATTTCCATTGGCCAGGAAAAAAAAAAAATGACTACAACAGATACCTGAAAAACATACTGTAACTATGCATTCATTAGGAAATGGAAATGGGCTTGGCAAACAACTATGCGGTCTCTGTCAAAAGAGAGGTAAGCACTCAGAACTGAGTGGGAGAGTGTGTGGTCTACAGTGTGAACTGTGGTCTATGGTTGGTGGCAAGGCTCCAGGATGTGTAAGTTCATTGAGGGTGGTGGGCCACACTTGTGGGAGATGTTTGTGTGGGATGTGGTAGGAGGTGTGGGAGGTGGGCAACATGGGAATCCCAGTGGGTTCTGTGTAATATTTTGGGTAATCTAAGCACCTCTTAAAATATATGTATATATATATATATATAAATAACATTTTTGTAAGCAAATACACATATATGCATATATATTTATATATCATTTTGCAAATGTTTGTATGTATTGTGAGAATTTTGATTTTTACCCATTAAAAAAAAAAAAAAAAAAAAGAGAGGTAAGCAAAATCTTAGAAAACAGAAATTAGACTTACTGGGGAAAGGAGGCAAAGTATAATATTACAAGTGCAAAGAGAATGGTGGGGAAGGGGGCAGGAATTAAGTCCACTCCAACACATGTAAATATTTGAGATTTTTGAAATGAAAGGATAATGTTAAGATTTCTAAGCAGTAGTAGTTCTCATGTCAAGTAGGAAATTAAGATTTAAATTGGGAGCTTAAATAATTTAAGAAAAAAATAGGTCTCAGTTCTAGGGAAAACTCCATAAGAAGATCAGGAGCTGCAGCCTACTGGCTAGGATTCAAGTTTAGTTCTCATATTCCACGGGATAACAAGCAAGGAGAAAGTGGGTACATTATTCAGGTATGGGAACCTGAGCAAGTGTCAATTAAGCAAACCCGTCACATGTGGTGGCGGTTAAATAGGACACTGAAGCACAAGACTGTGACCCTTAATACACGAATCACTCTCCAGGCTCTTCTTAGACAACTATGAAAAGGCTGGAATAGTCTCTTTCTAGATCCTATTTGTAAGTAGAGACTCTAAATCTCAATGACCTGGACTGTGATGAGTCTGCAAATGACAAATACAATCATAGTCCCGAGCAGAAGAAGGGTAGGCAGGTCTTGACAAAAGTAGTATTTCTTCTGAGTCTTCTAGAAGACTCCCCACAACTCAAAATTCTTTTCTTCCATGGTTTCATGTCTCTTATTTTCAAATGTTTTCCTTAACCACCTCATTCCCAGCTCTTCCCAGCTGAGGTCTTTGCTCTTTACCCATTTCATTCCCACTATGTGTAGGCTACAGAATTTGTATTAAATCTGAAAAAGAAGAAAAAGAGAAAGCTGAGCAGATTCTAAGCAAACTAAATACACAGCCCAGAATGAAACAGAGAGTGATGAGCCATCATAATAAGATAGAAATAAAAAATAAAATAGCAAGTGACCATGGGTATAAAAACTGCTGAAAGAGAAAGTCTCAGGATATGTATATTACTAGAAGGAAAGCTAAAAAATGTAACATGGGACTATATGACATAGTGAAGCCTCACGTAAAATATAAATATGGGTGATATTGCATTTATAAGACTGTTTTGTACAAAATATAAATACAAATAGAGAGAAGGAAACAGTGTATGGTAGGGAAGCATAGAGAGATTGAGAGGTGATGAGTTTTGTTGGTTGGGTTGGTTTGGTTTTTGTTTTTCATTATTATTATTATTACTGGAAGAATGAAAATTCTCTAAAAATGATTGAAGTGATGAATGCACAACTTTGTGATTATACCGAATACCCATTAATTGTATACTTTGGATGGATTTATGCTTTATTAATATGTATCAATGAAATTGATTCGTTAAGAAAAAAAGCAAGTGACCACAGGTGGATTAGGTTATAGAAACCTTGATTTTAGACAGGTAACTGAGATATCAGAGATATAAGTACATATCCTAAATTCTGAGAATTTAGCGATTGGTTTATTTTGGAAGGATTACCAGAAAAGGGGAAAAAATGTGAAACTTGGCTGGACTTTCACATACTATTAGAAATCCATGGTTATGTGGTTAGAGAAATCTTAAAGTGCTGCTTGTCAGTCATGTGAAATCTTGGATAGATTTTTTCCCTGTGGGTAGAGATTCTAAGTTCAAGCTGAATGTCGATGAGGAGAAACTGGCTGGAATTCTTTACCATGGAGGCAAGAGAGGAGCTTCAGATATGCTAGTAAGTGATACATTTGTCAAAAATATGATTCTAAGGAATTTTAGCATACATACATGTCCTAAAGGCACAGACAGGGCTCGGCTTGAGCAAAAATAAGTAGAAGAGTTTGTGTTTCATATTTCTCACTTCTCTTTATAGTCTGCACCCTATCTCCCATTACCTTTTTTTTCTATTCGGGAGACCCATGCTCTCATACTTTAGTTGAAAGCAGGACTCCATAAAGCCCTGCTGTGGCAGTGTGAAGCTTTCGTGGCTCCCAGAAAATCCTGTTCTTAAAGCTAAGCCATTCCTGTGCATGTAAACATATTGTAGGTGGGGTCTTTTGATTAAATTACTTCAGTTAAGGGCCTTTGATTAGACTGCATGATCCAGGATGGTCTGAATCCTCTTACTGGAGTCATTTATAAATGGAGGAATAAAAAGCCAAAGACAGAAAAAAGCTGCAGAGACAAAGAGGCACCCAGAGGCTGAGAGAGAAGGTCCCAGGAGCCAGAAGCTGAAAGCAATGAGGCCCAGAGGAGAGGGGAGAGATGAGTGTATGCTGCCATGTGCCTGGTTACCCAGAGTTGCAGCTCGGAGAAAGCAAACCTGGAGGAAACAGCAGAGACCAGCAGACATCACCATTGTGTCCTGCCATGTACCTGATCACCCACAGCTGCAGCTCAGTGAAAAAGCATCTCTGATGATGCCTTGATTTGGACACTATCATGGCCTCAGAACTGTAAGCTTTTAACCTAATAAATTCCCATTATAAAGACCAACACATTTCTGGTATATTGTTCCCAGCAGCTTTTAGCAAACTAAAACACCTGCATTTCTTCAAAGTATCCCATATACTAACTCCTTTTCTCTGATTTACAGGTAAAAAAGGATGTTCAATGTGTTTAGTGATTAGCTCAACATAACACATATTAAAGTAAAGATCATTTCAAGATATATTTACTTCTATAGCTTTTACATATTCTTTTCATCCTTCATGCATCCATTAATTTATTTATGCAGTTCCTTAACATAAGTTTACAGAAAGCATGCTATGCACAAAACATCTAACCTTTGCATAGAATCTCATAGCTTTTTCCATGTATGTTTCATTTATTCCCCATAAAATTCTCTAAAATGGATTGTTGTTGATCCCACTTTACAGATTGAAGTAGTTAAGGTTCAAAAAAGTTAAATAATTTGTCTTGGGTCACCATGTTTGTTAAGTGTTGTGGCTGAATTCAAGTCATCTCAGACTTGAATCCAGGCCCTCTGATTCAAAGTTCAGTGGATGTAAAGATAATAAAATATTGCTCTATCTTCACGAATCATATCTAATTGAAAACCAAAGACAGAGTAAATAACAATATCAAGTAATATAGCACTTTCAAAACACAGTGTGAATTAAATTAGCTAGGCAATAAGTGCCAAGGATTCAGAGATGAGAGGGATCAGTGGTACCTGATAAAATCAGGAAAAGCTTCATGGAAGAGGCAAGAATCAAGATGGCCTGAAAAGATTAAGAGGATTTAGATAGAAAAGGAGGAAGGCTTTCCTGGCATAGTGGGTGATATGAATAGTAATAAAGAAGGAGAAATAAACTTGACATATTTAAGGGGCAGTAAATAGAGTTTTCATAATGATAGCTGCTATTTATGCAAAGACATGTCTTCATGGTTATGAGCATGACCTCTGAAGACAGACTATCTGGGTCTGAAGCTGCATTCTGCACTTATTGGCTCATAACTTGGTAAGTTAATTAACTTCCCTGTACCTCAGTTTTCTCATCTGTAAAACTGGTATAATGATGCCACCTATTTCAGAAGGTTATTATTAGGGTTAAATGAGCTTAGAAAGTGTTTAGAACAGTGTCCAAGCACTATGTAAGTTTAGTTAATTACATAAAATATTAAAAGTATTAGAAATATGCTCTATTCCAGGCACTGTATTAAGCACATTATATTATTTCATTCAATCCTTATCATACTATCAGGGATATATTATTATTCCCTGTTAGTGGTGAAAGAACTAGAACTAAGAGTTAAATTTTTAAGATCACCCGGTTGGTAGATTGAAAAGCTAGGTTTCAAACACAAATGAAAGGCTGTGCTCTTAACCAGTAAGCAATACTTCCTGTGTATAGGAGGCAGTGTAAAATGAAGTAAGAAAAGTAGGTTGAGACCAAATTATGGAGGATCTTGAAATCATCAGGCTAAGGCAATTAGAATGCACTGAAAGTTTCCAGGCACTGGTGTGTTTTAGACAAATTTATCTGACCACAGAATTCTGGATAGATTAGAAATCTCTGGGCCAAGTAGACACAAGCATATCCCAAATGAACTTGCAAAATATAGGCCAATTTTTTTTGTCCTTAGAATTTACCCTTAAACATTTATCCATTCCTTGATCTCAATTAGTCCCTAAACCATAATTAATAATAACTTCAACACCAAATAACCAGAGGAAAAGTTGAAATTTTTATTGGCTATATTCTAAATCCACATAAACCAAACAATAATGTTAAATTCCACTACTTCAATGTAGGTGAAGACATTCATGAATATCCAAATTCTCTTTGTGATTTACAAATGAAAGCTATTATACAGCCCAAACTAGAAAATGAATCACATATGTAATACTTCTTGATTTAATAGCCTTAATTCATCTCCCCTACACCACAGATGCTAACTCCAACTATAAAGCATTGCTGGAGAAAGTCACACAACCAGGGTTGATGCTACTATAAATTCATGATCTTCAACCTCAGCTGGGCCTGAAATTGTGCCAGGCAATATTCCTAGATAGCTATAGTCAGTTCTCTCTCCCATTTCTCCTCAGTGGCTATTCCAAACTTTCACCATTTAAGCCTTCTGTACCTCTTATCTAACCTACCGTATATTTCCCACTCCAAACACATGCTCAACAGATGACCCTTATTGTATTTTGCTGAGAAAATAAATTTTAATACAATCAAGTAGGAATTCCTCAGCTCCTCACTTGCCATCATCATGAATTTATCAATAATCCCATTCATTTTTATGTTTTCTCTCCTAGATCAATTAAAAGATATCCTTCCCTATGTCCAAAGTTAATTTTTTTCATCTGTACTCTGGATTCCCTCCCAATTCTACGGTATCACTCTACAACCAATTCCTCTCTTTTCTAAATTTTCCATCTTCCCTCTCTACTGGCTCTATCCTTTCAGCATTTCCTTTAAACAGCATATTGAAGGCTCTACTACAGAAAATCTTCTCTTAAATACATGTCCTCCCCTCAGTTGCCCCTTTTCTTCTGTTCAAAGGCAAGCTACATAAAAGAAGAGCCTTATCTTTCCTGTGCTCCTTCATCTCCTCATTCTTTTGATTTTCTTGGACCACATGTTCACAGAATGGGTTCTTTATAATCCTTAATTCATGACACACTCATCATTGGTTCATACATGGCCCACTTTTAATTATTTACCTAGTTGTTTAGAGTACCTCCTCTCTCCCCTTCTCTATCCTTCCCCATAATTTCTCTTAAGGGTTTTTCCTGAGGAGCATACCCTTAATAAATTACATGACATGAATTCCTGTCTCAAACTCAGCTTCTAGGAAACCCAGCCAAACACATTAAGAAAATTACAGTAGAAAGATAAAAGAAGTCTGAAAAACTGTTGAAATCTTGGAACCACCATACTAGTGCTGGAATACTTAACTCTGGACTTCTTGTTATGTAAGTAAAATAACTTCCTATTTGGCTAAGTCCCTGTAGCTGGATTTCTTGGACTTATACTTAAACACAGTACCTAAGTGATCCACTCCAAAATTTAGCTTCTTCAGTCAAGACCACTCTTCTAAATTCTAAACATAAACATCTAAGTGTTTTAGTAACATGTGCATTTGGTACTATAAACCTAACTTGCCCAAAACTGAACTCCCATAAATTTTCTCTCAAAGTATGCACTTCTTTCTGAATCCTGAACAGTGGATGTCACCCCTAACTGTTCACTTACCCCAAACAAGATCTTGAATTACAAAGAGAACCTTGAATCCCTTAATAATTCCCTCCACACATCTTTCTATCATATTCCCCTGTACCACTGCCCCACGGTTAATTAGTAACTGGGTCCAGTCCTGTGCCTTCTACCTTATAAATATATCTCAAAAATATTCTTCCCTCACCATTCCTTCTACCACCGCTACTGCCTTATTTCAAGGCCCTCAGTATCCTTTCGGCATTTCCTTTGATAACAGCTTCCTACCTGATCTGCTTGTTTCCTCCATTGATCCTCTCTAATTCATTACCCAGACTTCTGCCAGAGGGACTGTGTTTTGACGGGAGGCAAAAAAAAATAATAATAATCTTCTCTCTTACCATAAGTATTTTGCATGGTAAAATAGGATAAATTTGAAGAGAGAAAGAAAGGGGCTAAATTCTACATTTTGTTTGACAAGCTAAAGATTAAAGATTTGTACAGGATAAGGAAAGGATCCATAAACTGAACAGAAACTTTGAGCCAGAGGGGTCTAAGTAATTCAACAACCCCCCTTTCCTCCCTGCTCTTCTACCAAATCCCAAAGAGAATGAGAGGGACATAGAACAATCCACTTGAAGTTTGAACTTTAAGCAAACTTTATTTGACCCTCAAATGTCTTTGCACTTCAGTTGTCTGCTGAGTTACAATCCAAATCTGATAACATCATTCCTCTGCTAAGAATTTTTCAATAATTTTCCACTACCATCAGGAAAAATGTTGAACTTCTTAGCCCAGCCTTAAGAACCAGCTTTCCAGAGGTTCTTAAATAGTTTACCTTACTTCAAGCTTCCATACCTTTTTGCATGCTGTTCCCTCTGCATGGCACACCCTTTTGTTCCACCCCATCTTCCTTACTGGCAAGTTCTATTTGTTCCAGACAATGTAGCTCAAGCCTTTCCTTACCTACCATGTCTAAATTAGATGTCCTTCAAATGGATTTCAATATCACTCTACAAGAATTTCTGTCAAAGTAGTTCTAAAACTATATAGTAATAGGAACTCCTTGAAAAAAGAAAACAAAACTCTCATATTCATATCCCCTGAATAGCTCTGTGCCTCACATATAGTGAGTGCACCCTCTGGAATGAATTAAAGTTGAAGATAATTGTACTAAAATAAAACTAGGTAAATTCTAAGTTTCAGGACCCTAAACCACCATGCAAAAAAAGCCCAATACAAACTGAAATGGATGTCCAGTCCAAATATATACAAGAAGTAGGTGCATTCAAATAGCATTTATTCTAAAGCTGGACTGCTGCTCATTTTGCCATGCAGACAACCTATTAAAACCTGTGGTTTGGGGTGTTTACAATGGACCCTGAATTTTCAGATGTATAAATTAGTTTGCCTCCTTGGAAAGACATGACTTCCTGTTTTCAGAGAAACGCAGGCTTCTAAAAGCTTATTTAAAAGGTTCAAAAGGCTACTTGAACATCAAATAACTATTAAAAACAATATTTTGACTATTTAAGTGTAAACGAATCAGAAACATATGGATTAAATTTCCTTTAAATTGCACATGCTTCAAACTTAAGAGTAAAAGCATGGGTGAAACCTGTTTTGGATTTCAGTGAGCCCAAAACATATGAAAACATCATCTGAGATGCTCAATCAAGTGAAAAGTATAGCTAGATTCACCCATCCTAAATTAATCCCTATGATATGCTTTTTGTTTTAATGGAAAGGGGGTATAAGTACCCAAATAGCTTAAAGGTAAAATGTCTAGACCTAAATTTAGAAATTTTAAAAAAAAGAAGAGTAAATTTTCTAAATTTATTTTTAAATCTGATTTTAAATAGAAATTTTCTCAATATAAAAGAAAATCTGAAATATTCTTTAAACTATACAATTTTCTTTCAAGTCTCGTTCTAATCAAAGATTGAATTTATATGACTCTAGGATGAAGAACACAGTAAACTAACATTTTTTTAAATTTCTACTATGTGCCAGGCACTGTGCTTGGCACTTTGACATACATTATTTCCTCTGTCAATACCACCAAGAAACAGTTTTAGGTCACTGTTATGTAAATAACACAAAGCACTTGTATTTTACCGAATTTTATTCTACTCATCAGTTGAGCTTAATAGGTTAGCTGCAAAAAATTTACATTTTCTTCAACAGTTGAAACTGATAACATTAAGACCTGAAGTTCTTAGTACAAAAAGAAATACACAGAACTAGTTGGCAGTATAGAAAGTGGTAAGAAGCACATATTTTCGGACAGCAATTACTTAATCTTTTTGTACCATAGATTTCTTATCTTTATAATTGAGGTATTTAATAAGATCATTGTGACTATAAAATAGGAAGTTGTATGTAATGTGCCTTAGAGTAAATACTCAATAAATAACTATTACATAAGAAATATGTGTACATTGATGTGCTCAATACTTCTTTTCTCCACCAACCAGTCAGATCCAGACTGTCACTGCCTATAAACCTTCCCAATATAGGTCCTTCTCATTTTTCTCCAGACTTTCAGTGATGAACTCCCCATCAAGCACATAGTGAATGGTTTCCACACATCCTGAAGAGGTTGGCTGGAACCAATTCCATCAAAGGTTACAAGTCTCCATTTCTTAGTCCCTACTGGTATGTGCCCTGTGGGATGCCATGTTGTTTACTTGAAGACTGAGACTATTTAGCATGTGTCAGGCCAGAAGTCACCTGTGTCAGACAGCTAGGGCATACCATGACTCAGTTTTTGCTAAATGAGAATAAACCACCACTATTACAGGGGCCTCTCTTTTCCCATCAAAATCCAACTGGCCTCTCTACCACCTCTAAGAAGCCACAGGTCTTTCTTAGGTATACCTCAGCTCCTGGACTCTGCTCATCTACTCTGCCATAGCTGGAGGAGCTAGCATCACCCGGTATGTAGGCATGATCAGGGTGGTTCTAATACTCAAATCTATTATCTCTGGGAGAAAAGAAGAGAACATTGACTCCCCTCCTAACGATTCATGCTTTTCTTTCAGAGGACCAGGCCTCTGCCTCCCTATGATTTCCATATGACTCCAACATTTCCTCAAGGAGAGATATTGGAATGAGGTGGGTAGAGAAAATTCCCAGAACCATGCCACAATGCCATACAGGAAAATAACCACAGGACATTTTCACTGACCTTCCCCTTACGAAAAAAAAAACTAGAACAACAAACAAATAAAACCTTCCTTTTTTTCCTTATTTCTTTTTTCTTGGGAAAAGCATCAATTCGCTGGCATGGCAGACCGTGAGACTTTCATAAATTTCCTGGGCAGCTTTTAAAGTTCTGACTTACATCTAACCTTGTCAGATTTGGTCAGTCAATTCCCATTGCCTGTCAGCAGTGAAAACCTGACCAGAAGAGGTGTTCTGGTCAGCAGGTAACTGTGAGCCACTTATCGCCGTGATGTTTTAATGAGCCACATTAACTCAATGATTTTGACAAATCCATACATAAGGCAATTGGTTATAAATGCCTAGTGAGAGGCTGCATGTGGAGTGAAGATGTTGAATGTTGTGTACTCACCACAGGTAAGAATTTTAAGAGGCAACCTACTGGTCTGAGAGCCTTCTAATTATCATTAGGCCTGTCTTCATTCACATTGCTCTTTGTTTTAAGTTTGGAGGACCAGAAACTAGCTTCAAATCATAGCTAATAAGGTGAACGTCACTAATACTTAAAAGAGGGCCCACCCATCAGCTATGTGCTGTCTTGAGAATGTAAGGAAGGGAAATAATCAGACACTATGTCCTTTCTGCATCTTCTAGTGATATTCATTCTAGAATATAGGTTACCAAAGGATAGATTTGGGTTAGATAATAGGGAGTTTATGCTTAATTTGTACATAATTTCTATTTAGATTGATTGTAAAGTTCGGAAATGGATGGTGGTGATGATAGCACATTTTTGAGTGTAATTAACAGTACTGAATTATGTAGGTCAATTTTGTTAAAAGGGGAAACTTTAGTTTGTATATGTTACTAGGATAAAAATTTAAAAATAAAGCATAGGATTGTATAACACACTGAACCCTATTGTAGATGATGGACTATAGTTCATAGTATAAGAATATTCTTTCATGAATTTTAGCAAATGTACAGCACTAATATAATGTGTTAAGTTCATCTGTCAAAAGCAGGGTTATTTTAAATGGATTTTTTTTCTTGAGTTCCTTCTCAGATTGCTCATTACTAGTATAACGAAACTCTATTGATATTTGCATGTTGATCTTGTAACCCACCACTTTGATAAATTCATTTATTAGCTCTAGAGCTTTGTTGTAGGTTTTTGGGACTTTGTAAATATAGGATCATGTCATCTGCATATATTGAAAATTTTACTTCTTCCTTTCCAACTTGGATGCCTTTTATTTAATTTTCTTGCTTAACTGCTGTGGCTAGAACATCCATTACAGTGCTGAATAATTGTGGTGACAGTGGGCTTCCTTGTCTTGTTTCAGGCCTTAGAGGGAAAGCTTTCAGTCTTTCACCATTAAGTACAATGTTATTTGTGGGTTTTCATGTTCCCATTATGATGTTGAGAAAGTTTCCTTCTATTCTAAGTGTTTTTGTCAGGAGAGAATGCTGGATTTTGTCAAATGCCTTTTCTGCATCAATTTAGATGATAATGTGATTTTTTCCCCTTTATATTGTTAATGTGATGTATTACATTAATTCATTTTCTTATATTGTACCACCTTTGCACACCTAGGATAAAATCCAGTTCATCACTGTCTATAATTCTTTTAATGTACTGTTGGATTCTATTTGCAAGTATTTCATTGAGGATTTTTGCATCTACATTAAAGAAAAATTGGCTGTGCCTTCTTTTCTTCCGGCTTTGGTATGAGAGTTGTGTTGGCCTCATAGAATGAGTTAGGTAGTGTTCACTCTTCTTCAATATTTTGGAAGAGTTTGAGCAGGATTGGTATTAATTCTACTTGGAATGATTGGTAGAATTCTCCTGTGAATCCATCTAGTCTTAGGCTTTCCTTTGTTGTGAGGTTTTTGATGACTGTCAATCTCTTTACTTGTAATTGGTCTGTTGAGGTCTTCTATTTCTTCTAGAGTCAATGTAGGTTATTCATGTATTTCCAGGAATTTGTTCATATCATCTATGTTGTCTAATTTATTGGCATGCCATTGTTCCTAGTATCTTCTTATGATTCTTTTTTACTTCTGTGGGGTCAATAGTAATGTTCTCCCTCTCATTTCTGATTTTATTTGTGTCTTCTCCCTTCTTTATCAGTCTAGCTAAGGGTTTGTCAATTTTATTGATCTTTTCCAAGGACCAATTATTGGTTTTGTTAATTCTATTGTTTTTTATTCTCAATTTCATTTATTCCTGCTTTGATATATGTTATTTCTTTCCTTCTGCTTGCTTTGGGGTTAATTTGCTGTTCTTTTTCTTGTTCCTCCAGGTGTGCAGCTAGGTCTTTGATTTTAGCTTTCTTCTTTTTCAATGTAAGCTTTTAGGGCTATAAATTTCCCTCTTAGCACTGCCTTCATTGAATCCCATTGGTTTTGATATGTTGTGTTGTCATTTTCATTCATCTCAAGATATTTAATGATTGCTCTTGCAATTTCTTCTTTGACCCACTGATTGTTTTTTAAGAGTGTGTTATTTATCTTCCATATATTTGTGGATTTTCCAGTTCTCCACCTGTTATTGATTTCCAGCCTTCTTCCCATTATGGACAGAAAAGATGCTTCACATAATTTCAATCATTTTAAATTTATTAAGACTTTTTTTGTGATACAGTATCAATCTATCCTTGAGAACGATCCATGTGCCCTTGAGAAGAATGAATATCCTGCTGTTTTGGGGTACAATTTTCTGTAAATATCTGTTAGGTCTAGTTCATTTACTAGTATAACTTATTTTTCAAGTTATCTGTTTCCTTATTGTTCTTCTGTCTAGATGTTCTATATATCAAGAAGAGTAGTTTATTGACGTCTACAACTACAATTGTAAAGGTGTCTATTTCTCCCTACACTTTCGCTAGTGTTTGTGTCATGTATTTTGGGGCACCATGGTTTGGTGCATAAATATTTATGACATTTCTTCTTGGTGGATTGACCCTTTTATTAATATACAGTGTCTTTCTTTGTCTATTATAACAGCTTTTGACTTGAAGTATATTTTGTCTGATATTAGTATAGCTACCTAGCATTTTGTTGGTTACTATTTCCACGGAATATCTTTTTCCAACTTTTCACTTTCAACCTATTTGTGTCTATGGGTCTAAGGTCAGTCTTTTGTAAACAACATATAGTTGGATCATTCTTTTTTATCCATTCTGCCACTCTGTCTTTTGATGGGGATTTTAATCCATTAACATGCAGTGTTATTACTCTAAAGGTAGTACTCACTTTAGTCATTTTGTCCTTTGGTTTTTATACAACATATATATATTTTGTTTTTCTTTTCCTTTTTGTAACCTTCTATGCTGTATAGTTGATCTTTTGTGATATATCTGACAGATCCCTTCCTCATTTCTGTATCTGTATCTTTATGGTTACCCTGGGGTTTATATTATACAACCTACTTCTATAACGTACAGATTTGAAAAGATACCAATAGCATACACATTCTCTGTTCCCATATCCCTCAGTATCCCCTCTTTATTTTGTTTCTGTCCCACTTTACCACTTTATATTTTGCATGTCCACTATCAGGAAATATGCCATTTTCTTGTTCAAATGTATACTGGCTCTTACAAAAATTAAAGAGGAGAATTGTATATTGAGGATACAGTACTAATGGGTTCTGCATTTACCCTTACTGATAATCCTATCTTCACACTTCTCCAAGCCACTCTGTCCTGTCTTTTCCTTTCAACCTTCAGAATTTCCTTTACTGACTCTTCTAGGGCAGGTATCTTGATGAACTCTCTCGGTTTCTGTTTGTCTGTGAATATTTTAAACTCTTCCTCATTTTTGAAGGACAGTTTTGCCAGATAAAGAATTTGGGGCTGGCAGTTTTTCTCTTGCAATACCTTAAATATATCATACTACTGTCTTCTCGTTTCCATGGTTTCTGATGAGAAATCAACATTTAGTCTTATTGCTTTTCTATTGCTGCTTTCAGAATTTTCTGTTTTATCTTTGGCATTTGACATTCTGATTAATGTGTTTCAGTGTAGGTTTATTAAGATTATGTTTGGAGTATATTGTGCTTATTAAGACATATATATTCGTATCTTTCATTAGAGTTGGGAAATTTGGGGCCATTATTTCCTCAAATATTTTTTCTGCACCTTTCCCTTTTCCTCTTCTTCAGGGATACCCATGACATGAATGTTTGTGTACTTCATGCTGTCACTCAAGTCCCTGAAACACTGCAATTTTTTCTACTCTTTATCTGTTTCTCCTGACTATATGATTTCAATTGCCCTGTCTTCTAGTTCACTATTCTTTCTTCTACCTATTCAACTCTGCTGTTTTATGCCAGTAGTGTATTTTTAATTTCTATTGTGGCTTTCATCCCAATAATTTCTGTTATGTTTCTTTTTAAAATTTCAGTCTTCTTTATGTTCACACATTGTCTTAATATCCTTTATCTCTTTATACATATTTTCCTTCATCTCCTTGAACTGATTTAGATATGTTTGAACTTCTTTAATTAGTTGTCCCAAATTCCGTGTCTCCTCTGATGTTTTGTTACCTTGGCTGAGTCATATCCTGTTTGTTAGTATGGCTTGTAATTTTGCTGATGTCTAGGCATCTGATTATCTTGATGAGTTATCTCTGAAGGTCAGTTTCTCACTCTTGTCTAGGGGTTTGTTGTTGATTGGCTTTTTATTAAGGCTCTTCTTTGATGCTTGGTCCAACTTATTCTAGACCTTTAGAATAGCCCATGTTTAGCTGATAAGATTTTCTTAGCTCATCTTCATCTGATTCTCATCATGGACATATGGGCAATTTTGAGATTACATTTTTTGTATGATCGTTTCACCTTCAAGAGAAAACTTCCTTTCTTTTATTCCTTTTCTGGGATCTTGTTCTGTTCTGTTGTTCTTGTGGAGAATTTTCTCCCCAGCTCCTATGATTTGTTTAAATTCTCTTCCTCACTCAGTGTCCTGTTTTCTTACTCTTTTCACTTCTGGGACCCTCCTGTCTAACAGCAGTCCGGTTTAATCCCTTTTTGTTTTCTGTGAGGCTTCTCTGCCTCCATTTTTCCCCAATAGGGTATCCTGCTCTGGAGGGCCTGATGGGGTCAATCCAGAAAGGTGGGTCACTCCAGAAAAGTTCATTTTGTGTTTAGGTGGTCCAGCCAACAGAAACATGAAATAGTGAGCACAGAAGTTTACAACCGCAGTTTTTACAACGTCTCATTTTCTTTTTCCTCCATGAGGCCTTTTTGTATGCAACAGTGGCTTGTGTTCCACCCTGGGTCTCTGTGAACTTGGGTCCCTATGCCTGGATATGCATGGGGTTCTATCACTGCTGTCCCTGGTGGGAGGTGGGAGGGATCTGGGTTGTTGCCTCTGAGCAACTCCCCAAACAGCACAGGATCGAATGAGGGAGAGGGAGTGGATCAGCAGGCCAGAGATGGAAGTTTCCTACCTGATATTTTCCTTTTTCTTCAATTCAGGATTTGTAGAGTCCTTCTCCAGTCTCTACTATTGTCCAGAGTTCTAAGCAAGTTAGATTTGTCCTTGTATTCACTGAATCTCTTGGAAGGGGGGGAATGTCTGATATCACCATATTGATGATGTCATCCTTTGTATTTCTGATTAACATTGTACTCCCTGCTCTGAGCACACTGCCTTGAACACAGTAAGCAATCAATGAATATTTAATCAGTGCACTAGATTCTGTAACTAGGGGATTAAAACTCCTGACATAGTAAAATCTGAATATAAATCATATAAACAAAAGAGTCAAAAGACTAGTAGGATCCAAAGAGTTGTGGCTGTGCCTCCAGATTTTGAATCTGAGGAGTGTGACTATACATAATGGAGAGACTAATTTTCTATCAGGTTTGGTTCAGTAGTACAGGGTCAAGATGGACATTTCAGTAATCCAGCAGTGAATAACTGAGGAAGGCAAATATATATATAATACCTCCTCATCTAAACAGAGCTCTTTTAATTTTCTATGGTGGTAGGAGATAGTACTGAAATTCAAACTAAATATGACATATTATAATCTGTTCTACACTTCTATTGGAGATTTACATTTTAAGGGAATTCCTCCTGTCTAATACTGAGTCTAGACCAATATTTGCTCCAAGTCAAACATAAATTCTCCCTGACTTCCCACCTCTACACATAAATCCCACCCACTCCCAAGTTGAGGCTATCTCAGGCATAAGAAAAATCATGTCCTTGCCTTACTAATAAGTGTTAAGATTTTAGCTTACTCAAATGAAATCAAACCTTTCTTGCACTTTCACACAGAAAGCTGCCTCTAAAATCAATAGAAGGCAAGGACAAGTTGAAATAAAAGAGTAATTTTACATGATAATGTTAAAAAATCAAGGATCCTCAATGCACAATAATGTTCCATCTAAGTAATTAAGGCTTTCTAATTCTGGTTTTCATTAATTGGCTAATTAAAGCATTTTCAATTGTGCTCCACACCAATCAAGGTGACACAGAAGTTTCATGGCACCATCCCTCAATAGACACTTTGAATAACAAGCAAAAACTGCCAAAAACATCTTCCTCAAAGCTCCAGAAAATAGTTAAAGAACTGCAGTAATAGGGAAAGCACCAAATGAAGAAAAAGGCAACTTAAAAGCAGTAGGCTCTCCTGGTGCCCTGGCTGTATCCCCTCTCCCTTTACCTGCTCAGCATAGAACCCAGGGTGGGTCCCTTGTCCCGGTTACAGATGGACTTGCATCCACCCAATGCAGAAGGCACTGTTTTCTAATCCACACAAAGGTGCTATATGGGTAGTAGGGGTCCTGCTTGAAAGAGTAAAGACTCAGACACTGTAATAGTTCTCAAATAACTCTAGAAGATCAAACTTCTGAATTATACATTCCAGAGATCCCAAAGGCCTTCATCAATCTGAGAATATACATTCTTCACTCTAATTATCATGACTTTGAGCCTGAACTATTAAATGAACTATTAAATCTATTCAATTTCTGCCTATCAGAACCTTGGCTTACAGTGAAAACTACCAGATCTTTTAACTATACAAAAGAAACAAGAAAGGCTATAAAAGCCTGCTTGAGGCTAGAGAGTAAGCAAAATCCAGCCTTCTGTTTATATTTTATATCTGCTTGATTCCAAATCCTTTGAGCACCCTTGCAACTTTGAATGGTAGTACTATATCTCAAGTTTCTAGGCCCCATCTTTTCTAAGACTCAGCCCTGGATAACATCTTTCTGATTGCCTCCCTGGACACTGTTTCAGTCTCATGCCTCAGCTTTTCTAATCCTACCTGCTTCAAGGCTGACTACTCTTTCCACTAGTGAGGAATATGACTCCAGGCCATCATTCAACCTAATATAGGGAGAGGCCTTATGTCCCAAGTAATGAGGTTGATAGTATGGTGTATTCTATGGACTCACAAAAGTGTTTTTTTTTTTGCATATTATTGTTCAACTTCCTTAACTATCTGTTATAAAAATCTCATGCAATAGGACCAAAAGGGGTCGTCACATTATCTTTATTATCAACAAGAACAATAACAAAAACAGATACCCACTCTGGTGAAGACCATAGAGATAAGTTCTAGATAACAGACTTATGAAACCTAAGCCTTTAAATCCTTGAATATTGCCCCATAAATACAGTATCATTTCTCAGGACAGCTCCTACTGATTGGAGGTACTGGCCATTACTAGCATGCCAAAGGTGCTGCAGGAGTGCAGCAGGATGGAGAGAGCAGTATGCCTTGGGAGCAGGAGAGCAGACTAATTCTTTAGCCCTTAGTTTTTTCTAAGACTGATCCTGATGCTGATTTTTTCTAAAATATAATAATTTTGTCTTTCTCCCTTAGTTAATTCCTGCTGAAATAAACCAAATTTCATTTCAATGAAATGCAAGTCTTGCCCAACCACCAACATCTTCCCCTATTTCCCCCTAAATGCTACATTTTGTTTCTGTCTGCTTTTTAAACGGAAACGATGACTCTCTTCCTTAAAACACAGACTCATTTCTTATTTTATTCAGGATCAGGTTCTAAAATCTCTTCAAGCTTTTTCAAAACCATTTAGCAAGCTAATTAAGAATTTTCTAGAGATGATGACTGTCTTAGTTTGCCAAAGCGCTATCAATGCAATATATCAGAAATGGGTTGGCTTTTATAAAGGTAATTTATCTGAAGTAAAAATTTACAGTTCTGAGGCCATGAAAATGTCCAAATCAAGGCATCATCAAAGATGCTTTCTTACCACAGATCAGGTGCTGGCAGATCCTGGATTCCTGCCACATGACAAGGCAAAATGGTGGCCAATCTCTGTAGTCCTCTTTCTCACATGGCAGGGTCAAAATGGCGGGTCTCTTTCTCTGTGTGTTTCTGCTTCCAGTTCTTAGTTTATATAGGTCCCCAGCAGGAGGGTGGCCCACCCTGGGTCACGCCTAACTAAAGTCATCCAATCAAAGGTCCTGAAGTGATCTAATCAAGTGATCTAATCACAAGATCCCTCAATGCAATCAAATGGCCCCACACCCACAGGAACGGATTAGTTTAAGAAGGTGATCTTTATTGAGATTCATTAAAAAAACTTCAAACTGTCATCATGACTGAACAGTCACTAAATTTGTATTACAACTACAATTTTGCACTATTCTGGTGGGGTCCAGGAAGGCCTAAGTTTTCCTGCCACTGTAGCCATGCTGTCCTTCCAGACAGACCTAGGCTGGTGTTGATGTGACTTTGGCAATCAAAATCCACACTGGCATAACTTACTTTTCTTGACATCACTGTTTTTGGAAGCATAATTCCCGTGAGCCACATGTTGACATTCGTCTTGTATCCCTATGGCTCTATCTATTTCATAACTCACAATTAAAGTTTTATTGTTATCTGGAGGAGGAAGATGGGAAAGGAAGAACCAGCATCAGGATGAAGTTGATGCTGGGGCTGATAAAGAGAAAATAAGGAAAGAATCTGGGTCCTTGAGAACTTTTTGAATTACCAAATTAACAAATCCTGAAAGTCAGTATTAATTTTCCATTGCTGCTGTAACAAATTACCACAAATTTGGTGACTTAGAGGGTAAAGATTTATTACTTTAAAATTCTGGATATCCGAGGTCCAAAATGGGTCTCACAAGGTGTCAGCAGGGCTGAGTTCACTTCTGGATGCTCTAGAGATTTTCTTGCCGTTTTCAGATTCTGGAGGCCACCCACATTCCTTGGCTCATGGCCTCCTTCCATTTTCAACAGCATCAGTGGCTGGTTAAATCCTTCTCACATTAAATCACCCTGACTTCTACTCCCATAATAACAGCTCTTTCTCTGACTCCTCTTCTGCCTCCCTCTTCTAAAGATCCTTGTGATTGCATTGGACCTACCTAGTTACTCCAGGTTAGTCTATTTTAAGATCAACTGATTAAAAACTTTAATTCCATCTTAATTCCCCTTTGCCATATAAAATAACTTATTCATAGATTCCAGAAATTAAGACATGGGCATCTTTGGGAACCATTATACTACCTTCCATGACCATCTAGCTGTCAACTTGGCATCACTTGAGACAACAGATTTCCCTACTGGTAAAAACTAAGTAATTTGAGCCGGTGTTTGATTTATTCACCAATCTCCCCATCATCATTCAGCAGAGTTCCTGAAATATAGTATATGCTTGACAAATACTGTTGAAAGATTTTTTTTAAATGAATACTGCTGCCCTCTGTGACCAGATAGCTTGCCAGTGGTGTTTCAAACTAGATCCCACCGATCCCTAAGGTTCCATAGCAGTGCCTCAGGGACCATTTGAGGTGGGGAAAGAGAACTGCTGAGAAGAGACTGAGTTGGATCCCCTGTCCTAGCCTAGGTTCAATAAGAACAGTTTGCCTTTATCTTTTTCATATTTGAGATTCTGCTTGACATTTTATTCATAAGAAGGAATTCTACTGCTAAAGTTGAAAAACACTGGTATTAGGTCATTGGCAATATAGCACTATTTCAAAATGTTTGCTTCATGAAGTTGTTGGCTTTTATGAGATAAACTAAACTAGCTGTCTAGGTGGGAAGAACGTGTTTCACATGGTGCCCAACTGAAATTGGGTTGAGTAGACATGGAGCAGGAGACAATCTCTTTACAACTCAGCATCTTCTAAATATAATTTCCCCGTTCAATCCCCAAATATTTTCTTCCAATTAAGCAACTCCCTTGGACCTGTAAGTTTCACAAAGCTCTTTGGATTTGAGTTGGGAGTGAGGAACAGCCTTTTCAAAGCAACTAAGAAAAGAAAAAACAATAATGAGCATTACTGAGAGCTTCCTCTGTGCCAGGCACTGCATTAACCAATTTACAAATATTATCCCTTCTGTGTATTCAGTCCTTGCCACAATGCTACTAAGTACACATTATCCCTATTTACTGATTAGGAAACTGGGACTAGCAAATATTAAATAACCTGCCTGAGGTCACAAAGCTTGTTAAGTAATATTTTAATATTTCCCCCCAAATCTAGTCTCAAACACACCTGTAAGAATAAGAAATTATTTGTCTTGCTGTCTGTGGTGGTTTGAAGCTATATATACCCCAGAAAAACATGTTTTTAAATCTAATCCATTCCTGTGGGTGTAAAATCTTTATTAAGTAGGACCTTTTGATGAGGCTACTTCAGTTAAGGTTGACTTATCTCATTCAGGATGGGTCTTAACCCTATTACTGGAGGCCTCTATAAACAGAATGAATAAACATACAGAGAGAGCCACAGAAACAAGAAGCTGAAGTCAATGGAACCCAGAATAGAAAGGAGAGAACTGTAAATGCTGCCATGTGCCTTGCCATGTTGCAGAGGAGCCAAGGATCACCTGCAGCCACTCTTCAAGAAGAAAGTATCACCTTGACAATAATTGATTTGGACATTTTCACCGACTCTAACCTTGAGCAAATAAATTCTCACTGTTTAAGACTAGGTAATTCATGGTATTTGCTTGGAGCAGCCTAGGAAACTAAAACAGATTTTGGTACCAGGAGAATGGGGTGTTGCTATTACAAATACCAAAAATGTGAAAACAGTAATGGGTAGAGGCTGGAAGAATTGTGAGGCATTTTATAGAAAAGGTCTAGATTGCTCTTAAGAGACTGTTGGTATGCGAATATTCTTGCTGTCCTGATTTTGTGATAATCAGGGTGGGCTAAACATTTGCTATATTAGAAGCCATGAATGTGTCCCCAGACCTAATTTTTTTTCCCTAGCTCTGTTTTTTAGAATGCTGGTGATAAACCAAGCCTGATTTATTATATGACCATCCTGTATGGAAAATGACTGTAACTCTAGGTATCTTTGGTCAACCTTAAGAGATACAGCTGGGGGGGCGATATGGCTCTAATGGTTAGGTGTCCGTCTCCCATATGGAGGGACCTGGGTTGTATTCCTGGGACTTCCCAATAAAAATTAAAAAAAGAAAAACGTAGAAGGCACACAGGTGCACCACCAGGCCCCGCAAGCGGGTGAGCGCCCCAGGCCCGCACTGTCAGGCCCCGCTAAGCCACGCAGCAAGATGATGACATAACAGAAGGGTGACACAAGGGAGAGCCAGGATGAGACATGCCAAAAAAACAGGAACTGAGGTGACGCAGGCAGCAGGATGCCTCTCTCCCACATCAGAGGTTTCGAGGATCGAGTCCCGGTGAAGACAGCAGGAGATGAAGGATGAGAAGAGAGGGCAGGAAACAGACACAGAGAGTTGCCCAGCAAATGGACACAGAGGCAGCAAAAATGGGGGGGGGGGGTAAAAATGGATAAAAGCAAATAAATAAGTAAATCTTCTTTAAAAAATAGAAAAAAAAAAAGATATTATTGATAGGGGAAAATGTGAGGGGGTGTGGTATATGGGAGTCCCCTATATTTTCTATGTAACTTTTCTGTAATCTAAAACTTTAAAAATAAAGTTAAAAAAAAAAAAGAGACTGTTGGTAGAATATGAATTCTGATAAGACCTTAGAAGAAAATGATGAATATGCTACCGGAAAGGCAATCCTTATTTTAAAATGGCAGAAAACTTGGTAAAACTGAGTTCTGATATTAAATGGTAGGCAGAATTTGAAAGTGACAAGCTTGGATATTTAGTTGAGATGTCCAAGCTATATGTAGAAAGTGCAGCCTGATTTCTCCTTGATGCTTATAGTGAAATGAGAGAGGAAAGGGATAAGCTGAGAACTGAATTTCTGAGCACAAAGAAACCAGAAATTGATGGTTTGGAAAATTCCAAGCTTCCAGAAAGTGAGTCCCTAGAGAATAGTGCTCCATGTTAGGATTTAACTGAACATGGACCCAGTCAGACATTTCAGTGCAAGTCAGGATTGGAGGTGCAATTATCCAAGAAGGATCTGTGTAAAGTTCTTTTGTCTGGAGGCTTGAACCATGTGAACATTTTTTTTTTTTTGCAAGCTCTGTATGAATGGAACCACTGCCAGCCTGAACTAAAGGAACAGAATGATTGAAGGTATAATCACTTCAAGGGCAGGACCATGGAAGCTGATGTTTGGGTCAAAGACATCGTCTCCTCCAGCCAAGAGGGCATGCCCACCCATGCATGTGAAAAGTGTGAGTCTGCCCCAGCACTTAGAGATGGGAGGCCTTCCACCTTGCTGTTTAGGAAGCGTGCTACCACTCCAGTGTTCTCAGAGGTTGAAGCCCATGCTCTAGCAGTCTGACTGCTTCTGCAGTTTTCTAAAAGAGTGGAGCCTATTCCCTGGGGATTGTGGAGAGCCTAGCCATCATCTTTATGCTTGGAGAGGGTAGAGCCTTCACCCAGTGTTTGGGGGAGAGAATGGCCACTGCACAAGCACTTGGAAGAGATGGGGCTGCCCTTCATGTGGCCCAGAGCACAAAACATCCTTCCATAGATTACTCTTAGACCTTGAAATCTAATGGAGTATGCCCTGCTGGGTTTCAGAATTGTTTGGGACCCATGGCCCCTGTTTTCCTTCCAATTTCTCCCCATGGGAAGGGTAATGATTATCCTATTTCTGTCTTTCCATTGTGTACTGGAAGTAGATAACTTGTTCTCTAGGTTTCACAGGACAAAGGGGAGTTGTGTCCCAGGACAGACCTATAACCAATTTTGATAAGACATTATACTAAACATTATTTCTGAAAGGATTTAAGGCTTTCTGGATGTTATGATGGAATGCATGTATTTTACATGTAGCAAGAACATGTCTTTTGGGGTTCTAGAGGGAAGACTGTGGTGGTTTGAAGCTCTATGTACCGCAGAAAAACAGGGTCTTAAATCTAATCCATTCCTGTGGGTATAAACCCTTTGTAAGTAGGACCTTTTCATGAGGCTATTTCGGTTAAGGTGTAACCCACATCATTCAGGATGGGTCTTAATTATATCACTAGAGTCCTTCATAAATGGAATTGAGAGAGAGAAAGAGAGAGCACGCCATGAAAATAAGAAGCTGAAAGCAATGAAACCCAGAAGAGAAGGGAGAGACCAGCAGATGCTGCCATTTGCCTTGCCAAGTAGCAGAAGAGCCAAAGATCACCAGCAGCCAGTCTTCGGGAAGAAAGCATCACCTTGATGATGCTTTTTTTTTTTTTTTTTTTAGATTTTTTTAAAACTTTATTTTGTACATTTAATAATTGAAAACATAAACAATTAAAAACTAAAAAGTAAACACAGATGAATAAATATATACATTTCTCAATTAAATGTAATGGATACATGTAAATTTTTTTTTTTTAATCAAACAATATATTACACAATATATTTGGTTCATAGTAATTCCTTCATACAGTATTTGTCCTTTTGTGTCTGGCTTGCTTCACTCAACATAATGTCCTCCAGGTTCATCCATGTTGCCATATGCTTTATGACTTCATTTCTTCTTACAGCTGCATAATATTCCATCGTGTGACTAGACCACAGTTTGTTTATCCATTCATCTGTTGATGGACACCTGGGTTGTTTCCAACTTTTGGCAATGATGAATAATGTGGTTATGAACATCGGTGTGCAGATGTCTGTTCGTGTCACTGCTCTCAGTTCTTCTGGGTATATACCCAGCAGTGATTTTGCAGGGTCACATGGCAAGTCTATATTCAACTTCTTTAGGAACTGCCAAACAGTCCTCCACAGTGGTTGTACCATCCTGCATTCCCACCAACAGTGAAGAAGTGTTCCTATCTCTCCACATCCTCTCCAACACTTGTAGTTCTCTGTCTTTTTAATAGTGGCCATTCTGATAGGTGTGAAATGATATCTCATTGTAGTTTTGATTTGCATTTCCCTAATCATGAGTGATGTTGAGCATTTCTTCATGTGTTTTTTGGCCATTTGTATTTCTTCTTCAGAGAAATGTCTATTCAAGTCTTTGGCCCATTTTTTAATTGGGTCATTTGTCTTTTTATTGTTGAGTTGTAACATCTCTTTATATATCCTGGATATTAAACCCTTATCAGATATGTGATTTCCAAATATTTTTTCCCATTGAGTTGACTGCCTTTTCACCCTTCTGACAAAGTCCTGTGAGGTGCAAAAGTGTTTAATTTTGAGGAGATCCCATTTATCTACTTTTTCTTTTGTTGCACGTGCTTTGGGTGTGAGGTCCAAGAAACCAACACCTACTACAAGGTCTTGAAGATGTTTCCCTACATTTTCTTCCAGTAGTTTTATGGTCCTGGCTTTTATATTTAGATCTTTGATCCATTTTGAGTTGATTCTTGTATAGGGGGTGAGATAGGGGTCCTCTTTCATTCTTTTGGTTATAGATATCCAGTTCTCCCAACACCATTTATTGAAGAGACTGTTTTTTCCCATCAGCGTGGGCTTGGTAGGTTTGTCAAAAACCAGTTGACTGTATAGGTGAGGGTATATTTCTGGATCCTCAATTCTATTCCACTGATCGATATGTCTATCTTTAAGCCAGTACCATGCTGTTTTGACCACTGTAGCTTTGTAATATGTTTCAAGGTCAGGCAGCGAAATTCCTCCCACATTGCTCTTCTTTTTTAGAATGCTTTTGGCTATTCGGGTGCACTTACCCTTCCAGATGAATCTGGTAATTGCCTTCTCTAATTCTGTAAAGTAAGCTGTTGGGATTTTGATTGGTATTGCATTGAATCTATAAATCAGTTTGGACAAGATTGACATCTTCACGATATTTATTCTTCCAATCCATGAACACGGAATGCCTTTCCATTTCTTTAGGTCTTTTTAAATTTCTTTTAGCATTGTTTTGTAGTTTTCTGCATATAGGTCCTGTACTTCCTTGGTTAAATTAACTCCTAGGTATTTGAGTCTTTTTGTTGCTATTGAAAACGGAATTTTCCTCCTGATTTCCTCCTCAGATTGTTCAGTACTAGTGTACAAAAACATTACTGATTTTTGCGTGTTGATCTTATATCCTGCCACTTTGCTGAACTCGTTTATTAGTTCAAGTAGCTTTGTTGTGGATACTTCAGGATTTTCTAAATACAGGATCATGTCATCCGCAAACAGTGAGAGTTTTACTTCCTCTTTTCCTATTTGGACGCCTTTAATTTTTTTTTCTTGTCTAATTGCCCTAGCTAGAACTTCTAGTACAATGTTGAATAACAATGGTGACAGTGGGCATCCTTGTCTTGTTCCTGATCTTAGGGGGAAAGCTTTCAACCTTTCCCCACTGAGTATGATGTTGGCTGTGGGTTTTTCATATATGCCTTTTATCATATTGAGGAATATTCCTTTTATTCCTATCTTTTGAAGTATTTTTATCAAAAAAGGATGTTGGATTTTGTCGAATGCTTTTTCTGCATTTATTGAGATGATCATGTGGTTTTTTTCCTTCAATTTGTTAATGTGGTGTATTACATTGATTGATTTTCTTATGCTGAACCAGCCTTGCATACCAGGAATAAATCCCACTTGGTCGTGATATATAAGTCTTTTGATATGCTGTTGGATTCGATTTGCAAGTATTTTGTTGAGAATTTTTGCATCTATGTTCATGAGAGAGATTGGTCTGTAATTTTCTTTTCTTGTGGAATCCTTATCTGGCTTTGGTATTAGGGTGATGTTGGCTTCATAAAATGTGTTGGGTAATTTTCCCTCCTCTTCGATTTTTTGGAAGAGTTTAAACAGGATTGGTGTTAATTCTTTTAGAAATGCTTGGTAGAACTCACCTGTGAAGCCATCGGGTCCTGGACTTTTCTTTGCTGGGAGATTTTTGATGACGGATTCAATCTCCTTAATTGTGATTGGTTTGTTAAGTTCTTGTATTTCTTGTTTTGTCAGCGTAGGTTCGTTATGAGTTTCTAGAAATTTGTCTATTTCATCCAGGTTGTCTAGTTTGTTGGCATATAGTTTCTCATAATATCCTCTTATGATTCTTTTATTTCTGTGAGGTCATTTGTAATTTCCCCCTTTTAATTTCTGATTGTATTTATTTGCATCTTCTCTCTTTTTTTCTTTGTTAGTCTACCAAGGGGTTTGTCAATTTTATTGATCTTCTCAAAGAACCAGCTTTTGGTTTTGTTGATTTTCTCTATTGCTTTTCTGTTCTCATTTTCATTTATTTCCGCTCTAACTTTATTATTTCTTTCCTTCTGCTTGCTTTGGGATTGGTTTGCTGTTCTTTTTCTAGTTTCTCAAGTTGTTCAGTTAAATCTTTGAGTTTAGCTCTTTCTTGTTCTTAATATAGGCATTTAGGGCTATAAATTTCCCTCTCAAGACTGCCTTTGCTGTATCCCATAAGTTTTGATATGTTGTGTTCTCATTTTCATTTGTCTCAATATATTTACTGATTTCACTTGCAATTTCTTCTTTGACCCACTGAATATTTAGGAGTGTGTTGTTCAGTCTCCACACATTTGCAAATTTCCTTTTTTCCTGTCTGTTATTGATTTCTAGTTTCATTCCATTATGATCTGAGAAGGCGCTTTGTATAATTTCAATCTTTTTATATTTATTGAGAGCTGTATTGTGACCTAACATGTGGTCTATCCTGGAGAAAGATCCATGGGCACTTGAGAAGAATGTATAACCCACTGAGTTTGGATGCAGTGTTCTGTATATGTCTGTTAGGTCTAACTTGTTTATCATATTGTTCAAGTTCTCTGTTTCCTTGTTGATCTTCTGTCTAGTTAGTTGTTCTATCTAATGATGTGAGAGGGGTGTTGAAGTCTCCGACGATTATTGTAGAAATGTCTATTTCTCCCTTCAGTTTTGCCAGAGTTTGTCTCATATATTTTGGGGCACCCTGGTTAGGTGTGTAGATATTTATGACTGTTATATCTTCCTGGAGGATCGTCCCTTTTATTAATATATAATGGCCTTCTACATCTCTTATCACTTTTTTGCATTTGAAGTCTGTTTTGTCTGATATTAATATAGCTACCCCTGCTCTTTTCTGTTTACTATTCGCATGGAGTATCTTTTCCCAACCTTTTACTTTCAGCCGGCTTGTATCCTTGTGTCTGAGGTGAGTTTCTTGTAAGCAGCATATGGATGGCTCATGTTTTTTTATCCATTCTGTCAGCCTGTATCTTTTGATTGGGGAATTTAATCCATTCACATTCAATGATATTACTGGAAATGCACTATTTATTTCCTCCATTTTATTCTTTGGTTTTCATATGTCATCTTATTTTTGTCTTTCTTTTTGCTCTTTTGGTTATCCTTTCTGCTTTTCTTTCTTTTATACTGTCCTCCAAGCCTCTCTCTCCTGTCTTTTTCTTTCAGGTTCTAAGGCTTCCTTTAATATTTCCTGCAAAGGTGGATTCTTTTTTGCAAACTCTCTTAGCTTCTGTTTGTTTGTGAATACTTTATATTCACCTTCATATTTGAAGGACAGTTTTGCTGGATAAAGAATTCTCAGCTTGCAGTTTTTCTCTTTCAGTTTCCTAATTGTATCATACCACTGTCTTCTCGCCTCCATGGTTTCTGAAGAGAAATCTGCACTAAGTCTTACTGGACGTCCTTTGTACATGATCGTTTGCTTCTCTCTTGCTGCTCTGAGAATTTTCTCTTTATCTTTTACATTTGACATTCTGAATAATATGTGTCTTGGCGTAGGTCTATTTGGATTTATTCTTATTGGGGTACGGTGTGCTTCTTGGACATGTAAGTTCATTTCTTTCATGAGAGATGGGAAATTTTCAGCTATTATTTCCTCAAATACTCTTTCTGCCCCTTTTCCTTTCTCTTCTCCTTCTGGAACTCCCATGACACGTATGTTCTTGCGTTTTGTGTTGTCATTCAACTCTCTGAGCCCCTGCTCAATTTTTTCCATTCTTTTCTCTCTCTGTTCTTTTCTCTCTTCAATTTTAGGTGCTCTGACTTCAGTATCACTTATTCTTTCTTCTATCATTTCAAGTCTGCTGTCGTATGCCTCAAATGTATTTTTGACTTCACTTATTGTGTCTTTCATTTCCATGAACTCCGTTACTTTTCTGTTCAGGATTTCAAATTCTTCTTTGTGTTCGCTCAATGACTTCTTGATGTCATTGATCTCTTTAACTATATTCTCTTTCATCTCATTAATTTGATTTTGGAAATTTGTGCTCATCTCACTGGTTAGTTCTCTCAAATTCTGCATCTCTTCTGGGACTTTGCTTTTGGGCCGTGTCTTCTATTTTCTTAGTATGGCCCGTAATTTTTTGCTGGTGCTTAGGCATCTGGTTAGTTTGTATTTTACTTAGATGCTCTATCTCTTTCTCTTTAAGGGGTTTTAGTGGCAGAAGGCTGTGAGTTACCACAGCTCTTTGATTTTTGGCTCAACCTTGATTGTTAGGATTGTTCTGCTGGTTGCTCAAAACTGGGCACTGGACCCAGTAATTGGTTGTAGAGTCGTTTCCTAGGGCCTTGGGCAGGGAGGCTATAGAGGCCAGGAAAAGCCTCTCTTACTTATTAATTTTCTTATGTGCACTTCCTTGGTCTGCCAGGAGATGGCGCTTGTTGGCAGCTCTCAATTCAATGCTTGGTCTGAAGGTATTTGTTGTGACACAGACCAGATCAATGTGATAGAGCTTCCTGTCTGGGGGCTAGGAGCCCTGTGATTCAAACTTTCTGAGACAGTTCTCCAGACTTCTCTCGTAGCGCCCCCCTTTTCCCAGCTAGGAAATATTTCCACTCCCTTCTGAATCCTCAACAATCAGTCCCTGTTAGTAGAGGAGGAGATTGGGTGGTTTGTATATCTTTAGCCCCTTGCAGGCTCCAAGGCAAACAATGGCGCAGCCCCACCCAGCCTGGAAGGGCTCTCGGGACAGACCAACCTGGGAGTCCAAAGCAGGGTCAGCCCCAGGCTCTCTCTCCCCTCTTCCGTGGTGTCCTCAACAATTAGTCCAGGCTACAAGAGAGGGAGGTTGGGAGGGTTGGATTTCTCCAGTCCTTTCTAGGCTCCCAGGGCCAACCGCAGTGTGGAAGGGTCCGTGGGGCTCCGCAGCCCAAATTTCAGGTCAGAACTTGAGTCAGCCTAAGGCTGTGTCCCTCTCTTTCCCCTTTCCGGGAATGGTAGATCCCTGAAGCCCCCTTTGTCTGTGGTCGCAGGCCCAGGGGCCCGAGAATTCTGAAGAGTGTGGGGGAGGGTGCCGGCAGCAGCAGAAGCTGCTACTTGCAACTCACGGTTCTGTAGTCGCGATTTCCCTCTACTGTCCCTCTCTCTTCTGGGTGGTGTGCAGCCTTCACCTGCTGTCCTAAACCCTAGAACATCTTTTTCGGGGCTGTTTCAGCTTATCCTCCAGCTCTTTTTCTGGAGAAGAGATTCCCGTGTCTTACTAGTCCGCCATCTTCCTTGATGATGCTTTGATTTGGATATTTTCCTAGACTCTAACCTTGAGCAAATATATTCCCATTGTTTAAGCCAACTCACTTCATGGTATATGCTTGGAGCAGCCTAGGAAACTAAAACACTGTCTTAAAATAACCCTTTCAGTTATATTTATGTTGAGTGGCATTCATCTATTGTTCCCTCTACTAGAATAATCCCATCAGCAATAAATCTGCTCTAATATGTTTTCTCTTTAAAAACAACTCTCCTGTGTGCCACATTTACCTACAGTTATCATTCCGTTTTTATACTCTCCATTAAAGCAAATGTTTATGCTCACTGTCCCTACTCTTTCTTCTCTCATTCTGTCTTGAGGGACACTAATCTGTCACACTTAACCAGGCTTTCTTTCCAACATCTCTTTGTAAAATGCTTTGCTAAGATCACAAATAATCACCTCAATGTCATATCCAATCCTCACCTTACTACTAGCATCATTTGACAGTTAATCACTCATTCCTTTTTTAATTCTTTTTTTTTTTTTTTTTCACTTGGCAACCATGGCAGCACTCTCTCAGTTCTCCTACCTGGCAAATCATTCCTTTTCAGTTTTTTCTATTGGTTCCTTCTCATCTTCCAGTACTCTTTCACTAGAATGCTCCAGGTCTCAAATCTCGCTGGCCTTTAGCTACACTCACTCTCTAGGTGGTCTCATTGAGTTCCAGGCTTTAAATACCACATATAGACTAACAACATCTAAATGTATGTCACTAACCCCAACTTCTCCTTTGAATTCAATATGTATATCCTATTGCTTATAGGTCATCTCCATTTGGATGTCTAATAGGCATCACAAATATATTATTTCCCAACCTGAACTCCTGTTTTCATATTTCCAGATCCACCCCCACCTTCGCCTTTCCTCATCTCTATATTTGGCAACTCCTTTTTTTTTTTTTTTTTTTCAGTTGCTCAGGTCAAAATCCATGAAGTCACCTTTGACATCCTCCCCCCACCACAATCCTATTGACTTGACCTTCAATCTGGCTTCAATCTAGTAGTTTATCCTACACTCTAATGAATGACCAGAATAATCCATATTTTAAATTTTCATCATAAAATGTCACTTCTTTTCTAAAAAATTCTATAACTTCCCATCTCATTCAGAATAATCTCCAAAGTCCTTACCATATTTTACAAAGCCCTTCATGATCTCGCCCCCGTCTGTTTCTCTGACTTCATCTCCTAGTTCTTTCTCCCTAGCTCACTCCGCTCTAGCCACATAGAACTCCTCAGTGTTCCCTGAATATTTCAAGTCTTTGCACTTATTTGTCCCTCTACCTGAAACAGTCTTCCCATTTATTTCTATAGTAGTTCCTCCCTCACTTAATAATGTAAGTTTCACAAGTGTACAGACTTTATCCATTATTCAAAAGGCACAGAACAGAATATGGCACATAGTAGAAGTATTAATAAACATTTGTTGAATTAATAAATCATTTTTTAGACAACTACTATGTAACCATTATTTTAGTCAATTCTTACAACCACTTGGAGTTAAACCCTTGGGTGTTTGTGTCAGAATTGCAGGAGTCTGATGCTAACTCTTCTACTGATTTTATCAAGTTGGACAAATTATTTAATCTTGCCAAGCCTCAGTTTCCTCATTTATATAATAGTGGATATCTTTTTCATGGTACTCTTACGATCATTATAAAAAGAGATAATATATGAAGAGCTTTGCACAGTGCCTAAAATTTGGTTACCTTCAATGCAGAAAAGAAAAGTCAGCATCAGAAAGATTAAAAATACAAAATAAAACAGATAAGTTATAGGAATAGAAGACTGGGATGGATATGGAATCTGGAGCTCTAATGTTGGAATATTTGCTTATTTGTGTTTCATTGTTATTGAAACAAAATCTAGAAAAGCACCCCCCCCCATTTGTTCCTATACCTAAAAAGCAAAATTCTATGAGATCCTGTTGAGTTGTCCTGTGTCCTGGAATGGGTACTAGCATTTTTCTATTTTCATTTATTTATACTACAAACTTATGTCAGGAACTTACAATCTACTTGGGAACATAAATCATGTGTTTTGATGACAACAAAGTTAGAAGAAGCACTCAGAGAATGTTAAAGAAATTCAGGGGAAAGAGCCATACCTTCATTTCTGCTAATTAAAATTTCTTTATAGGTGAGAATTGTCTCCTATTTTCGCCTCCATTTCCACTTCATGTGGCAGTTTCTTTTTAAAGTTCTTGCTATGGAAACACACATATATAAAAATGACTGATGTACACACACTAACTTTTCTACTAAAAGTTAAGCATTCTTGCCTAAGTTCTTAACTTCAATTTCTCAAAACAAAAATGCATAGATAATATTTGGGGAGAGTAAACCAGAGTTCTTACTCTTCATCTCATCTGGTTTGCACACTCTTAAGTGGTGCCTCTGGGTACACCATGAAAAGAGTTTTAATTAAGAGCAAACATGCTTGGGTTTGGGTTCAATAATCAGACCAATCAGTGAGAGTTCATGAAGAGGGGAAAAAGCAGATACTTTTTTTTTCAAGAATCTTTGGCTTCTTCTGCAGTTGTGAAAAAAAAAGCCACATATATTGTGTAGGATTATTTACAACCTCTGGAGAGAACTAACATGCAGCATTCATGTGCATGGATACTGTCATGTGTTAAAAGAAACATACTTGTGGTGGACCTGAGGTTGAATTTCAGGATTTGCTGGGGTAGAAGAGTGATTCATAAGGATATTGATATTTTAGCATTTTCAATCCAACATGGGAATTCAGAGATGATCCTAAGAGAAATGAAGAGGAAAGTTCTATATCTCAACTTTTAATTTTTAATAAGGGTGAATTTTCAAGGATGTCAAGAATTGGATGTTCCATTTGCCAAATCTCTGTTTTATATATGCACTTTTTTTGCCATTTTATTCTTTTCAAAAAGGTGTTGCCAAGAGTCATTCCTGTCATGGTGTTTAGCGCCAAAACTGTCCAAATAAGAAGCTGTTCAGTGTGAGAAAGAACTGGTTTCAAAGGCACAGATGCTACATGAGTGTTGGAAATGTTCCTGTTTGGAAGACTCTGTTTTGCACTGAATAAAACTGTATGATACTTATCACCACTTAATCCAGAGATCCCCTCCTCCCTCTATTTATGGTAACTGCACTGTATTTTTTTAAACTACATCTGGACTGCAAATATAAAAATTACATCAGTTAAAAGTAGGGATATGACAATAAGACAAAATTCTTGCCTTTACTGCTTTCACTCAAAGGTCTGAAGTCTTGCTTATAATATCATCTCCCTAAGTGAAAACCTCAAACAAACCTCTCTAAGCCTTAGTCTTCGCATTGAAAAAGGAATTATAATGTCTACCACATTACAATGTGACCGAGATTAAAGCTAAAACTTCCATGTGTCATTTAGCACATACAGCACAGGGAACATAAATACTCAGTAAATGCTAGCTGGAAGTTTGTAAGCAAACATACCTAGTTTATAGTCCCATTCTACCGCTTATAAACTGTGTAACTTTAGCCAATTTACTTAATTTCTCTGAGCCTCAGTTTCTTTCTCTTTAAGTTGGAATGGTATGTTACCTACGTGAAAATGCATGTTAAGTGCTTACTACAGTGTCTGACACATTGTAACATCTCTTTATATTTAGCCATTATAAATGCTTCACTACATCCTCAATCCTTGTATACATAACATAACACCATTCTTTCAGGAAACTCTTCTGTGAAATACGTTCATTTCTTTTCCAATAAGAATGAAGATTGGTGTGGGACTCTATATAAACAGGGAATTATAGAGCTCCAAAATAGATATATCTCAGAACTGATTAGCAAAATATTTTAAGATCTCTCAGGCTAGATACATCTATCTATCATAGTTGAGTACAGGCATTTCTGGTCTAGATCCTATTGAGAAATTCATCGACTCTGAGGTTTCAGCTGTTTCTGCTCCTGGTCCAGGCTAGAGAGGCAAAGAAGTATCAGCTCTTGTCTGGCCCTCTCCAGGGCCTTGGCCCTGGCCTAGCCTCAGTTCCTGAACAGTTCCTCTGGCTCTTTGAACAACAGCTCTGTGTATCCCCACTTCTAAGGCTCCTTCTGCTATGGCTTGGCTTTTGATCTTTAATTCTCCTAGTACTCAGAGTCATTCTATCTTATAGACACTGCTTGGTTTTCTATTTCCAATTAACTCTTGCCAAAAATCAACAGATAATGCACACATAAGAACCATCATTCAACCCAAATACACAGAAGACACCCACCAAACAGATGTGATGTACATGTCAAAGCAATTGGAGGGAAGTCTCTGTGAAGACACATTTAGGATCACAAACATTCCAACACCAAAAGGGTTTTCTGTTTGTTCCTTGTTCAGTGAAGGACAGAATTTTAAAAGTAAAAGTTCTGTTTTGTGAATAGATTGTTGTGTGAAAATCAATTCGGAAATACTTAAGTCCTAAAAATAAATAAAGGCACTTGATTCATTCATTCACTTTTTCAGAAAATGCATTGGAAAATAAGAATAATGTCTAACATTTACTGAGCATATTTTATGTGTCAGATACTGTTCTAAGCACTGAAAAGTGAGAATCATAATAGAAAGTGGATACTCTTACTATATACTTTATAGCTAAGGAAACTGAGGCACAGAAGGGCTAAATAATTTGCCCAAAATCATGACTGGTAAGTGACAAAACCAGGTACTTACCAAGGGCAAGGCACATTATCAGGGGCTGAAGATACAAAAGTAAATAAGATCAAGTAATTGCCTTCATGAAGTTTTCATATAAGTGACAAAAAGAGTAAACAAAACAATTTCAAATAAGTATTATAAAAGGTATAGAAAATGAAACCAAAAAATATTGGGGGAACTACTTTTGGTAAGATGGTCAAGGAAGGCCTCTCTCTGAAATGATATTTAAAATTAGGACTTTAATAACGAAGAGAAGTGAGTTCCAGGCAGAGGAAATGGCAAGAGTAAAGGTCTTTAGGTAGGAATTAAAAGCTTCAATCATCCACCTGGTTTTGGGAGTCATCAAAGCCCCTTCATTGAGTGATTACTCATAAAACACTTTACAATTTAGGAAGTGTTTTAAAAACATTATTCTCAATTATAACAATCATCATAACACACATGATGTAGGTTCCAACGGCACTAGAGATGTTAAATGACTACTCTAAGGTCTTATAGTAACACAAGAGTCATAATTTGCACCTAGTTCCATTGATGCCAAAGCAGACTTTCTTTGCCAAAATTTCCTCCTAACCAAGAGCATTTCAATTTCGTATAAAATCCTAAGGACATATCTACAAAGGGAAAGGCAAATTAAAAATTGAGAAATTATAATCAGGGTAAAGAGTTCTTCTGGGTAGCTCTTTGTCTCTTCCTATGTTTCATATCCATAACATCAACCCCTCTTTTTCTTGTCCTCAATAATGATGATGTTATGTTATAGGTTTTATTGTTGATTTTTTTTGTTTTCATAAATAAGATATTTTAATTACTTTAATTTCCCCTTCACTTTGAGCAGACCCAACCATAACCACCAAATTCACGAATTCTCTTCAAAATGGCTTTGAGTTTAACTGAAGCCTTTGCAAAATGGAACCTCAACAACTGCTTGCAATGCTTGCCAGCAAGACATGGGGAGGCAGCAGAGGCCAGGGAGACTGCCACATACCACATGTGTTCTAAGTACAAAACTACAATAATTAAGGATGGCAATGACTGAGCAGTCTATCTCCAGTAAGGTCAATGAAAGATTATGAAAATGTTTAGTCTAGGCCTGGTCCCATTCTCCCAATGCCCCATTAAGTGAACAAACAATACATGCCTTCTCTGGCAGACAAATACCTACAAAACAAATGTAGTTTTATCATAGTTGTACAATGTCATGACAGTTATTCCCACTGAAAAATTTGGAAATCTGAATGTATGAACAAAACACATTTATTATCCATTAAAAGTTATTCAATAAATATTTTGAGAGTCTATTATGAAGAAGGTATTTAGGGAAGTTTGAAATTCTTTTATGAATCCCAAAAAGAGGTAGATTGTTTTTGAAGTAATCCATTCCTGTGGGTGTGAGACCTTTTTGTTAAACTACAGCAGTGAGGCGTGGCTCAGGCTGAGTCTCCACTCTCTTGCTGGGTCTGATATAAACCGAGACACAGAGACTCAGAAAAAGATCCTGCCATGTGAGAGAGGACTGCAGGAAAACAGAAGCCCAAGAGGCTCAAGGAGCCAAGGCTCAGGCAGAGATGAGCCAAATGCCTGATAGCTCACAGCTGAACTCGGGAAGAAAGCGGAACAGCAGAGACTGATAGAGAGGCCCAGAAAGAGACCAGCCCTATGCATGGTTACCACACCTGAGCCCCAGGAGATGGTAGATTCTGCAGGGGAAGGCAGAGATCAGCGGCCATCTTTGCTACATGGCAAGACCCCACAATCAACAGTAGCATAAGGGTGGAAAGCAACTATGGACTAAAGTAGACACATTATTCTAGCAATGAAGAACTTGTATCATTGATATAAAGGCAGTGGCCACCAGAGGTTCTGAGAGGAGGGAGAGGGGAAAATAGGTGCAACATGGAGGCATTTTTGGGACATTGGAATTGTCCTGCATGACATTGTAATGATGGATATAGGCCACTAGACATGTTGTCAAAACCTACAAAATTGTGTGGGGCAAAGTGTAAACTATAATGTAAACTATAGTCCTTGGCTAGTACAGTGCTTCAATATGTGTTCATCAATTGTAACAAATGTACCACACTAATGAAAGATGTTGTTAATGTGGGAAAGTGTTGGAGGGGGAGAGGGTGCGGTATAAGGGAAAACCCTATATATATTTTTAAAGATTTATTTATTTATTTTTAATCCATTTTTACTAACCCTCCACCCCCACCCATTTTTGCTGTTTTTGTGTCCATTCACTGGGCAATTCTCTGTGTCTGTTTCCTGCCCTCTCTTCTCATCTTTCTCCTCCTGTCTTTACCAGGATTCGATCCTGGGAACTTCCCATGTGGGAGAGAGGCATCCTACTGCCTGCGCCACCTCAGTTCCTGGTTTTTTGGCATGTCTCATCTTGGCTCTCCCTTGTGTCACTCTCCTGTTATGTCATCATCTTGCTGCATGGCTCGGTGGGGCCTGACGACGCACCTGCTCATGGGGCCTGATGGCACACCCACACTCTGGACCTGGGGATCTCACTGGCTCGCGGGGCCTGATGGTGCACCCACGCATGGGGCCTGGAGGGCTCACCTGCACACAGGGCTTGCAGGGCTCACCGGCTCAGGGGGCCTGATGGTGCACCCACGCGTGGAGCCTGGAGGGCTCACCCACACATGGGGCCCGGTGGCACACCTGCTCATGGGGCCTGGTGGCGCACCTGCACACAGGAACTGGCGGCGCACCCACATGCAAGGCCTGGGGGGCTCACTCGCTCTTGGGGCCTGGCAGTGCACTCGTTTGCAGGGCCTGAGGGGCTCACCCACTTGCGGGGCCCAACAGTGTACCCGTGCATGGTGCCTGGTGGCCTGTGCACCTTCTATTTTTTTTTTTTTTTTTTTTTTTTTTAATTTTTACCTGGAGATCCTGGGGATCGAACCCAGGTCCCTCCAGACAGACGCCCAACCATTTGAGCCACATCTGCCCCCTCCCCTATATTTTTGATGTAACAATTATGTAACCTAAAGTTTCTTTAAGAATAAAATATATATATATTTTAAAAACAGTAATTGATTTTGGTTAGAAAGTATCTTTGATAGTGTCTTGATTTGGACATTTCATGGCCTTGGAACTGTAAGCTTTTGCCCTAAATAAATTCTCCATTATAAAAGCCAACCCATTTCTGGCACTTTGCATTGGCAGTGCTTTGGCAAACTAAGACAGTACTCTATTATCAATATGAAGTTTATAAGTATAGTTAAGAACAAGGCTAGCCTTCAAAATGAATGTAAAATTCTAACAAAAAAATAAGTCATCTACACTTATAACTCAATGCAGAATCTGGTAAATTTTAGAGAAAGGCTGAGAAGGGAAAGTGGGAATTGATATCTAATTATAAGTATTAGGGAACCTTTCTATGGAAGATAAAGTATTTAAACTGGACCTTGAAAGGTAGGTATGACTTCAACTGGTAGAGATGAGAAAGGGCTGGAGATCAGATGATGAGGAAAAAGCATGAGCAAAAATAAGAAAAAGTGAAGCATTTTCAGGGGACAACTTTATGACATCTTGTATTTCAGGGTAGGAAGCAGTGACTCTGTTATACAAAATACAGAGCCAGTGAAGGTGTTTAAATAGGAGAAGTCTAACAGCAAATTACCACCATATACCAGGCTTCAAGTGTGGCTTTTTACATATGAGTTTATATTTTAATCTCCACAATCCAAATATTCACAATAATCTAGGACGATGTAAATTAAATTCAGAACCAGGAAGGGGTATGCCATGATCAGAATTATGCTCCAAGGGATTAGTCTAGCAACCACATAGAATAAACTCTTGTTCCTTATCAGAAATAAGGAAGTGAAGAAAAGATTATTTAAAATCAGGATAATGAAGATTATTTCAATTTTAGACATGTGGAGTTTGAAGTGAGTAAAAGGCAGCTAAGTGAAGCTTTCCAAATAGCAATTTTAAAGGCACAAGTACGGACTGGTAAGAGAAATCAGCGTGAGATGTAAATTTCTAAGTCATATCTACAGATATAATATTCAAGTCATGGGAACATGAGACTGCAAAACAAAGGCAGATTAAGAGAAGACAGTAGAAGATATAACCTTGGGAAATATCACCATTTAGGATGTAAGAAAAATAAGACATGCCAGTGAAGCAGAGAAAAATGGAAGAGTGAAAGAAATAATAAGGCAGAGAAAAGCAAAGTTCAAATTACCATTATATGATAACCTCAAATCTATCTGCAAAGTTGGAGAAGAAGGGAATGAGAGAAGATGACAGTGCAGTGGAGCTTGAAAAAAGTGCAAAAGATTTAGAAAAGATGTTGTAGGGGTTGCAAGAGGGAATCAACTTGACAAGAATGAAAGTATTGTTAAAAGCAGCAGAGAGAGAGAGTGGGAGCGGATATGGCTCAAGCAGTTGAGTGCCTGCTTTCCACATGGGAGATCCTGGTTTCGGTTCCTAGTACCTCCTAAAAACAAACAAAAAACCCAACTCAGAGGAGCCAATGTGGCTCAGTGATTAAGTGCCAGCATCTCACATGAGGTCCCAAGTTCAATCTCCAGCCCCCATTTCAAAAAAAAAAAAAGCATTAGAGAGGTCCAGTTAATGTTAAAACAAGGATTTGTGATCAAACAAAAGAGTGAGCTATTGTGACTTTCTTCAAGACCACTGAAAGCCTATGAATACAACAAAACAGGTAGTGAAAAGTAGGAAATAAAAAGAAAAGAAAATAGAGAAGAGAGACATGTGAATTCTGCTTCTCCCACTGTCCCTCATAATCCCAGTTGTGGCTGAAATGACAGAAAAATGCAAAGATCATATATACTCTGTTTTAGTTTACCAAACTGCTCAAAGCACATACCACAAAATGCATTGGCTTTAACAATGGGAATTCCTTAGCTTACAAGCTTACAGTTTTGAGGCTGAGAAGAATGTCCAAATCAAGTCATCATCAGGCAATGCTTTCTTCCTGAAGATTGGCTGCCGGTGATTCTGGGCTTCTCTGTCACATGGCAAGGCACAAGGTGTTGTCTGAGGGTGTCTCCCTTCTCTCCTGGATTTCATTGCTTTCAGCTTCTTGCTTCCGTGACCCTCTCCCTCTCCCTCTCCCTCTCCCTCTTCCTCTCCTTCTCCCTCTCCCTCTCTCTCTCCCCCGCCCCATTCCATTTATAAAGGATGACAGTAAAAGGATTAAGATCCACCCTGGGCCATACTTTAACTGAAGTAACCTCATGAAAACCTACTTACAATAGGTTTACACTCACAGGAATGGATTAGCTTTAAGAACAAGATTTTCTGGAGTATATACAGTTCCAAACCACCACATAATCAAACTCTAAAAATTCAAATAAGCAGCAAACAGGTTCATCAGCTATGCCTAAAGAAAGGAAATAAGTACATTATTCAAAAACATTGAATTTGGCTAAATTTCCCCCCATGTTTACCAAACTATAAATGAAATTCTGACTTTGATAGTCCTACTGACATTCATGTTAGGAAGTCAGTTTGATTAGGGGAAAAGAACTCAAGTTTTGGAGACAGAGAAATCCAAAGTAACAACTTGTTTTATCATCTATTAGCAGTGTGACATGAGAAAGTTATATTTCCACTGTTGAGATTGTTTTCTTAGAGATAGGATTATTGTATGGGTTCATTGAGATAAGTAAACCAACTAATATTTATTCTAATATTTATTAAGTGTCTTTAATATGTCAGGGTATATGTGAGAAACTGGGATTAAAAACATGAGTATGACACTAAAATACTGTCTATACTCAAGGTACTAAATAGAATATAGGCATATAAATAAGTGCAATGCAAGGACAATAAAAACATGCAAAAGATATAGAGGGAACATAGAAGAGAGAATGAACTACTATTTTAAGAGGTATGCAGAAGGATAGGTATTCAGGGAAAACTTCCTGAAGGTGGTGACATCTAATATTTATAAGTGCTCAATGTTCCCTTCTCTTCACACACATATTTACAGATAGTACCTTGAAAAGTTCACTACTTGCAATAGGGTACTGTAGAAAAAAGTTCAAAAACTGGGGAAGTAGATATCGCTTAAGTGGTGAAGTGCCTGCTTCCCATGTACGGGGTCCTGGGTTCGGTCCCTGGTATCTCCTAATAACAAACAAACATACGAAGAAACCACCTGTCATTGGGGAACGGATGTAACTCAGTGGCTGAGTGCCTGCTTCCCATGTACGAGGTCCTGGGTTCATTCCCCGGTACCTGATAAAAAATTTTTTTTTAAATGATCCCCTTTGTGGTTTTCTCCTTTTTTATTCTTCTGGAGAATAATAGAATTTTAAAGCTGGAAAGGGCCATTGAAATTCCAGTCCAATCCACTAATTGTATAGGTGAGAAAATCAGAGCCCAAAGAGATTCAGTGATATATTTGTTCGTGATCATCTAACTGGCAGAGATCTCTCATATTCCCTTTCATAAATCCAGAACCAAGCAACAAATAAGCCCTCTAGAAATGCTTTTGGTACAGAATAATTGTCTTCAGAGAAAACACTGCTTCTCTCCCTCTTAAGGGTTGACCAGGACTTTCTTTTATTATAAACTTGTTACAACTCACTCACAATGACATCTCATCTACTCCCAACACTTTCTTCTATCACTTGTCCCTAGCCTTCCAGAGAAATGAGGTTAAATAACTGACAGGATATTATAATAAAATTTTTGTTAATACTGATGATAACTTTCAGATTATTTTACATTTTTATATACCCTAAACATGTTCCAGGAAATTTTACAAATGGCATAAATAATGCCTTGCTTGTGACTGACATGACACATGGGCAGTGAAAGTATTTTCCATGCAATGTTTGAATGTTTTTAAACTACAGCAAAGTGCAGTCAGGAGTCACTTGGATTTTGAAGCCTAACACACAAACAAAGGAGACTACTTCTGTCATTCATTTGATCTTTGAGATACCTATCTCATTAAAATCCAGGCTTCTTTGAAGATCATATTTGCTGAGTGAAAACATACTGGGGTGCTCTTAGGAAATTATGAGCCAAGAATGGTTTTTATTTTACTGCTAAACTTCAAAAATTTTGAATATGCAAAATATTTTTCTTAAAATCTCCTTATTTTCTTCATCTTTAAGCACAGTCTTTGATAAGCATAGAAAAAGACTTATTTTGATTCTGCAAAGACAATTGAGGAAAACAGATAAAAGAACATTTGAATTTTGAGTCAGTTAAGGCTATAGTAAGTGCCTTTTGCTTGTTTGGATGGGTGAGTGTTTTGGTTTAACCTTGGGCTACACTGATTTTGGTTCTCTGCAAAATTCCAATTTACTAGTATTTGGTAACTCTACAATTCAATCTATATCAGAAAGATTTAATTAAAAACATACACACAGGTATTCTAATTTTGCATGATAAATTTATTTATGGACAGTTTAGATTCATGACTGGAAACTAAAGAAAGGAAAAAACATACAGTCAATTTAGTCAATGGTTTCCATTCTTCACCTCTCTATAAGAGAGATCTGAAAACGTGAACATCTACTTTTTACTTATCATGAGTTATTTTTAAATAAATATTTACAAATTCCTTAGTATAAGGAATATACAAATTTGTATATTTCCAAGAAGGAAACCAAGGATTTAAAAAATTTTGTTCTCCTCTTGCTTGTTTATAAATAGTTGCTATGGTGGTTTGGAGGTGTATGTTCCCCAGAAAAACACATTCTTAACTTTAATCCATTTCTGTGGGTGTGGACCCACTCTAAGTAGGACCTTTTGATGAGGTTACTTCAGTTAAGTACCGTGACCCATCTCAACCAGAATGAGTCTTCATCGTATTACTGGAGCTATAAATGGAATAAATACAGAGAGAGAAAAGAAAAAGGCATGGAAGCAAGAAGCTGAAATCAATGAAACCCAGAAGAGAAGGAAGACACCAGCAGATGCTGCCATGTGCCTTGCCATGTAGCAGAGGAACCAAGGATCACCAACAGCTGGTCTTCAGGAAGAAAGCATCACCTTGATGATGTCTTGGTGTGGACATTTTCACAGCCACAAACTGTGATCTAATAATTTCCCATTATTTTGCAGGGATTCTTAACCAGGAGTCTCTGAAAGATTCCAGGGGGTCTATGTGTTTGAATTGAAAAAAATCAACTTATTATATTATTGTCTCTGACCTCTAACTGAAATCTAGCATTTCCTTCACTTATGAATGTATGCAATAAATAAATTACAGTAGTATTCATTTCAACTGACTGGCAAAGGGGTCCAGGGACCAAAACTGATTAAGAACCCCTGGTTTAAGGCAACCTACTTCATAGTATTGCTTGGAGAAGTCTATGAAACTAAAACAGCTGCATATATCAGATAAATTCTGGAGTCAAAATAAGATACAAAGACTAAGAGTTGCTTCCCATATCCCATTTGTCTCAAAGCATTACACCACTTTGCAATGCAGTCATTAATTCCTTATAGAAAGGAATTAATTAAGGGGAAAAAAATAACCCAGTGCTCAGTTATTTACAACAGAAGCTGTAGTATCAAGAATGATAAAAGATGGACAAGACAAATTGTTATCTGCTGTAATTCATTCCAATAAAATGTTAAGAATTCCCAAACAGGAACCTGATTATCCAGAAAGAATTATGTCCTAAATGGAAATTGAATAACTAAACCAATAATTTATTTCATTCTTAGAGATTATGTCCAATAGTTGGGGCTATAATATAAAAATTAGAATTATGTTATAAATAATTTCTATATTTGAATTATTATTTACATTTATAAAGGTTTGTTGCTATGTGATCTATTTTTTCTAATTGATTATATTAAATCTAACCTGTCCTTTCACACTCTTTGAAAATTTGTAATTTCTTTCAACCTACTTTTCTATTTGTTTTACAATTTTACAATAAAGGACTTTTTGTTTTCAGTTTCATAGTGCTTTTCTTTACATATATATATATGTATATGTATGTGTGTGTGTGTGTGTGTATATATATATATATAATTTTTAATTTTTTAAAAGATACTTCGATTACATAAATGTTACATAAAAAATATAGGGGATTTCCATATGCCCTGCTCCCTACACCTCCTACATTTTCCCACATTAACAACATTCTTAACAACATTAATAACACATTAACAAATGTACCAACAACAAGTGTGGTACATTTGTTACAATTGATGAACACATTTTGGAGCACTGCCACCAAGTGTGGATTATAGTTTACATTGTAGGTTACACTCTCTCACACACAATTTTGTAAGTTATCATAAGATATATGATGGCCTGTATCTGTCATTGCAATGTCATTCAGGACAATTCCCAAGTCCCGAAAATGCCCCCATATTACACCTATTTTTCCCTCTTCCTCCCCTCAGAACCTCTGGTGGCCACTGTCTCCACATCAATGATAAAAGTACTTTCACTGCTAGAATCACAATAAGTCTACTCTAGTCCAAAGTTCATCCCCAAATCCTGAGGATTCTGGGATGGTGATACCCACTCTGCCTCTAATTGAGAGGGGGCTTAGATCCCATGGGGCAGATGGATGGGATTATCTTGCTTGCAGCTGCAGACTCTCTGTTCCTTGGGATGGTCATTGTCCATTATCATCTCCTTGTTAGTTGTCCTGCATGAGTCCAATGAACTGGACAGTAGGTGTTGTAACTCTGTTAAGAGTCAAGGCCCAACTGGCACATGACAGCCCAAAGATTTAAGTCTCTTGGACATACAACTATCAACTCTAGTGCCAATATAGGTTCAAATAGAAGGGGCAGAAGAGCCATATGTAGGTAAACCACAACTGAGTACAATTCTGTCACACTGGGGAGTATAAATTCCAAAGTAGGACCCACTAGCAGGGCGCCAAATGCCTTTGCTGTCTGCCCTGCCTATAGTGTCTGGATGTCTCCAGAGCCCTCAGGAGGCCTGCTATTTAAGGCAGTATGTACTTTGGCAGTCAATGAGATCCTGCTGAGACGTGCATAAGTGTAATCTCTGGAATGACCTCCGGACTAACTCTGAAGTCTCTTAGCCATATAAACTCATTTGTCTTTACACTTCCCCCTTTTGGTCAAGGTCTTTTTCTAGTTACATTTGCTAGTTGGCGCTTGGTAGTAATCCCTAAGTCATGTACAGAATATAGGTGATTCCCATATACTCGGTGCCAGGGAGGCTCATCCCCGGAGTCATATCCCATGCTGGGTGGAAGGTAATACATTTATATGCTTTGTTTGGCTTATAAATGAGAGGCCACATTTGAGCAACAAGGAGGCTCTCAGGAGGTAATTCTTAGACACACTGTAACACTATGCTAAGTTTCAATCTCAAAAGTAAAGGTTCATAAATATAGTCATCAATATCAAGGGCCTGTCAATGGTCCATCCTCCTTCACTAGTCACTGCCCCTATACTCAGGGGATTCTTGTCCCATTAGAGAATGTGGCAGAGCTCCCCAAGATGGGAATTCAATATTCTTGCGGTTATTGTGTGGATCTCCACCCACCGTGACAATGCCCCATGAACACTTGAACACATTCATATGCCTTATAGGTATGCCCCAGGTGAATCTCCTTCCATGCATTCCCCCATCTCTGACACACCACACCAATGATCCTCCCCTGCCACAGTTGTAATCCTTCTGTGATCCAAAACTTATTCAAAAATAAAGCCAACAAAACAACCAAATACAATTAATAAGAAAATGATATAGTAATGATAGTTTTTAAAATAACAAATAAAATACAAATTTTTTTTAAATCTTTGAAATAAAAAATATAAAATTTTTAAAAATTTTGACATTATGTCTTTCAACTCTGTAAGATCTGTTGTCTTATATGTACAGTGACATTCCCCCAGTGTGTTATTTTTTTCATTTTGTCTTCAAAGAAGCTTTAGGTTACAGAAAAGTCACATGCAGAATATAGGTGATTCCCATATACCCAACATCCTCTCCTTGTCTCCCTTTCCCTAATAATAACGTTTTACATGTGGGTGGTACATTTCCAACCACTGATGTACAAATATTGAAACAATGCTACTAACCATGGTCAATGATTTACATTATGGTTTACATTTTGGACTATACACTTTTATAAATTTTGATGAAATTTACATGGCCTGTATCCATCACTGCAAGATCATGTAGAACAATTCCATTGCCCCCAAAATGCCCCATGTTCCATCTATTCTATTTCTCCCTCCCCTTTCCCTTGGGACCCACAGTAACCACTAAGATTAACTCATTGAAGAACAAGATTCATAGTTACTTGCAACAACATTGAGGGCTTGACATACTGGCCTGTCCTCTCCTATTAGGCATTGCCTATGCTCTTGAGAGACTCCCACCCTTCTATCTGAGAACACAGCAGGACTCCCCAGGATGGGAGTAAAACACCTTCCTGCTCATTATATGGGTCTCCACCCACTGATACAACACACTATGACAAGATGAACAATCACACACTCCCTAGAAGCCTGCCCCAGGTGAGCCCTGTCCCACATGCCCCCCACATCCAACATCCTTAACCAGTAACCCTCCTCTGCCATATTTGCCAAAAGAACACTCCCAACGTTGAAGTTTCAACCACATACCTGCAAATCCCCAGAGTTCACCTGCTCCCTCCCCCAACCTTCCCCCAAGTTCCATGGATAGTCCAACCCAACCTCTCCACCCTCACCCTTCACAGACCAGCACCACCCAACCCAATAGCATCACTGCACCACTGTTATGCCTATCCACTGCACAACTACACCCTTCCACCTTATCATAGATTTTGCCCATATGAGCATTGGCTCACAACCCTCTTCTCCCTTTTTGTCTTCTGTAAACTTAACTTCCAGACTTTAGGTCTATGAGAATAAAGGACTTTTTAACTGCTATTTTTTTAAAAAAGGCCATTGATTATACACTTTGGATAGATCATATGGTATGCAAATATATCTCAATAAAATTGCTAAATAAACAAATAAATAATTGTGCAAAAATAGCCAGAAATAGCAGCTATGTACAGCAGGGGAAACAGAGATTGAAAGGCGAGGAATTTTCTTGTTTGTCTGTCTTTTTGTTTATTATTATTGAAATAACAAAACTGCTTTAATAATGATTGAAGTGATGAATGCACAACTATGTGATTATACCAAATACCTCTGATTGTAGACTTTAATATGTATCAGTTAAATTGATTTGTTTTCTTAAAAAAAAAGATGGCCAAGAGAGAGTTACACATGCAAATATCCTCTATTAGTGTAGCCTGATTTTCTCTAGGTTCTTGGCTAAGCTAAAAGAAACGAATTTCTAGAGCAAGCCAGGTTAGGCAGGCCAGTAATTTATTAAGGAATGGTGAGAAGAGAAATGGGAGAAAATAACAAATCATGAATCCCAGGTAGAGAGGAAAGGGGCTGAAAAGTTATAAAGAGGGCCAATTTATAGACTACAATTCCCCATTATAGATTATAAATGTGCAGGTTTTACTTGTGTGTTGTTCCAGGCAGGGGTTGAAAAAGGCCAGAATGGGGGGGGGGGGGAAGAGTAGGGGTCAAAAGGCAAGAAAGGGGCCAGTTCGGCCTTTGAGCTTGCTTTTTGAACCATTAATTATTCCGCCCCTTTGCTAATAACAGGGGAGGAGTCCCAGCTATTTGCTGTTTTGACTGATTACCCCACCCATCAATCCCCAGGGAGGGCCCGATGAAAAGTCCCCTGGAGAATATCCGGGGCTTCTCCTGGCTTCTGGAGTTAATTTCATTCCGAATGGGGGAATCTCCCAAGGGTCTTCCAGCAGCCATCTTGAGGGTACCGAAGGACACATGTTTAATGGCGTCGGTTTTTCTGCCAGGTTCCAGAACCATCTTTTTATTCCCTAACAGCCTGCTTCATTAGTACAAAGGAAAAAGAATGCATATTTCCTCAAAACAAGGAGGAACAGTCAACTATACCCTGTACCATTTCAGGGCTATCTTAACTTTTTGGTTCTTTTTACTACTCCTATCTTACTTCTGAAAAAGCATCTATTCATAGTGGAGGATAAAGGTTACTGAATAAGACTATTATAGAAGGTATATAATTTAGAGTCATTATATCCTACATTCATATAATTTCAAAAACTATTTAGTATAAATAATAGAAAACACTTCAGTATGTTGGCTCTATGTGTTACCCCATTTTACCACCTGTATGTTATAATCATTCATCTTTAGCTTAAACTTTTCTTTGTACATAGTATTAAAAGCCACGGTCAAGTTAGGACACGTTGGGATATACTTTATGCAAGGGTCATCTAGGAGCTTAAGTACACAAAAACAAGCATCCCTCAAAAACTACTTTATGTAATTATTTCCTTTACAGCTTCCATAACTTGTTACTGGAATGCCAGCTCTTATCTTAAAATACTTGTCCAACATCACTTGTTTAGGGATAAGAAAAGCTAACAGATATTTTGTGTTCTACTGGTGTGTTTTCCACATTACAATTTCTCAAAGAGGAAATATAGCAAATTAAGTATAAGAACTATTAAAAGCCTAGCATCCTATACCTAGAAGGTCCCAAAAAATCTACAACAAAGTTCCTAGACCTAATAAATAAGTTCAGCAAAGTGGCAAGATATAAGGTTAACACTCAAAAATCAGTAGTATTTCTATACACTAGTAATTACTATTGCTAGTAATGAGCAATCTGAGAAGAAAGTTGGGAAAAAATTCCATTTAAAATAATGACTAAAAGAATAAAAAATTTAGGAATAATCTTAACCAAGGACATAAAGCACTTGTATTCAGAAAACCACAATGCATTGCTAAAAGAAATCAAAGAAGAACTAAATAAATGGAAGAACATTCCATGTTCGTGGACTGGAAGACTAAATGTCATTAAGATATCAATTCTATCCAAATTGATATACAGATTCAATGCAATCCTGATAAAAATTCCAAAAGCCTTTTTTAAAGAAATGGAAAAGCCAACTGTCAAATTTATTTGGAAGGGTAAGAGGCCCCAAATAGCCAAAAAAACATCTTAAAAAGGAATAATGAAGTTAAAGGACTCTTACTTCCAGACTTTAAATCATATTACCTAGCTACAGTGGTAAAAACAGCATGGTACTGGCATAAAGATAAACATATAGACCAATGGAACTGAAATGATGGTTCAGAAACATACCCTCACACATCTAAGGTCAAGGCTGTCAAGCCCACTCAGCTGGATCAGAGCAGTCTATTCAACAAGTGTGCTGGAGAACTGGATATCCATATGTAAAAGAAAGAAAGAGGACCCCTATTTCATATCTTATACAAAAATTAAGTCAAAATGGATCAAAGACCTAAATATAAAAGTGAGAACCATAAAATCCTAGAAGAAAATGTAGGGAAACATCTTCAAAACCTGGTGGAGCAATGAAAGAAAAAATGGATAAATGAGACCTTCTAAAACTTAAACACTTTTGTGATTCAAAGAGCTTCATCAAGAAGGTGGAAAAGCAGCCTATTGATTAGGAGAAAGTATTTGGAAACCACAAATCTGATAAGGGTTTGATTTCCATATTATATAAAGGGATCATACAACTCAACAATAAAAGAGCAAGAAATCCAATTTTTAAAAATGGGTAAAAGACTTAAATAGACATTTCTCCAAAGAGGAAATACAAATGGCAAAAAAGCACATGAAAAAAAAATGTTCAGTATCACTAGCTTTTAAGGAGATGCAAATCAAAACTACTATGAGATATCATCTCACACCTCAAAGAATGGCCATTATTGAAAAAACAAACAAAAAACAATAATTGCTGGAGAGGATGTAGAGAAATAGGAACACTCCTTCACTGTTGGTGGGAACGTAGAATGGTGTAGCCTCTGTAGAAAGACAGTTTGGCAGTTCCTCAGGAAGCTAAATATAGACTTGCCATATGATCTGGCAATCCCTCAAACAGGAACATATTCAGAAGAACTAAAAACAATGACCCAAACAGACATTTGCACACCAATGTTCATAACGGTGTTATTCACAATTGCCCAAAGATGGAAACAACCCAAGTATCCATTAACCAATGAATGGATAAACAAAATGTGGTACATACATATAATGGAATACTATGCTGCTGTAAGAAAAATGAAATTGGACACATATGATAACATGGATGAACCTTGAAGATATTATGCTGAATGAAATAAGCCAGACACAAAAGGACACATAGTATGGTCTCACTAATATGAACTAAATGTGAAGAATAAACACATTGAGTTAAAACCTGGAGTATAGGTTACTAGAAGATAGGATGGGTCTGAGAAGAGGTACTGATGCTTAATGTATGTAGAATTTTTAATTACCTTGACTGTGAAAGTATGGAAATGGATAGAGTTTATGGTAACACATTATAGTGAGTATAACTAACAACTGGTTTATAAATTGGATTGTGGCTGAAAGAGGTAGTGTCAGGATGTAAATGTTAATTGAAAGAAAGCTGGATAATAATCTATGGACTGAATAACATAGTGAACATGGAGGTAGATGTGGATTGTGTTTAACAGTACAAATACAAGAAGGCTCTTCTATGAACTAGAACAAATGTATATCACTATTATAAGGTGGTAAGAATTTGGTGATACATGGGAAAATACAATTAATGTAACATGTATTATAGTATATATAGTAATATATGCAATATTGTAATATTCTTGCATCAGTGTCAAAGAAGGTACTATATCAACGCTAAGGGTCAATAATGGGTGTATGGGATTTTTTATTTTGGACCAAGGAAAACAATAAAAAATTTACTGACGTGATGACTACACAACGCTGTGAAGAAATCGAGAGCCTCTGAGTGTATACTTTGGATAGAATGTACAAGGCATGGGACTCTATAGCACAGTGAACCATGTGGTGGAAGATGGACTATGGTTAAAAATACAAATATTAGACTGTTCTCTCATGAACTATAACAAATGCACAATACTAATAATAGAAGATATGGAAAAATTATACCAAATGTATGCTATGGACCATAGTTAGTGGTAAGAGATTGTTAATGTTCTTTCATAATCTGTAACAAACATTCTACAACAATGTAAGATGTTGGTGGAGGGGTGTTGTAAGGGAATTCTGCACATTATGCATGATTGTTAGTTCACAACTTCTCTAACAAAAAATGTTATAAATTAAAAAAAAAATTTTTAAACCTTTGAATGTGGAATGTGCTTTGTCACCACTGCATTCCCCACAATAGACAATTACCTCCATTGTAAATTTTGCATCAGCCAAGCCAAAGATTGAGAGTATAATTGGAGTTTTGAAAGTCTACTATAAATGCATGTGTTTATCAGGCTTATGCTGAATGGAGCTTAAGTCACAGAGAATGACAGCACTATTAGCCTTTATTGGTCCAGAGAGCCAGACCTACAGAATAATCAGGTTTGAGTCCTTCTTCACTGATGTGCTGTGTGGCCTAAGGTAAATCACTCAATCCTTCTATGTCCCCATTTCCCATTTGTTTTTTCATTATTGAATGAAGCTAATTTAAAAATGAGATAAGGAGGTGGTGAGCATTTGGAAAATTTGGAAGCTCCATATAAACACAGTTAATTACTATTGTATTTATCCAGCCATTTCAGGAAAAGGATTCTTGTCTTATGTTGTAGATATTAGCAGTATAATAATTTGCTCAATTTGGGGCTTGGAGGCTAGAATCCTATGGATAATTTCAGACCTTGTTTACCTTGCTTCTTCTAAGACTCATCAACAAAATACAAAATAGGCTGGAGCATTTGTGGAGATTTGCAGAAATCTTTAGATAGCCAAACTCAAGCCAGACTAGAATACCTCACTGTCAATTAACAAGTTCTCTAAAATCTGAAGTTTCTTTATTATTGTTTCAAATTTCTCACTGGTTTAGGAAGCCTGGCCATCACTGGTCTGGTAAATCTCACCCTGGGTCATTCATTACTAAAAAAAACTTGGTTACTGGAGAGGGATGGAGGGAAGACGGCAAAGTAAGAAGTTCCAGGAATCAGTCCTTCCACCAGAACAACTGTTAAACAGGCAGGAACTATCTGAATCAACTATTTACAAAACTCCATAATCCAGAAGAACAACATATAACATCCATGGAAATGCATGAGGAAGAGGCTGGTAAATAATAAATTCCAGTAAATCTCTCCACACAGTGGTTATCAGTTGCAACAGGCAACACTGGGGTAGAGCCCCTGGTGTTGTTTCCTGGACAAGAAAGGAACATAAAAATTCACATCCCAAAGATCCAGTGTGGGCACAGGCCGACAGCTGATCAGTGCTTTTGATTAGCTGGGAGCCCACTCAAAAGGCAGCCTTTGTTCCAACCAGCCGCAGGAGAAGGCTGGCAGAGGAGACTTAAAGACTCTGTGCCTCCTCAAAGCTGCAGAAGAGAGGTGAAGGGCTGCATGCTGGGCAAGACAAGAAAGCATAGCTTTGGGCAGTCATGGAAGAAGTTCCTGGTGTGCTTACTGGCCCCTCCTGTACCCTCTCCAGGGCAGTTTGGAAGCAGCCAGCAATCCCTATAAGGGTCCCTGGCAGTGTTCCAGCGGGGAAACAATGACTTGGGAAGCACCTCTCCTGGGATCCCCCCTCCCCGAATTTGTCCTTCAGGAAGAAAGCAGCCTGAAACAACAAAAGTAATGTACACTTTGGATGAATTTATGCTTTATTTGTATGTATCAATAAAACTGCTTGGTTAAAAAAAAAAGCAGTGAATGAAACAAATGAGACACATAGACTGGGGCAAAGACTTACCTGCTTTAAATCCACCAGTGGAAGACCTGGGATAGGGCAAAGGTATGGGGCCTGGAAAGTAGAGGGGGCATTTAAACTCCTGTAAACAAAGGAACTCCTAAGCAAAAAGCACACACAAGCCCAGGCCAAGAAACAAGCCCAGGAAGTAAAGAAAAGACCCTGCACTTTCCATTCACCTTGGGTGAATCTTCCTAATAGGGGGACTGAAGCTCATGAAAATCTGTCATGTCACCAGCTGGTTACAAAATCAAGAAAAAACATCTCAGGGAATAAAACCCAGACTTAATAATGTTAAAATATTAAAATGTACAGTGTGCAACAAAAGATTACAAGGCAAACAAAGAAACAGAAAATGATGGCCCATCCAGAAGAAAAGGTTAAAAATCCAGAAAACACCAATGAAGAAGAACCAGACTCATCATACTAGAAAAGTTTTAAAAAATTGAGCTCCAATGTGCTCAAGGCGATGAAGGAAAATACAGAGAAAGCACTAAAGAATATCAGAAAAACAAGAAGTGAACAATATGAGAATCTCAATAAAGAGAGAGAAATCTTGAAAAGGAGCCAAAGAGAACTGCTGGATTTAAAGACAACAATAACTGAAATGAAAAATTCCCAGCAGATTGGTGCTGGCAAAAGAAAGAACCAGTGAATTGAAGACAAGACAACTGAAATGAGTAAGGCTGAGGAGTAGAAGAGAAAATAATTATTTAAAGCAAAAATAGTCTAAGACTTCTGGAACACCATCAAGCATACCAATATATGCATTTTGAAAGTCCCAGAAGAAGAAGAGAGAGAGAAAGGGGCAGAAGGAATATTCAAAGAAACAATGACAAACAACTTCTAAACCTTAACAAAAAAACATGAATATATACATCCAAAAGGCCCAGAGAACACCAAACAGGATAAACCTGGAGAAGAAGAATCCAAACTGTTGCATATTGATCAAACTACCCAATACAAAGGACAAGGAGAGAGTTCTGAAAGCTGCAAGAGAAAATCAACATGTTATGTACAAAGAAGTCCCAATTAGAATGATTGCTTACTTCTCATCAAAAACCATTTGAGGAAAGTTGAAATACTTCAAGAAACAACAGCTAATCAAGAATGACAGAGTTCATCAGCACTAGACCTGCCTATAAGCAATGCTAAAGGGAATTCTTCACACTGAAAGGAGTGGACACTAAACAGTGGTTCAAAGCAATACATCTTCTGGTAAAGGCACTAAAGGCAAATGCATTAAAAGTAAAACAATACAGAATTAACAAACTTAAAAGTTTCTTCTTTGAAAAGATCAGTAAAATTGATAAACCTATAGCTACTGACAAAGAAAAAAAGAAGAGGATGTAAATAACTAAATTCAGAAACAAAAGGGGGGACATTACTACCAATCCCAATGGAATGAAAAGGAATTTATAAGAGGATATTGTGAATAACTGTATGCCAATAATTTAGATAACCTACATAAAATGGGGAAAATCCTAGAAACACACAAACTACCTACGCTAATTCAAGAAGAAATAGAAGATGTCAAGAGACAAATAAGTAGAGATTGAATCATTGATCACAAAGGTCCCAACAAAGAAAGCCCAGGACCAGATGGCTTCATAAGGGAATTTACCAAACATTCCAAGAAGAATTAGCACCAATCCTGCTCAAGCATTTTGAAAAAATTGAAGAGGAGGGCACATTCCTTAATTCTTTCTACAAGGTCAACAATACCCTCATACCAAAGTCAGATAAAGATACCACAAGAAAGGAAAATACAGACCAATATCTTTTATGAATACAGAGGCAAAAATCTTTAACAACATACTAGTAGACTACATCCAACAGCACAGAAAAAGAATTATACACCATGATCAAGTGGGATTTATCCCAGGAATTCAAGGGTGGTTCAGTTCAACATAAGAAAATCAATTAATGTAATACACCACATTACCAGGCTGAAGAGGGAAAAACCATATGATCATTTCAATTGATGCAGAAAAGACATTTGACAAAATAGAGCACCATTTCTGGATAAAAACACTTAGAACACTAGGAGCAAAAGGAAATTTCCTCAACATGAAAAAAGTGTATAATACGAAAAATGCACAGCTAACATCCTACTTAATAATAAAAGACTGAAATGTTTCCCTCTAATATCAGGAACAAGACAAGGATGCCCACTATCACCACTGTTATTCAACACTGTACTAGAAGTTCTAGCTAAAACAATTAGGTAGAAAAAGAAATAAAAGTTATCAAAAATTTGAAAGGAAGAAGTGAAACATTCCTTTATGCAGATAACATGATCTTGTATACACGAAATCCTGGAAAATCCACATCAAAGCTCTTAAAGGTAATAAATGAATTCAGCAAAGTGTGGAGGTACAAGATCAACACACAAAAGTTAGTAGTGTTTCTATAAGCTAGCAGTGGACAACCTGAAGAAGATATCAAGAAAAAAAAATCCATTTACAATAGGAATGAAAATAATAAAAAACCTGGAAATAAATCTAACCAAGGATATAAAGGACCTGTAAACATAAAACTATAAAACATTGCGGGAAGCGGCTGTGGCTCAATCAGTAGGGCTCCCGTTTACCATATGGGAGGCCCCGGGTTCGGTTCCCGGGGCCTCCTGGTGAAGGCAAGCCCGCCTGCACGGCGTGGTTAGCTGACCCAGCGAGCACAAGCAGCAAGGGGGGGATAAATTAATAAATAAATAAAATCTTTAAAAAAATAAAATAAAATAACATTGCTAAAAGAAATCAAAGATGACCTGGGGGCAGATGTAGCTCAAGTGGCTGCGCACCTGCTTCCCATGTATGAGGTCCTGAGTTCAATCCCAGTACCTCCTAAAACAAACAAACAAACAAACAAACAAACAAAAAAAGACCTAAATAAATTGAAGGACATTCTGTCATCATGGATTGGAAGACTAAATATTGTTAAGATGTTAATTCTACCCAAAGCAATTCACAGATTCAATATGATCCCAATAAAAATTCCAACAACCTTCTTTGCAGAAATTGAAAAGCCAATAATCAAATTTATATGGAAGGTGTGGTGGTTTGAAGCTATATGTGGCTCACAAAAACATTTTCTTAAATCTAATCCAATCCTGTGAGTGTAAATCCATTTTAAGTACAATCTTTTGATGAGGCTACTGCAGTTAAAGTGTGACCCATCTCACTCAAGATGGGCCTTACTCCTATTATTGGGGTCCCTTATATGAGAATGAAATTCTGACAGAAAGAGAAAGCCACAGTAGCAAGAAGCTGAAATTAATGAAATCCAGCAAGACAGGAGAGAAGAGCAGACACCACCATGTGCCTTGCCATGTGACAGAGTAGAAAAGGATCAGTAAGAAAACATCACCTTGATGATACTTTGATTTGGACATTTTCTCAACCTCAAAACAGTAAGTGAACAAATCTCCAATTATTTAAGCTGAACCATTTCATGGTATTTAGCTTTAAGCAGCATAGGAAATTAAAACAGATATTGGTACTGAGTGTATGGTACCAAAAATGTGGAAATGGCTGTGGAATTGGGTAATGGATGGAGGCTGGAAGAATTGTGAGGTACTTGATAGAAAAGGTCTAGATTGCTTTAAAGAGACTCTTGGTAGAAATCTGGATGCTAAATACTTCTGATGAGGTCTTAAAAGAAAATGACGAATGTGTTACTAGAAACTAGAGGAAAAGTGATCCTTGTTTTAAAACGAGAGAGAACCTGGGGAAATTGAGTTCTGATGTCAAATGCAAGGCAGAATTGGAAAGTGATGAGCTTGGATATTTAGCAACGGAAATGTCTAAGCTAAGTGTGGAAAGTGACACTTGATTTTTCCTTGCAGCTTATAGTAAAATGCAAGAGGAAATGGATAAGCTGAGAACTGAATTTCTGGACACATACAAAAAAAACAGAAATTGATGGTTTAGAAAATTCTGAGCTTCCAGTGAGTACCCAGAGAATAGTGCTCTATGTTAGGGTTTAACTGAACAGGGACCCAGTCAGACATGTCAGTGCAAGTCAGGATCAGAGGTACAATTATCCAGTAAGGATTTATGAAAAGTCTGTCTGTCTGATGGTTTGGACCCCTGTGTACTACATACAAGACTGACAAGTTTTTTTTTGTGAGATCTGTGTGAATGGAACCACTGCCAGCCTGGACTAAAAGCAATAGAAAGGGGACAGATTGAAGGAAAAATCACTTCAAGGGCAGTACCACAGAAGCTGAGGTCTGGACAGAAGACATCTTCCTGGGCCAAGAGAACAGGCCCACCCATGTGTGTGGAAAGGGTGAGTCTGCCCTGTCACTTGGATAGGGTAGAGGGTAGATTCACCCTTCTACCCCACTGTTCAGGAAGAATGTTACCACCCCTGTTTTCTCAGATGCCTGGGGATTGCAGAGAATCAGGTCATCACCCCAAATGGCTGATAACGGTGGAGCCTAAAGCCAGGCTGTCATCCTGATTCTTGAAGTGTTGAACCTTCATCCCAGTGTTTGTGGAGAGCATGGCTGCAGCATAAGCACTTTGAAGGGTCGGGGCTGCTGCTTCATCAGGCCTGGAAGACAAAACATCATTCCATAGATGACTCTCTGACCTTGAAATCTACTAGAGTATGCCCTGCCAGGTTTCGGAATTGCTTGGAACCTGTGACTCCTGTTTTCTCTCCCATTTCTCCCTATGGGAACAGTAATGTTTATCCTATGACTGTCCCTCCATTGTCTATCAAAAGCAGATAACTTGTTCTCTAGGTTTTACAGGTCCACAGATAGAGGGGAATTGTGTGCCAGAATAGACCATACCCATTACTGTATTTCATGAGACTTTGTATTTAATACTGTTGCTGAAATGTTTAAGGCTTTGGACATATTGTGATGGAATAAATGTATTCTGCATATAGAAAGAACATTTCTTTTGGGGTCCAGAGGATGAAATATGGTGGTTTGAAGCTATATATACCCCCACAAAAACGGTGCTCTTAAATCTAATCCATTCCTGTGGGTGTCCTTTTTAAGAGAATAAAATTCAGACAGAGAGAGAAAGCCATGGAAGCAAGTAGCTGAAATCAATAAAACCCAGAAGAGAAGGGAGAGACCAGAAGATGCCACCATCTGCTTTGTCACACGGCAGAGCAGCCAAGGAACACTGGCAGCTGGTCTTCACAAAGAAAGCATCGCCTTGATGAAGCCTTGATTTAGACATTTTCTCGGGCTCAAAACTGTAAGTAAATGAATTCCTACTGTTTAAGCTGAACTATTTCATGGTATTTTGCTTTAAGCAGCCTAGGAAACTAAAGCAATAAGGTGACAGGCACCAAATAGCCAAAGCCATTGTGATAAAGAAGAACAAACTTGGAAGACTCACACTTCCTGATCTTAAAAGTTATTACAAAGCCACAGTAATTTAAAAAGCATGGTACTAGCATAAAGACGGACATATAGACAAATGGAATTGAATTGAGAACTCAGAAATCAACCCTCACACTTATTACCTATTGATTTTTGACCAGGGGGCAAACACCACTCAATAGGGGAAGAATAGTCTCTTCAATAAATGTTGCTGGGAAAACTGAATGTCCATTTGCTAAAAAAATGAATGTGGACCCTTACCTCACACCATATACACAAATCTTCAGGACCTTCTGTTAGGCAATGGTTTCTTAGAGTTTACCCCCAAAGCATAAGCAATAACAACAAAAACAGATATATAGGAACTCATCAAATTTAAAACTTTTGTACCTCAAAAGACTTTATCATGAAAATAAAAAGACAACCTACACAATGGGAGAATATATTTGAAAGTCACATATCTGATAAAAGTTTAATATCCAGAATATATAAAGAAATCCTTCAACTCAACAAGAAAAAAACAAACAACCCATTTTAAAAATGGGCAAAATATTTGCATAGACATTTCTCCAAAGAAGATATACAAATGGCTAAAAAGTACATGAAAAGATGTTCAATATCACTAGCCACCAGGGAAATGCAAATTAAATCCACAATGAGATACCATTTCATACTCATTAGAAGGACTACTATTTAAAAAAAAAAAAAAAAGTGTTGGAGAGGATGTGGAGAAAGAGGAACACTCATTCATTGCTGGTAGAATTAGAAAATGGTGCAGCCACTGTGGAAGACAGTTTGGTGGTTCCTCTGAAAGTACAGAATTACCATATTACTTGGAAATTCCACTTCAAGGTATATACTCAAAAGAATTGATAGCAGGACTCAAACAGGTATTTGCACACCAATGTTCATAGCAGCATTATTCATAATTACCAAAAGATGGAAGCAATCCAAGTGTCCATTGATTGATAAATAGATAAACAAAATATGGTATATACATACAATGGAATATTATTCATCCATCAAAGCAATGAAGTTCTGATACATATGAAAAAATGGATAAATCTTGAAGACATAGTGTTAAGTGAAACAAGCCAGACACAAAGGAACAAAATTTGTATGATCTCACTGATATGAAATAATAAGATAAGCAAACTCAGAATCAGAATATAGAATATAGGTTACCATGGGATGTGGTGGGGATAGGAAATAGGGAGATATGGCTTAAAATGTAGTTTCTTTTGGAACAAAGGAAATGTTTTGATAACAGATGTTTTGGTGATGAAAACACCACATGTGAACATAATTAACAGCACAAAATATATATACCTGAATGTGGTTAAAAGGGAAATGGTAGGTTGTATATATGGTACTAGAATAAAATTTTTTTAAAAATCAGTGGAACTGTATAACACATTCAGTGAACTCTAAGTTAAACCATGCACCATGGTTAATAATGCAATTATAAAAATGTGCTATCATCAATTTTAACAAATGTACCCCACCAATGCAAGGTGTTTATAATAGGGTGGTATATTGGAATCCTCTATTTTATGTATGATTGTTTTGTAAACCCATAACTTCTCTAATAAAATTTTTTAAACAAAACTTGGCTATTATTTTCCAACTAAACTGCAGTCATAACAAAAAGCAAAAACTGAAAGAGAATTTAGATAAATTGGTTTATTTCTCAGAACAAAAGAAACAACTGAAGATACTGTCACCTCTTTTTTCTGCTCTAAATATTACACACTAACTCATTAAAAAAAAAAAAAAACTCAATGTCTGGTCATACTCTGTCACCCAAGCTATCCAGCAGAGAAAACACTTGCTATGGATTTGGAAATAAAATAGAAAGGAAATTTAAAAGACTGTAACTAGCCAGAAAGTCTTATTACAAAGAACAAACATTTTAGAATCCCAGAAGGTACTTTGGTACTGTCACTACAGAATTAACCACAGTGATATCCCCATACTGTAAGATGTGCATATAACATTACATATATTTATATATTTTAAATGGCAAGTCTTCAATGCACATCTCTATATGATTATAATCCCAAGAAAAATACCATGCTTCAAGCCTCATTAATATTAAAAGTATTCTTCCAAATTCCAAGAAAAAGAGAGCTAGAAGTAAGGCAAATGGCTTTTCAAAAAAGCTAGTAAGAGTGTTCTGGGAAGATGGCATCAGAGTAGGCAGGCAGGGCTCAACTCCCTCACAAAAACAACAGAGAAAGGGCTCCCCTCCCTCATCCCCAAGATAGTAAGCCTGGATAAAACCCCTGCTCACTGCAGCCAGCTGAGAGGGGAACAGATATGTTTCTCCCAATCAGCTGTTACAAGGGAAGAGGGAAGGTGAGTTAGGGGGCTTCTCTTCAGTGAATTCAGCCAGCAGAGCCTGCTTTGAATCTTGGTTCTGGCCAACTAGAAAAACGGAAAAGCAGAAGTTAAAAAAAGCACGTCCAAGGAAAGGTTCTGACCAGTGTCATCTGCTGTCCAGCCAGGAAATTGCAAGGAGAAAAACTGTTTTTGGGTCTCTCTTTAGCCCCACCCCTAGGAGAAAATATTCACCCCATTAGTGAGTCCTTGGCCTAATTTTGATAATTTAAGCTGGGAAATTTTAATGACTTAGAATAAATTGAGCCAAAAAGCAAAGAAGAGCTGTGGAAAAAAAAAAAAAAAAACACTAGGCAAGAGAAAGAAATTGACCAATGAGTGATTTCACCATATTCAGATGCCTAGATATCAGCAAAAAATTATAAACCTGGGGGGTGGGCAACATGGGAATCCCAGGGGGTTCTGTGTAGTATTTTCGGTAATCTAAGCACCTCTTAAAATATATTTATATATATATTAAAAAAAAAAAAAAAAAAAAGAAGTGGAAACAGAGAGATGGAGAGGTGAGGAATTTTCTTGTTTATTGTTTGTCATTTTTTGTTTAATGAAAATACTCTAATAATGATTGAAATGATGAATGCACAACTATGAGATTATACCAAATACTATTATTGTACACATTGAATGAATTGTATGCTTTGTTAATATGTACCAATAAAATAGATTTGTTTAAAAAAAAAAAATTATAAACCATACTAAGAAACAGAAAGAGATGGCCCAGACAGAGGAACAAACCAAAAATCTTGATGAGATATAGGATTTAAGATAACTAATCAGTGATAATCATACAAATCTCCTAAATCAAAACAAAGAATTGAAGGAAAATATTACTAAAGAGATAAAGGATATTAAGAACACACTGGGTGAGCATAAAGAACAATTTTAAAGCCTGCAAAGAAAAGTAACAGAGCTTATGGGAATGAAAGACACAATGGATGAGATTAAAAATAGATGAGAGGGGAAGAGATGTGGCTCAAGCAGTTGAGCACCTGCTTCCCACACAGGAGGTCCCAGGTTCAGTTCCCAGTGCCTCCTAAAAGCAAAATAAAAAGCAAACAAGTGAAAAATCCAACTCAGGGGAGCCAATGTTGCTCAGTGGTTGAGTGCCAGCTTCCCACATACGAGATCCTGAGTTAAAATCCTGGCCCCAGTACCTCAAAAAATAAAAAAAAAATTCATGAGAGGTACATAACAGCAGATTTGAATGGCTCAAAGAATTAGTGATTTTGAGGACAGGACATCCAAACTGGAAAAGACAAAAGAAAAGAAAGAGAAAAAAATGGAATCGGAACAGGGTCTCAGGGAATTGAATGACAATGCAAAATGCACAAACATACACATTATCAGTGTCCTAGAAGCAGAAAAGAATGGAAAAGGGGCAGAAAGAATATTTGAGGAAATAATGACTGAAAACTTCCCAACCTTTATGAGAGATATAAATATCAATAACCAAGAAGGACAAACAGAATAAACCCAAATATACCTATTCTGAGACACCTACTATTCAGAATTACAAATACCAAAGATAAAAAGAGGATTCTGAAAGCAGCAAAAGAAAAGAAAAGCATCACATACAAGGGAATCTCGATAAGATTAAGTCTTGACCTCTCATCAGAAACCATGGAGGCTAGAAGAAAGTGGTATGATGTATTTAAGGTACTGAGAGAGAAAAATGCCCAGCCAAGAATTCTGTATCCAGCAAAACTATCCTTCAAAAATGAGGGTGAGTTTAAAGAGTTCAGAGACAAAAATTGAGAGAGTATGTTATCAAAAGACCAGAATTACAAGAGATACTAAAGGGAGTGCTACAGCCTGAAAGGAAAAATCAGGGGTGAGAAACGTGGAGAGAAATGTAGAAATGAAGATTATTAGAAAGGGTAAATAAAAGGGTAAAAAGACAGACAATAGTAAGATATGACAACGGAAAGCCAAATCACAAAATGGATGAAGTATGTAATGCCTTTACAGTAGTAACACCAAATGTTAACGGCTTGAACTCCCCAATCAAAAGACATAGGCTGATAGAATGGATTTTAAAAAAATACGAGCTGTTGATATGCTGTCTACAAGAAACTCACCTCAGATATGGGGACACAACCAGGATGAAATTGAAATATTAGAAAAAGATATCCCATGCAAATAGTAACCAAAAAAGAGCTGGAGTAGTGATACTAATATCGGACAAAATAGATTTTAAATGTAAAACTGTTCTAGGGATGAAGAAGGTCATTATATATTAATAAAAGGGGCAATTCACCAAGAAGAAATAACTATAGTAAATATTTATATACCTAACATGGGTGCCTCAAGATACAATGCAATCCCAATAAAAATTCCAACAGCCTTTTTTGCTGAAATGGAAAAGCCGATTATCAAATTTATTTGGAAGGAGGGTATGGAGGCTTGAATAGCCAAAACTGTTTTTAAAAAGAACAAAATTGGAGGACTCTCACTTCCTGACTTTAAAGCATATTACTTGGTTACAGAGGTAAAAACAGCATGGTACAGGCATAAAGACAGACAGATTGACCAATGAAACTGAATGGAGGACTCAGAAATAGACCCTCACATATATGATAAAGTGATTTTTGACAAGGCTATCAATCCCTCACAGCTGGGCCAGTACAGTCTATTCAACAAATGGTGCTGGGAGCACTGGATATCCATTTCCAAAAGAAATTCTTTATATATATTAACTAGCTTAAGACTTTATACAAACTGTGAGGAAGATATTATTATTCCCACTTTATAGATGGAAAACTAGTACCAGAAATTATGAGAGTTGAAACCAGGATTCAAACCCAGATTGGCCTACCTCTAAAATTGGTTGGTACTTTTAACCCTTATACTTCATTGCAATCCTTTTGGGCCCATGGTTCTGAATGTCAATTATTATATTGTGAAATGCACAGCAGAAAACCACCTGCAATTGATAAAATGCTGAGAGATTAAACTTTTTGATCCAAAATCCATGTCCCCAGAGTTCAAAGTCTGGTAGAACACCCACAGGAAAGATTTCTGATTAAATCTGGCTAAATCAGACAAAGCCTGGCAGAGTTGCAAGCAACAATATATGGATACAATAAACTGCCTGTCTTTAGCAGCTAATCTTCCAACAGGATTAGCTGGCTGCAACTCTGATGGGAAGCAGTTATACAAGGATGCTTCTGGGTAGCTAGATTTGTATTATCTCCCTTTTATAGTGGGACCCTATAAACTGCCTCATGCTCTAAGGTAGGCAGCAATTCTCACAGGCCTTTCTAGTCACTTCCAGGCCAACTGGCTGGGGGCATATGACTAAGGGAGTAAGCTAAGTAACCTGAGCACAATCTTTAGAACCGATTTGTTGCTTGCAAGAATGAATTCCATCAGACTTCCAAAACAGATGTTCTCACACACAGCCAAATCACCCAGATTGCTTTCTTCTGCTCTGCAAGATCACCAAGCAGAAGAGTATGGTTACCAACAACAAACCAGTTACCAAAGGTGGTATTCCCTGCAGCCCTGTATCTGAAGAAATATTTTAGAACATTTCTTCATTCTTCGTCCTTTTCCATTAGTTATTTAGGAGTTTCTAAGCTTAATCCCAACATACATCTTAAAGAAAAAACTATGAATATCTTTCTACATGATAACCTGAGAGTAACCTTTAAATCTCTATAAACAGATATTTTTCTTTCAAGCAGAAGGCAAAACAAGAAAATCAATAAGAAGAGATTTTCAATTCATAATTCCATTGATTAAAATATTATATACCACTACATGTCATCAATGCCTTCATTAATGAAGAAATGTTTGTTTGCATGCTTAGACCATATATGTGTACACAGTACACAATTAGAAATAAAATGTGCATAGATACCTTTTATTTTCTTGAGCTTAGCAAATGGGTTTGAATTCATAGTTTCTCTTAGCTATATAAATTAGCTTTATTTCTTTAAAGTGAATGAAAATAATATCATATGTACCCAAATATTTAGATATGGCTGTTAAAATGCATTTTTTACCTCATAAAGTTAAATATGGTTGCATTTAACACTATAATTCCAAGTTGAAAAATACACAATAATAAATATCCTTAAGAAAAGCATAATTTTCTTAGGGAAAATAAACTACATTTTTATAACCATTATATCACAAAATAATTAAGTACTTACTCTGATTTAAAACTAATCACCTATAATTCCCTATAAATCCCCTATAAATATTTCTCATTCATTCATCAGTTACATTGAATATTATGTAAAAGGCAATAGATATTTTAATTGTCTTTATCAAAAAATCATTCTAATTAACTTTGCCCAATAAAAATACTCCACATTGACAATTCCCTCTTCCTTTCTTCTTTGCATCTTAAACCTCAAAAATAATTTACTCATAGTATTTTAGTTCATTACCCATTGTCTATGATTTTGCTCTGTAATTGGTCAGATTAATTAAAGCAGTTCCAAGGGTTTCTCAGAGCAGTACTGAGGGAAAAAGTTGCAGAGGTGAAGGAGAATATATAGCTATATATATAAATGTTTCCACTAGGAGAGTCCTTTGAGCTTAGTTTAGTCTGTTTCCATATTACAGATCCTCCTATTTCCCCATCTCTCTGTGAGAGAAAGATCAGCAGACTACAGTCATTGCACATGTAGGCTCTGCAATGAGACTTCCTGGGTTTGAATATCAGCTCTGCTACTTTCTAGCTGGGTGACCTTGGACAAGTTACTTGGTTTTTCTAAGCTTCAGTTTCCTCTGCTGTAAAACAGGGCTAATAAAAGTACCTGCCACAAAAAGTTATTGTGAAGATTAAAGGAGATAATGTATATAAAGCACTTAACAAAATTCTTGGCAAATAGTAAATAGTCAGTACATTTAGATTTTATTATCTCTGTAAGATGATCCAGGAATGTTGAGGAAGGCATATCTACATTAGTGAGAAGTTGAACACATGGAAGGAATAAGATTTGCTCACCAGGTCTAATGTTGTTTCTAATGATTTAAAGTAACTTCCCCTGAAAAATGCCATACAAAATAAATTCAAAATAAAATTCTCTGCTCACAAGCAGACAACCTGATGTTCAACTCCACAGACTTCAACAGCATTGCTGCAAAAATTATTGTAATCTAGGCATCCTCAGGGTTGTTTCTTGGTTGTTTTTTGTTTTTTGTGTGTTTTTTGTTTTTTGTGTTTTCTTTTGCATTAGTCTTGGTAAAAGTGAATAGAGAATAATGAAAGAGTATGCAGTTCTGGAATGGTGAAGTAAAGACCTAAGAAAATCTGCTCCTCAGAAAAGCAAAGCAAACACTGGAAACAACTGGGATTTATCCCAGGAATGCATAATTAACATCCAAATATCATTTCAAAGTTAATAAGTCATAATAATAGAATAAAAGACAAAAATTATATGATCATCTCAACATATACAGAAAAAAAATATTTACAAACTCCAACACTTTTTCATGATAAAAATATACAAAAAACTAGGAATAGACAAGACTTTTGTCAAGGTGATCAAGAGCATCTACAAAAAAACTCAGTTAACATCATACTTAATGGTGAAATTCTGAACACTTCTCCTAAGTGCAGAATAAGACAAGGATGTCTGCTATTGCCACCTCAATTCAACACTGTACTTCAGGTTCTATGCAACAGAAATAGGCAAGAAAAAGAATAAATGGCACCCAGATTGAAAAAGAATTTAAATAATCTTTATTCACAGATCTTTTATATAGAAAATTCTCGGGAATCCACCAAAAAAACTATTAGAACTAATAAAAGAGTTTAGTACAGTATTAGAATAGAGCTTAATATACAAAAATCAATTATATTCTTACAATCCAAAAATTGAAATTAAGAAAAAAAATTACATTTATAATAGCATCAAAAGAATGAATAAAGGAATAAATCTAACAAAAGAAGTGTAAGACTTGTACACTGAAAATTACAAAATATTGTTGAAAGAAATCAAAGAAAACCTAAATAAAAGGAAAGTCATCCTATTTTCATGGGAAGATTTATTATTAAGATAGCAATACTCCCTAAATTGATATATAGATTCAATGCAATCTCAATCAAAAGCCAAGCTGCCTTTTTTACAGACATTAACAAGCTGATCAGAAAATTCATAGGGAAATGCAAGGTATTCAAACAGCCAAAACAATTTTGAAATGAAGAACCAAGTTGGAGGACTCACACTTGCTATTTCAAAACTTACTACAGAGCTACAGAAATCAAAACAGTGTGGAACTGGCATAAGGATAGATAATAGAGCAATATAATAGAATTGAGAGTCTAAAAGTAAACCCATATTTTAGAGACAACTGATTTTCAATAAGGGTATCAAGACTATTCGATAGGGAAAGAATAGTCTTTTCAACAAAGAGTGATGAAACAATTGGTTGCTCCAAGAAGTTGGACTTCTATTTCATATCATATGCAAACATTAACTCAAAATGAATCATAGACCTAAATTTAAGAACTAAAACTATAAAACTCTTAGGAGAAAATACAGGGGTAAATTTTTATGACCTTGTATTAAACAATGATTTCCTATATATGGCATTGATAACGCAAGCCACAAAAGAAAAAAAAAACAGATAATTTGGATTTCACCAAAATTAAAAACTTTTGTTATTCAGTGTACATTGTCACAAAAATTAAAAGACAACCCATAGACAGGGAGAAAATATTTGCAAGTCATATATCTGATAAGAGACTTGATCAAGAATGTATAAAAAACTCTTAGAACTCAACAATAAAAAGATAAACAGGGAAGTGGATGTGGCTCAAGTGATTGGGCTCCCATCTACCATATGGAGGGTCCCAGGTTTGGTTCCCGGGGCCTCCTGGTGAGCGTGAGCTGGCCCATGTGGAGAGCTGGCCTGCGCAGAGAACTGGCACAACAAGATGATGCAACAAAAAAAGAGACACAGAAGAGAGACAGTGAGAGACACAACAAACCAGGGAGCTGGGGTGGCTCAAGCGATTGAGTGCCTCTCTCCCACATTGAAGGTCCCAGGATCGGTTCCCAGTGCCTCCTAAAGAGAAGACGAGAAGAGAAGACAAGCAGACACAGAAGAATGCACAGCAAATGGACAAAGAGAGCAGATGGCGAGCGCAAAACAACAAGGGTGGGGAGGAATAAATAAATTAAATACATCTTTAAAAAAAAAAAAACAGACAAGTAAAAAATGGCCAAAAGATTTTAAGAGACATTTCTCCAAAGAACACATACAAATAGCCACAAGCATATGAAAAGATAGTCAACTTCATTAGTCTTTAGGAAAATGAAAGTCAAAATCACAATGATATACCACTTCACATCCACTAGATGGCCAAAATGATAAAGGCATAAAATAACAAGTGTTGGCAAGATTTTGGAGCAATTCAAACACTCATGCATTGCTGATAGGAATCTAAAAATGTGCAGCTGCTGTGGAAAACAAAATATTTGTTCCTCAAAATATTAAACATAGAGTTATCCTATGATCCAGCAATTCCACTCCAAGTTATATACCCAAGATAAATGAAAATATACATTCACACAAAAATTGTACTCATGTTCACAGCATTATTTATAATAGCCCAAAACTGGAAACAATGCAAATATCCATCAATTGATGAATGATTAATGGATAGGCAGAATGTAGTATATCCATACAATGCAATATTATTCGGCAATAAAAAAGGAACGCACAATTGATACATGCTACAACATGGATGAACTTTGAAAACATTATGCTAAGTGAAAGAGGCCAGTCATGAAAGACCACATATTTTATTATTCCATTAATATGAATGTCCTCAGAAGTAGATTGGAGGTTACCAGGGACTGGGGAGAAGGGATCTCGGAAGTGACTGCTAATGGGTACTGGGTTTCTTTTTTGCCATGATGAAAATGTTCTAAAATTAGATAGTGGTGATGGTCACACAACTCTGTGAATATACTAAAAACCATTGAATTGTATACTTTTAAAGGGTGAATTTTATGGTATGTGACAATCTTAATAAAGGTATTATAAAAATAATAATACAACAAAGAAATTCAGCTGCCATAATGTTTTTAAAGCTGAATAGGGTGTGGTTTATCTCTGAAAGTGAGAAGACAAGCCAGTTTGTTTTCACTCTTGTCCTTCTTAATAGTCAGACCTAAGTAATTTGGACCCTACCTTGACAAAAATAAGCAGAGGAGGAAAAGGTAAGAGAGTTGCACTTGAATGAACTGCCAAAATTATCTCCAACCAAAATCTCAATCATGGGGAGCACTTGAAAGATTCAGAAAACAATTTCTGGATCCATCCAAAAACCTGGAACTGTCCTAAGAACAATTTATCCCTTTACCTTTCCTAAGAGAAGTTTGAGAGCAAATAAAGAAAACCAGATTGCTCCATACCAGAATAGGTAACAGACAGTCCTAAAAAGCAACCTTGCATGTAGATCTAAAAATAGATTCAGCTTGTCCTGAAAGAATTCAGTGCTGCTGCTAACTACAAAAATCATCTTAGCATACATTTTCCAATTTATATTTATTGGACTCTCTTCTCTCAGCTCTACTGAATTTTCAAGATTCTTTTGATAGTGAAAGGCGGAAAACCTCAGCTCAAACCTTGGATCTACTGTAGATAGTTGTGTGACTAGGGGAAATCTCTCAACTTCTCTGGATCTCAATTTATTCATCTCTAAAATAGGGACACATAAGATCTATTCTGCCTACCAAACACGACAGTTTGACAATCAATGGACATGATGTATGTGAAAGAACTTTATAAATTGTAAGATTCCTCATAAAACAGAGAGAGTAACATGAACACTGCAATTAACTAGTAGCTAATCCCTGTACCTTGCTTTAGTAAATACAGGGAAGAAGAGGATGATACTTTTGTTAACTCTCGAAGGAACAGTAGTAGAGGGGAGAGAAAAAAGTAGCAAGGAAGGTCCTACGGAGTTCTTTGTTACCTCTGAACCCTGATATGAAAAATCCCACCCCCACAAAGAGTTAAATGTCATATTCTCCAATTCTAAAAGTCATGATGTTTCATCATATATCTCTGAACTCCTTTGTGTCAGTAGGCAGGATAGAAACCCACATTATTAAAAATTATTTTCTTAGAGTTTCTAAACGGATGTTTTCATTTATCTGGCCAGCCAACTTAGAGTAGTTACTTCTAGATATATCTCACAACTTTTCTTGTCATGCCTCATTTTATAGTGAGATGGCTTGAGAAGAAGAATACCTTGGTTGAAGGTACACTGGATTAGATGTCTGGAAGGAGACCTGGCACTCTGGTCATAATCTGCTGACTGATATTGGGCAAATCACTTAACCTCCCTTGGTAGATCTTTATTATTAAAATAGTGGTAATTAAATCTGCCTTATCTGCCTCATAGGAGTCAAGGTGAAAGTCATGTGACACTATGTCATATGACAAACTTCTAGGTAATGCAAAGAAATAGCAATGTAATATTTTTAATATTTAAAAATATTTTTTTTCAAATATTAAATCTTACTCCAAATAAGTTCTACCATGCATTCTTTTTCTCCTTCCAGTGCAATACAAAATATCTTCTACATGGCAGACTTTCACTTATTTACTGACCAAACATTTATTATGCATTATATACAAGATATATTTCTTTATGGAAATATAAACATTGAGCTTTGGGTGAAAAGTATCTGCATTGGAATCCCAGATCTGGCACTTGTTACTTTGAACAAATTATAGAATGTCTCTCACCTTCAGTTACTTCTACTGCAAAATGGAAATAACACCACCCATTTTGCAACACTGTTGTTACATCTTAAAAAAGATACTATATAAGAAATTACCTGGTAGAGCAGTGGCCCATAGAAATATTCAATAAATGTAGCTCATTATTATTTAAGGTATATTTTCCCATATCTTCTGTGGTGATTTGAAGCTATATGTACCCCAGAAACACATGTTCTTAAATTTAATCCATTCTTGTGTGTGTGAACCCATAGTAAGCAGGACATTTTGATGAGGTTACTTCAGTTAAGAAGGTGTGGCCCACCTCAATCCGGATGAGTTTTAATCCTATTACTGGAGTCCTTTATCAGAAAAGTGAAATTCAGACAGACAGAGAGAAAACCACAGCAAGTAAGAAATGAAATAACACTCAGAAGAGAGAATGGAGAGGACTGGAGAGGCTGCCATATACATTGTTATGTAACAAGCTAAGGACCAAGAATTGCCAGCAGTCAGCCCCAGAATGCCACAGAATGCATTACCTTGATGATACCTTGATTTGGACTTTCTTTTAGCCTCGAAACCATAAGCAAATAAATTCACATTGTTTAGCCTGACCCACTTAAGGGTATTTGCTTCAGCAGCCTAGGAAACTAAAACAGCCTCCAACCCAAGAATTCTTAATCCAGATTCCATGAACCACTTGCAATTGCATATAACATTTTACATATACATGAACATTTGCAGTCTTCTGGGAGAAGGTCCATAGCTTTCATCAAATTCTGAAAATAGTTAAAAACAGTTGGCTCAATGTAACCCTGAAATGCAATCTTTAAAATGGGATACCCAGCATGGAACAAAATACTCCAGAATTTGACCTCCTAGTAGGCATATTTGAAACCATTATCTTCCTTGACACTGTTTTTTCCCACACTCATAAGGAGGACATCACTAATCATCACTAAACTATTTTTTACTGAGAACAGAAGCAGAATCAAAATCCTCCTCAAAAGATAGCTCTAGGCAGATACTATCATTTTACCAGAGAAACTCTGAAGTTGAAACTCAATTAACATCCATACTCTAATTTTCCCCTTTCTTTCCTTTAGCTCATTTTGACTTTAGTCATTTAAAACCATTTTGTCTTTTTAAAGGTTTGCTATGCCTTATAGTTCTCCTACAATGCCCATCCTATTACTTGAAATTAATTTTTGAACACTCATTAATATGTCAATAATTGGCAATTATAATTGCTTGTACAATTATAACATTCATCCAACAAATATTTGTTAAATATTCACTGTGTTATGGATTCTTAGCCCGCTCTTCTGGCTTTGAGTCACACACTAATTTGATTGATATGTCTTCAAGGTATTGACAAAAATGAATCATATATTAAATTGAAAATATTTATTGCAATATGTTTGTAGATGTGAAACAAGATACCCACAAAATTTTAACTTTAGATTACTTTCTGAGTGCCAAATTAGAAGAAATCAAGATGTAATGTTTAGTGCTCCAGTTATCAATTTATTGCCTCTCAGGTCCAATTTTACCTTTCACTGCCTGCTCTGCAATAATGGAGATGGACCTTTTTCTCTCTTTGAACCCTTTACTCCTTTACCAGCTGGCACGATGTTAAAATTTGTCAGCAAAAGGGCACTGGAGAAGGAAGGCTGAGCTTCTTGCCAAATGGAATCAGGATGCTAGTATGCCATAAAATGTCGTGGCATTACAGTTAATCAACCTATCACTTGTGCTTGATTGTGATAAAGTACCAAATGAGGCAAATGCCTTGGAAGTCCAAATGGCTAGTGCACTTGACCGTTAAAGCAATAATGATGACCATAAGGACTGTGATGTGGGATGGATTCTTCTAAGTGCATGTGAGTGCCTATAGGAAAAAAATGACAAGCTCAAGTTTTTTAACTCTCAGCCCAAGTCATGAGCTGAGAGCTACATAGCTTTCATGATAGCTCAAAAAGAAAGTCTGATTTCTTGTAGTCACATGAATGATATTGCTGAAAATAAAACACAAAATTGTGTAGGTTGCTGAATTATAACAACAGTTGAATTGATAGTTTCCCCAAATTTCTCAAATGAAAACAATGATTAAGAAATAAATGAATTCAGAAATTTGGCCAATCTTTAATCTACCATGTCACCAGGAGCCACTCTGACCAGTAGAAATGGCTTGACCTCTGGCATACAAAGATTACTATCCTTCCATGGTTTCAAAACCTTATATAACTTCACCTGGGGCTGCAACATTTTACAACTGCCACCAGCAACGAATGAGTGTTTCTATTTCTCCACATCCTCTCCAAAACTTGTTATTTTCCATTTTTTTTTTAATAACAGCTATTCTAATGGGTGGGAAATGGTATCGCATTGTGATTTTGATTTGCATTTTCCTGATGGCTAATGATGTTGAGCAATTTTTCATGTGCTTATTGGCCATTGGTATATCTTCTGTGGAAAATGTCTATTCAAGTATTTTGCCAGTTTTTTAATTAGGTTGTTTGTCTTTTTGTTGTTAACTGGAAGGATTTCATTATATATTCTGGATATTAAACCTTAATGAGACGTGTGGTTTCCAAATATTTTCAAGCATTATGTACAATTTCATTTTACCTTCATAATAAAGTCCTATGATACACAAAAGTTTTTCATTTTGATGAGGTCCCATTTATCTATTTTTTATTTTGTTGCTTTAGCTTCGGGTGTTCTGCTCAAACGTTTCCAAAAAATTAAAAAGGCAGGAACACTCTTTCATTCATTCTACAAGGCCAACATCACCCTCATACCAAAGCCAGATAGAGATACCACAAGAAAAGATAATTACAGATCAAAATCACTTATGAATATGGATGCAAAAATCCTCAACAAAATACTTACTGGCAAACTGAATCCAACAGCACATTAAAAGAATTATATACAGTGATCAAATGGGATTTCTCCCTGGTATGCAAGAGTGATTCAACTTAAGAAAATCAATTAACCTAATACACCACATTAAAGGAATTAAGGGAAGTAAACAAAAACACATGATCTCAACTGCTGTGGAAAAGCCATTTGACAAAATCCAGCACCCCTTCTTGAAGAAAAACTTAGAATACTAGGAATAGAAGGAATCTTCCTCAACGTGATAAAAGGCATATATGAAAAGCCCACAGCTAATATCCTGTTTAATTGTGAAAGACTGAACGCTCTCCCTCTAAGATCAGGAAACAAGACAAAGATACCCATTGCCACCACTGTTATTCAGCATTGTACAGGAAGTTCTTGCCAGAGAAATTAGGCAAGAAAAAGAAATAAAAGGCATCCAAATTGGAAAGGAAGAAGCAAAACATTTTCTATTTGCAGATGGCATGATCCTGTTCTTTTAGTTTGTTAAAAGTTGCAGGGAAGAAAATGCTAGAAATAGATTTGCTTTTATAATGGAAATCTATAAGCTTCAAAGCTTATAGTTTTGAGACTGTGGAAATGCCCAAATCAAGGCATCATCAGAGATGCTGTGACACCAAAGGACAGATGCTGATGATTCCGGACTCCTGCCACATGGACCTCTGCCTTCTCCTCCAGGCTTACTTTCCTGAACTCAGCTGTGGGCAATCAGGCATATTGTTCTTCTCTCCCCTCTCCTCCATGCCTCATCTCTTTCAGCCTCTCAGGGGCCTCTTTCCATACCTCTGTGCTTCGCTGATTCCAGCCTCTCGGGATTTCTCTATGCTGCTTTTTTCTGCATGTCTGCAGCTTTTAGTCCTCCATTTATAACGGACTCCATTAGGAGGATTTAGACTAACCCTGGTTCATGCAATCTAATCAAAGGCCCTCATCAGAAGTAATTTAAGGAAGTAGATGTGGCTCAAGCGATTTGGCTCCTGTCTACCATATAGGAGGGCCAGAGTTTGATTCCTGGGGCCTCCTGGTGAAAGGTAAGCTGGCCCACATGGCGAGCTGGCCCAAGCAGAGAGGTGGCCCATGCAGGAGTGCAGGTCTGTACAGGAGTGCTTGCCTGAGCAGAAAGCTAGCACAGCAAGATGATGCAACAAAAAGAGACACAGAGGAGAGACAATAAGAGGCACAGCAGACCAGGGAGCTGAGGTGGCACAAGAGATTGAGTGCCTCTCCCCCACTCTGGAAGTTCCCAGGATCGGTTCCCGGTGCCGCCTAAAGAGAAGACAAGCAGACTAAGAAGAACACACAGCGAATGGACACAGAGAGCAGACAGTGAGTGTAAAACAATGGGGGGGGGGGGAGAAAGTGGAATAAATAAATAAATCTTTTTAAAAAAAGGTAATTTAATCAACAGTTCCCACCTAAAATAGGCTTATATGCACAGGAATCAATTAGCTCTAAGTATATGGTCTTTTCTGGGATCCACAAAAGGCTTCAAACTGTCATATCTACATTCAAAAAATCCCGAAAAATCCACAACAAAGCTCCTAGAGCTAATAAATGAATTTACCAAAGTGACAGGGTAAAAGATCAACACCCCAAAATTAGTAGTGTTCCTGTACACAAACAATGAACAATTGGAAAAAGAAATCAAGGAAAAATTCCATTTACCATAGCAACAAAAAGAAGAAAATATCTAGAAATAAATCTAACCAAGGGTGTAAGGGACTTGAACACAGAAAACTACTAAGCACTGCTAAAATAAATCAAAGAAAACATAAATAAATGGAAGGATATTCTGTGTTCACGGATTTGAAGAGCAAATATTATTAAAATGTCATTCCAACCCAAAGCAATTTATAAATTCCCTGCAGTCCCACTCAAAATTCCAAGAACTTTCTTTGCAGAAATGGAAAAGCCAATCTCAATATTATATGGAAGGGTAAGGGGCCCAAAATAGCCAAAACCATCTTGAAAAAGAAGAATGAAGTTGGAAGACTCATAATTCCCAATCTTAAAACTTATTACAAGTCTACAGTAATGAAAACAGCATGGTCCTGGCACAAGGACAGACATATAGAACAATGGAATCAAAATGAGAGCTCAGAAATCAACCCTCACATTTATGGCCAACCGATTTTTACAAAGGGGCAAAGACCACTCAATTGGGAAAGAAGAGTCTCTTCAAGAAATGGTGCTGGGAAAATGGAATTTCCATTTGCAAAAGAAAGAAGATGGAGCCCTACCTCACACCATACACAAAATTCAATTCAAAATGGATCAATGACCTAAATATAAGACCCAAAACTATCATACTCCCAGAAGAAAACATAGGGAGACATTTTCAGGACCTTGTGTTAAGCAATGATTTCTTAGACTTTATACCTCAAAGCTGCCTTTTAACTCTTAAGGAAGAGGATAAAAATATTATATTTAGACCTTTTTATGGTGGTTGTCTAATTTTTTTGTAGGCTTCAAGTATAGAATAAAACATGTTTTCAACAATGTATTGCTAAAGTCAATTACAGTTGCCACTTTTCCTAATTCATAGGTACAGATACATGAGTTGACTGGGAAGGAGTTCTAGGTTCTGAGTAGTGCCAAGATACCAACTGTTCTATAACAGTATTCATTTTAACAAAGAAGAGACCGCTGATGAGACACACAGATAAGGAGCATAAGCCAGGACCCAAAACCCACAGCTGCCTGCTTTGTCTTATCTGGGGAGATTCTGTACCATACTCTGGCCCTTCATTTCTGAAATTTTGGAAGGAGGGCTTGTTTGCACGTGGGCAACCACAGACCATTGCGTGATGCCTCTTGGATCCCTGAATTTCATGCTCCCCACCACTTTTCAGGCATGGTTAGCTTTATTAAGCAGCTTTAAGAAAGTGTCAGCTTGACCCCACCTTTCTGGGAGGAATGCAGAAGCTACAGCATACAGGCCTACATCTAATTCCCAGGTGTATTATCAGGGGTCCCCAGAGAAAAAGAACTGACTCAATCACACACACACACACACAGGTAAATATTAAAGAGACATTTTTATAGGAATAGGCTTATGTGACTGTGGTGATTGTCAATTCTGAATTCTGTAGGGCAGGCTGAAAGTTCAGGACTTCAGTGTAGGTTTCAATGAATTCCACAGGAGAAGCTGGTTGGCCAAAGTAGAGATAGGATTTTTTTTTCTTTTCTGACTGCTGATATCACCAGTTCTCCTTTTAAGGCCTTCAACTGATTAGATGAGACTTCTCTCATTGCTGAAGGCAATCTCCTTTGTTGATTGTAGATGTACTCAACCATAGAAGCAATTAAGTAATTAATGACTTAAAATCATGAAATACCCTCCCAATAACATTTTTGAGGAAGGAAACAGTGGTTTCTTTGACCAAACAACTGGACATCATAATCTAGCCAAGCTGCCACATGAACTTAACCATTACATCAGGGGAAAGAGAAAGGGAGAGATGACAGTTAAAGTTCTTTCCAACATTGAATGTCTCTCTTTTCTTCCCCAAGGTTTTACTTATTTTTTTCCTTTTTTGTTTTAATGCTTTATTATGGTAGTTGTCGCTTTTCAGAAAAATCATACACATAGTACAACATTCCTATATACATTAACCCACACAAACACACACAGTTTTCTCCATTTACATTTGCATAAGTGTGGTATCTTTGTAACAATTGATGAAACAATGTAATTTACATCAACCCAAATAGAAATTCTTTACCAGTTAAGAATTAACTCCTCATTCCCTATAAATTCATTTATTACTTCTTAAGAGATTTGTTGTGGATTTTTCAGGATTTGTTTATATAGGATCATGTCATCTGCAAATAGAGAATTCTTTACTTCTTCCTTTCCAATTTCGATGCCTTTTATTTATTTTTCTTGCCTAAATGCTCTGGCAAGAACTTCCACTACAGTGTTAAATAACAGTGGTGTTGGGGGACATCTTTGTCCTGTTCCTGATCTTAGAGGCAGAGCTTTTAGTCTTTCACTCTTAAGTAGGCTGTGAGCTACTGGCTTTTTATATATGCCCTTTATTATATTTTAAAAGTTTCCATTTATTTTCTAGTGTTCTAAGTGTTTTATCAAGAAGGAGTGCTGGATTTTTGTCAAATGCCTCTTCCACATCAGTTGAGATGATAATGTGGTTTTTTTTTCCCTTCATTCCATTAATGCGGTATCACGTTGTATTAGTCAGCCAAAGGGGTGCTGATGCAAAATACAAAAAATTGGTTGGTCTTTATAAAGGGTGTTTATTTGGGGTAGAAGTCCACAGTTTCAGGCCATAAAGCATAAGTTTCTTCCCTCACCAAAGTCTGTTGCTATGTGTTGGAGGAAGGCAGCTGCCGCTTTTTGCCAGGGTTCAGGCTTCTTGGGTTCTTCTCTTCCTGGGGCTATCTTTCTCTCTGGGCTTAGCTCCTCTGTTTCCTACACAAGGTCAGCTGTAGACTATCAGGCAAATGGCTTGCTTCTCTTCTCCCAGGGCCTTCTCCCCACCATCAAAACTCCAACATCAAAACTGCTTACCTCTGTCCATTGTCTTACCTTTTATATTTGATTCAATGCCCTACTTATGTGGCCCAGTTAATGCCCTAATCATAACTTAATCATGCCCAGATTAGCAGACCAGTTTACAAGCATAATCCAATAAATATTTTTGGAATTCATAATTACATCAAACTGCCAAATGGCTACACTCGTTAGTTGATTTTCTTAAGTTGAACCACTGTTGCATAACAGGGATGAATACTACTTGATCACAGTATATAATTCTTTTAATGTCCTGTTGGATTTGGTCTTAATGTCCTGTGGGATTCGGTTTTACTGTCCTGTTGGATTTGGCTGGGAATTTTTGCTTCTGTATTCACAAGAGATATTGAATGGTCTGTAATTTTCTTTTCTTGTGGTATCTTTAGTTGGCTTTGGTATCAAAGTGATGTTGGCTTTGTAGAATGAATTATAGAGTGTTCCCTCCTCTTCAATTGGTTGGAAGAGTTTTAGCAAGAATGGTGTTAATTCTTGCAATGTTCTATAAAATCTCCCTGTAAAGCCATCTAGTCCTTGGGCTTTTCTTTGCTGGGATCTTTGTGACTACTGATTCAGTCTCTTGTTGTTTGTCTGTTGAGATCTTCTATTTCTTTCTGAGTCAGTGTAGGTAAACTTTTGTGTTTCTGTGAATTTGCCCATTCATCTAGGTTATCTAATTTGTTAGCATACATCTTTTATAGTATCTTCCTATAATCCTTTTTATTTCTGTGGGGTCAGTAGTAATTTACTCATTTCATCTTTAATTTCATGTTATTTTCTTCTCTCTTTTTTACTCTCTCTAGTTAAAGATTTGCCAATTTTATTCATCTATTCAAAGAATCAACTTTTGATTTTGCTGATTCTCTCTATTGTATTCCTATTGTTTCACTTATTTCCACCCTAATTTTTCCATCCTACCTTCTACTCATTTTGAGTTTAGTTTGCTCTTCTTTTTCTAGTTCCTCCAGATGTCTCTGATTTGGGATCATTCTTTTTCTTTCTTAATAACTTATTTTTCTAATGTAAGCATTTACAGATATGAATTTCCCTCTCAGAACTGCCTTTGCTGCATCCCATAAGTTTTGGTATGTTGCATTCCTCTTTGCACTCAAAATATCTAAATGGAGGTTCTTAGTACATGATACACTGCTTTTCTCTTACAGCTTTCAGAACACTTTCCTTGTCCATGGCATTCAACAATTTGACTACAATGTGTCTGGATATGGTTCTCTTCAAGTTTATACTGTTTGGGTATTGTTGGTCTTCTTGGATGTGTTTATTCATGTCATTTGTTCTCTGCCATTATTTCTTTGAATAGTCCTTCTACCCCTTTCTCTCTTCTCTTTCTGGGATTCCCATAATGCATATATTGGTATGCTTGATAATATCTTAGGCTCTGTATACTTTTCTTCATTGTTATTTTTTTCTGCTCCTCAGCCTGAATCATTTCAATTGTTTTATCTTCTACTTCACTGATTCTTTCTTCTGCCAGCTTCAATCTGCTGTTCAAAGTTTCTAGGGTACTTCCTATTTCTATTATCATGATCTTCTAGCCCAGTATTTGTGTTTGGTTCCTTTTTGTAATTTCTATTTCTTTATTAAGATTCTCATTTTGTTCATTCATTGATTTCCTTTAGTTCTCTTTCTGTGTTTTCCTTTAGCTGTTTAAGCATATTGATGATCATTTTTTTGAAGTCTTTGTCTCTTATATAAAGTCTTATCCTTTGTTGATGGTTTCTGAAATTTTATCTTGTTCCTTTGGATGGGTCATTTCCTTTTTGTCTTATAACCTTTTGTTATACACTGTACATATTAATACTTTAAAGTGATAACTCTGGAATTTAGTCTTCAATGTGTCTTTTCCTTAAGTTTATATTCAGCTAGTCATATGACAGGGATTTCCTTGAGTTCCAGAAGCTAATAAAAACAAACGGTCCAAAGCAAAAAAAATATCTTTCAGTCTTTGCTAATTGGCTTATTGGCTGGTACTCTCATTCAGATTTTTGCCCTCCTACCAAGAAAATCAACCCAAGGTGGAAATGCATAGTACATGCATCCTGTCTGGGCACGTGCTCATGGCCTTAAGGACTCCCCAGTTAACAAAGATCAGAGTAACTCCTCTTTTCCCTTTGAAATTGATTTTCCCCTCTCTGGGATGTCCCACTGTATGTCTTGAAGCTGGTAATCATTTGCCCCAAGCCACTTTGATCTGATTACTTCTTATTTTGTTTTAGCTGTCTGCAATCCGCTCCTCCCTGCAGGTCATGTTCTGGGAAGGTGAAGCAGATAAGAGAGTCCTGGTTCAGTCTTTCAGGCTGCCAAATGATAGATTGATACTGACATACAGGCAGCTCAGTATGCACATAAGTGTTACTCTGATACTTCTGTAACAAGGACAGTTACCCACACTTAGTGAGAATACAGTCTAGCTCCTACCACACTGGGGAAAAAATGAGGGAGGGGCCAGCAAGGGCACAACCAGCTTCTTCTACCATTTTTAAGCTGTGATTTCTTGATTTGGTACTTCCCCTATTACTACAACCCTCTAACTATTTTCTGGAAGTCTGAGAAAAATGGCTCTTCTTGTTTTTGCCAGTTTTTCAATTACTTGTGGCAGTATGAACCCTGGGGCACCCTATACTGCCATCTTGGTCAACTGTATGTCTTCCATCTTTGGGCTTTTTAAGCAGCAGTGTTTTCAATGTTTAAGTAATCACTAAAAGATTAGAAGCAGAATGTATAACTCAACAGAAGAATATTAGAGGGAGAAAAAATGAAAAAAATGAAACAAAAAAAAATTCATGATTAATTAAAGGCACAAAAGAAGATATTAGAAAGTAAACAAAGTATATCAGTTATTAAAAATGTGTAAACATATTCAACTTTCTATTTGCATAAATGGAAATCTATTAAGGTTCTTTTAAATGTTCATATATAGAAAAATTCTAGGCCTTGTGATGAGAAATCTAAATCAAGTCTCTAAAATGGACATTTATGGCCACTTATCAAATTTCAAGATATTAAGCATTTCACAGACCTGGAACACCTAGTTTGTGGGGGTAGGCTATGTTCCTTTGAGGAAGGAACCTTCAACATGTACACAGGTATGTACTAAAAATCTTACAAAGCTATCATTCTTTAGAGAAGTTATGCATTTACAGAATAATCATGAATAAATGAAATAGAGAATTTAAAAACAATAAAGAGTTTATTAACAAACCCAAATTTGGCTCTCTGAAAAGATCATTAAAATTGGCAAATTTTTAGAAAGACTGATAAAGAAAAAAAGAGAGAGGATATAAATAAAGAAAATCAGAAATGATAAAAGAGACATTACTAACGACCCCCTGAAATACAAAGGACTATAAGAGGATACTATGAACTACTGTATTAGATAACCTAGATGAAATGGACAAATTCTTAGAAACACACAAACTATCTAAACTGACAAGAAGAAATAGAAAATCTCAACAGACCAGTTACTAGTAAAGAGATTGAATCAGTAACCAAAACCTCCCAACAAAGAAAAGCCCAGGACTAGGTGGCTTCAGGGAGAAATTTTATAAACTTCAATTCTGCTCAAATTCTTCCAAAAAAATTGAGGAGGAAGGAACACTCCCTAATTCATTTTACAAGGCCAATTATCATCTCGTACCAAACCAGATAAAGATATAGCAAGAAAAGAAAATGACCAATATCTCTTATGAACAGAGATGCAAAAATCCTAAAAAACATACTAGCAAAACAAATCCAACAACACATTAAAAGAATTATATACCATGATAATATATGAAGTATATTTGGTGAAATATACTTCTTAATAAAACACTTAGAACACTAGGAGTAGAAAAAACTTTCTCAATATGTTAAAGGGCATAAATGAATACACCACAACTAACATCCTACTTAAAGGTAAAAGACTGAATGCTTCTCCTCTAATATCAGGAACAAGACAAGAATGACCACCAATAGCACTATTATTCAACACAGAATTGGAAGTTCTTGTCAGAGCATTAGGCAAGAAAAAGATATAAAAGGCATCCAAATTGTAAAGGAAGAAGTAAATCATTCCCTATTTGCAGATGATGTGTTCCTATTCCAATTTCAAAAAATGTACAAAAGGAAATTAAATATATTCCTCCATAATTTCTTTCTCCTTTTTATATGCAAATGCTGCTGAAAGGAATAACATGAGTCCTTAACATCTTAGGATAAATTAGTTTTCAGATGACATTCTTTTATAATAAGAGAGTGACAAATTTCTGCCACAAATGCCACTATTCACTATGCTATTGCCCATGATAGTTATTGCTAATTTATGTGGTACTCTTTCCTTTTGAACCTAAAACTCAACAGAATAATCCTGGCAGCCACTGCCAATTGTTCAAAGATAGGATTCCCAATGATACTTACTTACTATCTCGTTTTTATGTTATGAATACATTTTCAGAAAAAAATTTTGATCTTCACTGGAAAACTGTGTAGAAGACATTGCTTTAGGTTAACTGATTTTAGCCTTTCATTGTCTTTGAGCTATTTTACAACTCTGTAAAATATAGGTATTTTAGTTTCCCAGCTGCTGAAACAAATGCCACACAATGGGTTTGCTTAAACAATGGGAATTTATTGGCTCATGGTTTTGAAGCTAGAAGTTCAAAATTGAGGTGCCAGCAAGGCAATACTTCCTTCCCAAAGACTGTGGCATTCTGAGGCTGGGTAGCAGCAATGCTAAGTCCTTGGCTTTATGGTCACATAGCAATGTACACAGCAGCCTCTCCTGGTTTCTCTCTCCATCAGATTTTTACTTTGCCTATAAAGGACTCCAATAATCCAGAAATCTTGATTAAAATCCAACTTAATTCTGTGGAGCCACACTTTAACTGAAGTAACTTCTTGAAGAGATCTTATTTACAATGGATCCACACCCACCAGAATGTTGACCAAGCCTAATAACAGGCCCAAACTGGGGTAGAGAGTTCAATCCACCATGGTAGGTTATTGATAAACATGCAAATTCTGTCTTGTCAGGTAGAGGTTCAACAGGTAGAGACTGAATTGACATACCTCCCCACACCTTTGAAAAATCAGTTTTGCCTCATTTGCATGTTTATTTCAATATTCTTGATCTATAAATGTTTTACAGATTCTTTTTTAAACTGGTTACAACATCTGCCTGTCCCCACACTAAATGAGTTAAATAAAATCTTCAATACATGTTCACTTTTTTATCTGTATAAGATATAACATTTCCACAAATGTATTCATAGTACAGAGCAGAGGTAGCAAATTATCATCTGGAGTGCCATCTTTAATTAAATAGGAATGACTGCCTGGAACATTCTCTTGAGTGTTCAGGTTCAACAAAAATAATTTTAGCTTTTTTTAAAAAAAAAAAAAAAACATCATTTTTAGCATGGGGTAAAGGACTCTAAGGGGGCATTTCAAAAGGGCAGAAGAGACACCTCCACAGGCAAACTTCATTTACTATAATATTTTACTTTTCAGAAGTTTTCCTGCCCTGATGTTCGAAGGAAATTTCCAGCAGTACAGAAAGTTCAGGCAACCAGATTCAAGTGTTTTATTGTTGTTGTTGATGTTAAGATATATTAACATGGATAAAGGCGGGGATATCTGTGCAGCAATCTGGAGAATAATAAAAATAAGATTCAAAATCTTTACTTTTCTCTTGTCTACAGGATCATTGGCCCAGTTTATCCAAGTACTAGTCATATAATATTCACAGACACTACCTGAAAGTAATTTCACCGAAAGCATTTGTTTTAAGAGTTTTGATCATCAGTTGTGACAAACGTACCACACTAATGAAGGATGTTGCTGATGTGGGAAAATGTGGGAGGGTTAGGGAGTGGGGCATATGGGAATCCCCTGCATTTTTTGTGTAACATTTATGTAATCTAAGTTTCTTTTTAAAAATAAAAAAATAAAAAAATATATTTAAAAAAAAGTTTTGAAAAGTTGACTTATTTTTAGACAGGTTCCTTCCAGATCAGTTTTAGCTGTTCAGCTTTGTTAAGTACATTCACAGGATTTGGGGGACAGGCTGGAAATACCAGACTTTACAACTGGGAGAATTTATACCTCCCCTACACACTCCTCACTCAAGCTGCCCACCCCACACCCCCATCCAATTCAAGAGCCTTGTTTCTGTAAGGGACTAACAGAAGCACGTGGTATTTCTTTGGTTTTGTACCAGTATGGAACCTCAGATTCTATAAATAATACTAACTAGGTCATAATTTTATTTAACACTAACCTAGCTGCTTAAGGTAAGAAGAGCGCAAAAGGTTGCGCAAAAGATTCCCCAAATAATTTTTTTAAGATATCCACAAACAATGATAGTCTCTATTTTTCACAAAGTAGGTATCTAATTAAAACTTTTTGAAACTATTTTCCACACCTTTACACCTCCACCTCAAACCTGCTTCCTAGAGTTACTTTTAACTGCAGAGCTTTCACAGAGAATAGAAAAGAGAAGGAACAAGCAATATGTAAATATACAACCACAAGACTGAGCTCATCCTCTGACTCCTGGGCACACACTTGGAAAGGGGCAGGTCCAATTAAGGTGATTGTGGAGGTCATAATCACTGTGAGCTTGCTGTGAAGTTCATATGAATATTTGAATATCAATGCACGTAATATATGCAGAATGAATTTTCAGAAGCCAGGCTACATTGTTTACATAGCATTGGAAATCTCCTCACTGCCTAGCTTGTGTGTATGCAGTTCTGAATACAGAGACAAAAGGATGGTTAAGACCTAAAAGCAAATTTTCAAGAAGCAGCCATGACAGGAGAGGTAGCAATCTGGCTTTTGGTAAAAATGATTTTTCTTTCTCTAGGTCCTCTTTTTACCTCACCTTCCAGCTACTCATTCTCAAAGGTCACTTGGTTGTTACTAAAGTTTTTCTGGTTCTTTTAAAAACTAAACATTCCTGGTACCAGGAATGTCAGGTGCTTCAAATTTTATGAACTTTACTTTTTAGGTAAGAAAATTGACCCAGAGAGGGTAAATGACTGGTTGGCTCAAGGTCACATATGACAGGGTTAAGATTTGAACTTACTCATATATTCTTTGTTTAGTTTGTCAGTCAGAACCCTAAAGTAATTTTGTTGAAATATCTTTAGGATTTTCCTTTTGGAGGTATATATTTGGAGAATCTTATCCATTGCAATTTGGCATCTCTCCATGCCTACACACAGGAAGCTGGGTATTGTCCCAAATTACATTTCAAAATTATATAATGATCTCCAATTCCATTGATGTTCAACACAGTATCATCTTTCAACTGCACTACGGCAGTACATTGCTAACTAGTCTTTGTGTTTCTATTCTTCCCTTCTCTGAAATCTTTTTTATTTTCTTAATATAAATCAGATTATATAATGCTACTGTAAATCCTTCAATGACATCCTATGGCACTTAGAAAAAGATTCAAATTCCTGACCATGATCTACATGATCTGATTCTTGGTCCATTTCTCCAATATCATATCCTATTTGTACTATTCTCCCCCCAACTCACTATGCTGCAGTCACACTGGCATTCTTTCTATTCAGCAAATACATCAAACCAATTGTCTCAGGACCATTTTACTAGCTGCTTCAGACTTCTTGCCAATTGAAGTTTTTTCTTAAGTGTCACATCCCAGGGAAGTGTTCCTCCCTATCACAGTTCCTTATTTTAGTTTCCTTATAATGCTTGCTCATTTATTTACTGCTTATTTTTCTGTCTTCCCCCTTTAGAAGTCTTTCTTTCCTTTTTCACCACTGTATCCCTTGCTTCTAAAAATAATTCAAAAAATATTTGTTGAATATACAAATGAGTGAATACATGAATAAAATTGTAGTTATGATAGTTATGTGTGTTGATGGAGGTGGACATCCAGGAGATTTTTGTTCTTAACAATAAGACTGGCTTATCAGAACCCTTGAGAAGCTGTTTAACCTCAAGGTTTTCACAAGCAATTCCCTGAGGACATGAAACCCAAGTTAAGAGCCCCTGTTTTACTATAAGGTCCAAATTTATTATCTTACCTTATGTGATGCTTTAAAAAAAAAAGCTGACCTTTGTTTAGTTCTCCTCTCTCCACCTCTTTTCTTTGTAATCTAGGATCAAGTCATGTGGATTTTTTTAAATTCTGGATCCTTACTAAGATTTCAATTGCCTCTAGACTTTGCTCTTCCCTCTACTTGGAATCTTCTCCTAACAACCCTCCCCTCCTCACTTTCATCTAACTATCATTTATCTTTCAGTTCACTACTGATATAATTTCCTCTGGGAAGTCTTACGTGATATATCAGATATATCAGTCTGGAGACCTAAAAGGGTCCCACAGTTTATTTTGTATTTCTCCTATTAAAATACCCCTCCGAAGTATTGTGATTGTCAGTTTCTATTACGTATACCCATAAGCTCGGGGAACATCTCTGTTTTATTCTCCCTGCTATCCCTAGTGCCTAGTATAATGCTTGAAACAAAGAAGGACCCATTAATATTGGGGAATTAAAAATAAGCTCATTTTCCTGGCCTATTCATTTATTTCTCATAAATGGTGGTTATTTCATATCAAAAAACCAGTATCAATATCAACCACATTTTACATGACCTTCAAATTATAGAGGTTCCAAATTAGGTCACAAATTTTGTTTGACTTTAAGAAAAGTCTTTGTAGAGACTAACACAGGTTGTGTCAACGTTTAATTGTCTTTCAAAGTGTGTAGTTGCACATTGAAGGGATATGACAGGAGGGTAGTGATTTTATTGGTTGTGTGGTGCCGGTTGACAGGTGGGTAGATTTGGGGAGGATGGGTTGGAAGGTCCAGGGAACAAGGGGGAGGTTTGGGAGAGGGACCAGGTGAACACGGGATTTGCAGGTATGTGGTTGAAAGTACAAAGTTGGGAATGCTCTTATGCCAAGGAAGGGTTACTGGTTTAGGGTGTTGGATTTGGGGCGGGGGGAGGGCATTCAGGACAGGGTGTACCTGAATCGGGTTTCTAGGGAGTGTCTGAGTGATCATTTTGTCATAATGTATCAGTGGGTGGAGACCCACATAATAAGCAGGAAGGAGTTGGACTCCCACCCTGGAGAGGACCAATTTGTTCACAAACAGAGAGATGGGAGTCTCTCAAGAGCATGGGCAGTTCCTAATAGGGGAGGACAAACCAGTGTGTCAAGACCTCAGTGTTGTTGCAAGTAACTACGAGTCTTGTTCTCCAAGGAGTGAAGCCAGGTGGTTGCTGTGGGCCCCAAGGGGAAGGGGAGGGAGGAATAGAATAGATGAACAGCGGGTATTTCATGGGCATTGGAAGTGTTCTACATGACCTTGCAAGGATCGACACAGGCCATGTTAAATATCCTCAAAAGTTATGAAAGTATATGGTCTAAAATGTAAACCATAATATAAACCATTGACCATGTTTAGTAGCTATGTTTCACTATTTGTATATTAGTTATAACAAAGGTACCATCCACATATAAAAAGGTATTAATATGGGAAGGGAGAAAAAGGAGGCTATTAGGTATATGAGAGTCCCCTGTATTCTGTATGTGACTTTACTGTGACCTAAAACTTCTTTGAAAACAAAATGAAAAATAGTAAGACACTGGGGAATAAATGGAAGAAAATATGACTGAACATATAGGACACCAGATATTACAGTGATGAAAGGCAAAAGGTCAAAAAAAAATTTTTTTTAATATTTTTCATTATTTTTTAATATCCCAATCTTTTCATTTTATTTTTAGTTTTTTAAATTTTTTATGTATTTTATTTCTTATAAACCTGTCCCTGGCAAAGGCCTAGGCAAAACTAATCAAGGAATAAAACAGCCCATCTCCGTGGCACCAAAAACAGGTAAGATGGGACTCGGGCTTTCCCAAAATTTAGCCTGACGGCTGTTGACATCCCTGTACCCCATGCTGAAAAAATCTCTTGGAAATCCATAGAGCCAGTATGGGTTGCTCAATGGCCCCTAACTCAGGAAAAAACACTGGCGGCAATAAGGTTAGTACAGGAACAACTTAATGCCGGCCATGTTGAACCTACTCAGTCCCCTTGGAACACTCATATTTTTGTTATAAAGAAGAAATCAGGTAAATGGCGACTGCTACAAGACTTACACGCTGTAAATAAAGCTATGATACCCATGGGAGCGTTACAGCCCGGTCTTCCCTCGCCAGTCGCCATCCCTACCGGTTCTCACAAAATAGTTATAGATTTAAACGATTGTTTTTTCTCTATACCTCTTCACCCAGAAGACAGACAATATTTTGTCTTTAGTGTCCCTCAAATCAATTTTCAAGGGCCTATGCCCCGGTTTCAATGGAAAGTCCTACCACAGGGCATGGCAAATAGTCCAACCTTATGCCAGAAATTTGTCGCCGAAGCCGTTAACTCTATCAGACGATTGTGGCCACAGATATACATTCTCCATTATATGGATGATGTCCTGTTGGCAGGACAAAATGTTTCACAGTTATATTCTTGCTTTCAAGACCTCCTTAAGAGTCTCACAGCGAGAGGTCTTCAGATAGCCCCTGACAAAGTACAAATTTCCAATCCCTTTTCTTATCTGGGGTTCGAACTCTGGCACCAGCAAGTTTTAACACCCCGCATTCACCTGCGACTCTCAAATCTGCGAATGCTCAATGATTTCCAAAAACTCTTAGGAGATATTCAGTGGCTTCGCCCCTACCTAAAACTATCCACCGAAACTCTTCTACCACTCTATAACATTTTAAGAGGAGACGCTAATCCCTCCTCCCCCCGAACCTTAACCAGAAGCACTGCAGACGCTTACCATCGTAAACCGAGCTATCCAAGACCAAATTTGCTTTCAAATAAACTACCATCAGCCTTTATTTTTCATAATTTTTGCCTCAACTCACGCGCCTACAGTTGTATTCTGGCAATCTAATTTAAAACAGCCAAACGGCCGAGGTCATCCACTACTCTGGGTTCACCTCCCCGCTACTCCAACAAAGGTGCTCTCGCCGCATGCTACACTCACTGCTGCCCTCATAATTAAAGGCCGACAAACTAGTCGCCAGCTATTTGGAAAAGATCCCGATTCCCTTATTGTCCCATACACCCAAGATCAGATCCATTGGCTTTTCCAAACCGATGACAAGTGGGCAATTGCAAGCTCTTCGTTCCAGGGCGATATTGATAATCATTACCCAAGCAACCCATTAATTCAGTTTGCTAAAATTCATCAGTTTACCTTTCCCAAGGTTACGAAAATGAAACCGATAGACTCAGCTATCCTAGTCTTTACTGATGGCTCAGCTAATGGAACCGCGGCATATGTTATCCAGGGTCAGACATTTTCTATAACCTCCCCCTATGCTTCAGCTCAACTTGTCGAACTCTATGTGGTCATACAGGTCTTTTCCCATTTACAAGACCAACCTTTCAACCTATACACTGATAGCGCGTATATAGCTCAGTCTGTTCCATTATTAGAAACAACCCCATTTATTAAACCATCCACCAATGCAGTCCCCTTATTTTCAAAATTACAAAAATTAATTCTTACCCGACAGCTCCCCTTTTTCATAGGACACCTCCGTGCCCATCAATGCTTACCAGGCCCTCTAGCGGAGGGCAATGCATTGGCAGATGCTGCCACTCAACTCATATGCCCCAATCTTTGTGATCCTCTAACCTTGGCCTCCCAAGCTCATGCCCAACACCATTTAAATGCAAACACTCTCCGCCTAAAATTTAACCTTACAAGGGAACAGGGAAGGGACATTGTTAAAGCCTGTAAAAGCTGTGTAACACAGCTACCGGTCACTCACCTGGGAGTCAACCCAAAAGGACTCGTCCCAAACGAAATCTGGCAAATGGACATCACCCATTTTGCCAGTTTTGGACAACTTAGATATGTTCATGTTTGTGTTGACACATTTAGTGGATTCATTCAGGCCAGCCTACAAACAGGGGAAGCTTCAAAACATGTTATCTCTCATTTGCTACATTGTTTCACCATATTAGGCCAACCTAAGCTCCTTAAAACAGATAATGGACCTGGATATACTGGGAAAAACTTCCTAACCTTCTGTCATCAATTGAATATCAAACATATTACAGGAATACCATATAACCCCCAAGGTCAGGGAATGGTAGAACGGGCGCACCGCACTCTAAAAAACGCTCAGTGCCGCATGGCCGAGAGTACTCTTAACCTCACTAAACAACGTCCCCGAGACCTTCTGCACCATGCCCTTTTTGCCCTTAACTTCCTAACCCTAGATATCAATGGACACTCTGCTGCTGACAGGCATTGGCATCCTAAAACACAAATGCAACGAGGCCCTGTTATGTGGCGTGACCCCATAACATCAAAATGGAAGGGGCCTGACCCCGTCATTATCTGGGGACAAGGCTCTGCTTGCATATATAATCAGGAAAAAGGAGGCCCTCGCTGGCTCCCAGAAAGACTGATAAGACATGTTAATTCCTTACCATTGGAGCCTGCCCCGCATGCATCTCCCTCTCCACCCAATTCCCCTTCCCCCGAATAATATTTTTCCAGGGTACGGCCTCCCCTCCCTGAGAAGCCTTTTTTCTTCTTTCTTCCAGTACGCCTCCAGTCTTACTGCGATTTGCTTCACCTATGCACACCCGACAGTCAGAAGGAAAAAACAAAAAGAAAAAATCCTGCTCACAGGTTTGCCCGCCTTCCCTTAACCAGCTACGGCTCAAACAAGCCTTTAGCGACACAATCATGTTAAGCCTCTCGCCACTCAAGCTTATCACCCTCTACCTCCCTTTCCTTACTGTCACTGCGCATGGGGAAACTGACAATCCTCATCAAACTTACAAATGGACTCTCTCCAGATGGGATGATTCTGCAGTCTTACTAACCAATATTACTAACTCTCCTACCTTTACTGCCCCAATTAGCAAGCTCTTCTATCGTCCATCGCTCCGGGACTTTGGTAACTCATATATCAATATTCAGGATGTTTACCTCTGTCCCAGCTCCGCCCAGGAGCGTTCGTACTGCAATCAGCCCACACACTACTATTGTGCCCACTGGGATGCGAAACATTGGCTACTGGATGGTCACCCCCAATCGCTGACCAGTTCCTCACGGTACAATTCACCCCCACCGGATGCACTCGACCACCTAACCCAGCGTGGGGCCTTCCTTCAAAATTTAACAAAAAAAACCTCTGTACCAATCTCACTCTTTCCGCCCAAATATCTACAGATCCTTCCTGGATCATCGGTCGAACCTGGGGAATCAGGCTATATGTCTCCGGCTCCGACCCTGGCACGCTCCTGCTTATAAAAAAGGAACTGGCAGAAGTAAACCACGGTCCAATAGGCCCTAATAAAGTTCCGTCCCCCCCTCCTTTTAAAGTTCTGTCTCCCCCTCCTTCGCTCAGCTCTCCTGCCACTCACCTCACTTTAAATCGGTCTGCATATGCATCAGGGGCACCTGCTACACCCAATTTTACCCCTCCCACCCCTAAACAGGCCATCAATAACCCACTCTGGCAAATGCTTAATGCTACCTTTCTTGATCTAAACGCTTCCCAACCCAACCTTACTCGCAATTGCTGGTTATGTCTTTTTGTTAAACCCCCTTATTATGATGCTATAGCCCTTAATGCCACCTTTAACACTTCCTCTGACGACAACCCTCCCCAATGTCGGTGGAACAAAGAAAAAACCAGTGGCCTCACCATACAGTCCATCCTGCACACTGGACAGTGCGTGGGTAATGTCCTTAATAGCATTTCTACCACCTTAACCAAAGCCTGTGCACATTCATCTCCCCCATCTCAGGGTAAATTTTACATCCCCCCTGTCGGGGCAAAATGGCTGTGCTCCTCATTAGGGCTCACTCCCTGTGTAGCCACGGCGGCCCTCAATAAATCGGGAGAGGTGTGCGTTTTAGTAGTTATTCTCCCGCATGTTCTTTACCATAGCGAAGAAGACCTCTATCAACAGTGGGACGTGCAACCTTCTATAACTAGACAAAAAAGAGAAATTATTACGGCTGTTATCATCGCTTCTCTTCTAGGTATTGCCAGCCTAACCACCAGAACCGCTTCTGTCATCCTCCAACAACAAGGCCTCTCTCACCTAAGAGCTGCAGTAGACGAAGACTTAGCCCGCATTGAAACCTCCATCACCCATCTTGAAAAATCCCTTACGTCCCTATCGGAGGTTGTTCTCCAGAATAGGAGGGGCTTAGACCTACTTTTCCTTAAACAAGGAGGGCTTTGTGCCGCATTGGGCGAGGAGTGTTGCTTCTACACTGACCATTCAGGAATAATTAAAGATTCCATGACCAAACTTAGGGAAGGAATAGCAAATCACAAACGCGAAGGAGAGGCCCAAGGGGGTCCCTCTTGGGGATTCAACGGAATCCTCCCTTATCTCCTCCCTATACTAGGCCCCATGATAACCCTACTTCTTATACTATCCTTTGCACCTTGGGCCATAAAAAAAATAATACAGCTAGTTAAGGATCAGATTGATTCTGCCCTAGGCAAGCCCATTCAAGTGCATTATCACCGGCTCCACCTCGCTGATCAAGGTGTAAATCCAGAATACTTGGCTGCTGCCCACCCTGAAGGGTAAGAAACCCCCTCCTACGAGAACAGCATATAACTCAAAAGTACTTAGATGAGTGGCAGCGGCCGTGAGGGGCCAGGACTTAGGCCAGTGGTTTGAGGATATGACCGTGGCGTCTGCCCCTGAATCTAAAATTCCTTCAAATGTTTTACCATTTAGTTTAAGTTTTAAAGTGGGCTGATGATGGGATACTGGCTGTGCCCAAAAGACATCGGAAGATCCAGGCCCTTCTGTGGGTCGCTGGAGGCTTTTAAAATTTGAGCTGATATGTTGGAGGGGGAGTATTACGAGCTGTGCTATTCGAGTGCCCTGAGGAATAGGGATAAGATTGTTTGAGGTGGCTGCAATTATTTGTATTTCACCTTTAAAGTCATTGTCCAGTATTCCTGGAACTATTTGTATTCCACGCAGGGCAGCACTGGCTCTACCTAAAATGAAACCAAAGGTATTTGGGGGCAGTGGTCCATAAACCCCTGTTGATATGATGAGAGGACTATTTTCTGGGGTTAATATTGATTAGGAGGTGGCACAGAGGTCCATTCCTGCACTCCCTGCTGTTGCTCTCCATAAGTCTGAGATACGGCAGCATGGTTTATGGTCGGGAGCGCAGGCACTGAGGTGGGGGATGGCTGGACAAACCGTATTGCCCCTGGGTTTGTCTTTTTTTTTTTTTTTTTTTTTTTTTTTTTTATT
>JAKSZT010053882.1:1353613-1512677 GCA_026826555.1 Tolypeutes matacus
TGAAGATTTCTACTTCTGGCTTTATTATAGTTGATCAGTTTTTAAAATGGTACCTGATAATATATATGTGATACATAGGCCATATTCCAAATACCAAACTATAATGATACAGAAATTACCAAGAAACTGAACTAGTACAAACACTATGTATTAAATATTATTTGAACTAGGTTGTAAAGTCTAGCTAAGAAATTCAGAGACAACAGTGTTATCATAGCATTCACAGAAAGCAATCCTCATAAGCAAAATAATCCTACAAATATGAATGAATTTGCAGAGATATCCAGTGAAGTTTTGAGTGGGGCCTGGGGCTGGCCCCATTGGGAGTTTCCCTGGGGTTTAGGCTTGAGGGGTTGGCCATTTATGTCTGCTCGAGAGTGGCATTCAGATGCCCAATGGAATCCTTTCTTACAGCGAGGGCAAATGGATGGCAGTAACGGGGGTCTGTTGACAGTGGGTAGGGGAGGTTTAGCCCGTGGCACAGGACAATTCTTTGAAAAATGGCCAGGTTGTTTACAATTGTAACACGTTGGAGATTTGGGCTCAACCGTAAATTTCTGAAGGGTGGCACCGATAGCTATCCCCAGTGTTTGAGTGGGTCCGATATTAGAACAAAATTTTATGTAATTATTAAGGTCGGTACAGCGAAAGGGGCGGATAGCTGCTTGACAGGCAGCGTTAGCATTTTCGTAGGCTAGGTGTTTGATAAAGTCACTTTCATTTTCGCTAGCCCCAAACAAACATTCAGCCATGCTTTGTAGGCGGCTGAGGAAGTCGCTGTATGGTTCATCGGGCCCCTGTCTGAGTTTAGCAAGAGAGGAAGCGGCAGCACCCTTTTGCGGAAGTTTTTTCCACGCTCTGAGCGCGGCCATTTGTACTTGCGCAAGGAGACCTGGGGGGAATTGAGCTTGTTTATTATTTTGATGACAAGGGCTCTGACCTAAAAATTTATTTAAAGTCCAATTTTTGGAGGCAGGTTTTTGAGCATTGCATGTGGCATATTTTTTACAATGCTCTTCATAATCCGATTTCCACAATAGGAAATCGCCGCCGGACAGGGCGGCTCTAGCCAGGTGTGACCAATCGTTAGGAATAAGTTCCTTTTCACTGATGTTTTCTAATAAGGCGAGCGTGAAAGGGGCAGTAGCGCCATAATCATTCACTGCCTTCTTCAGTTTTTCTAAATGTTTTAAGCTGAGTTTTTTATACTTGGCCATGGAAGTAGTACTATCCTCTCCCTGTTCGTTTTCACTGGAGTTATGGGCCTCTGACTCATCACCTTCTTCGCTTTCACTGCTAGAGCCGCCATTTTGGGAATCAGCGATGCCATTTCGGGAGCCAGCGCGAGAGGTAGCGGGTTGAGTTTGACTGCGTGTGACCGGGAAAGCGTAAGTGTGGTGGGTGCAACGGGGGCGGGATGAGGGGACATTCTCTGGGAGCGCAAGGGCTGGGAGACTTTGGGCTGCCGAGCGGAGGTCAGCGAGCAAGTTGACAGCCCGCAGACGCTCCTGCTGAAAGGCTTCCCTGAAATTATCGGCGTGTAGCTGGAGATTTTCCGTGGCCTCTTCTAGGGCGTGGAACTGAGGCAGGGATGTAACTGGGTAAAATTGAGGACATGATGGTTGTGAAATGGCAGGCGCGTAAGGAGGTGGTCGGAATGGGGGAAGGGAATTACCCTCCGAAGGGGAAAAGGTTTCAGCCTTTGTTTCATTTCTACACTGATTGGATAATAAACCAGTCTGATTGATGGGGGTGTTCGGTCTGCTTTTATTTGGGTTCCCCGTACACTGATCGGGCAGTGAGCCAACCTGACTGACAGGGGTGTTTGGTTTACTTCTACTTGGGTCCTCGTTAAGAGGTTTCTCAGGTATTTCGGACATGTCAATGATTACTGAGTTGTTTTCTGAAGCGGGGCAAGAGTGCTCTTTTAAAACTTCTTCCCCTTCTCTACAGAGTTTTTGAATGTCTGGGGCGAAGGAGTGAATTTTTAGAATTTCATTAATGAGGTTCCAGTAGGTGAAGGCGGTGACGGGGATTTTTTCAGGACCAAAAGTTCAATAGTAGTCTTTTAGACAATCTCCGACCCTAAGCCAGCATCTATGATACCTTCCCGAGGGAACCAAGGGCAAGTTCTTAGTAGAAAATCAAAGAAATACGTGAGATCTTTTTTCTTAACTCTAGTTCCCCGTGCCTTGAGCGATTGTTTGACCTGACTAATATATAATTCATGTTGGGAGGTTGCTTGTCCCATGATGGGGATGGGGGCTTACCTTTACTTCTCTTCTCTTTTTTTCCTTGTTTCGCCGACACTGATTGACAGCTGAACGGATCTGTCTGGCGAGCGAGTCCCTCGCAGCGATCCCGGTTGCAGTGAGTGTGAGAGCGCTCTCTCCTTGAGTGCGGTGTTCTTCTCCTCGCAGAGTTCGGGCCCCACGTTGGGCGCCAGTTGTCCCGGCCCACCGGACAGTCAACTGGGGCACCGGCTCCTATGAGGGAAGAATGGTATGGGACAAGAGACACGAAGAATGACAGCAAGACAGGATTCTGATCAAGCTGCAAAAGTTTATTGAAGGGGCAGGGTATATATACTCTAAAGGAAAAGGGGGTGGCTAATAAGGACGGGTGGCGGTTTAGGATTGGTGGATGCTGTTGCTAGGGTAGGTGGCGGCTGTGGAGGTTAGTGCTTTTGGCGCGAACTACGGCTTTTGGCGCGAACTACCAATGACGCCCTAGAAGAAGGCTAATTATAGCTTAAGGTGTTGTTTCAACCCTGGCGGCCATGTTACATGTTACCGGCATCGCTGAAGGTGAATAGACATGCCACTTTCGTTGTTCCCAACATAAACCTATTATTATTATTTCATTTTCCTATTAATTGTATTTGGTTATTTTAATGGCTTCATTTTTGAAGAAGCTTTGGATCACAGAAGGGTTACAACTGGGGCAGGGGAGGATCCTTGGTGTGGGGTGTCAGTGATGGGGGATGCATGGGAGGAAGTTCATCTGGGCATACATATAAGGCATATAAATACGTTCAAATGTTCGCGGGCATTGCCACAGTGGGTGGAGATACACACAATAACCTAGAGAATATTAAATCCCCATCCTGGAGAGCTCTGCCACATTCTCTAATGGAGCAACAACAGTCCCCAAATGCAGGGACAATGACTGGTGAAGGAAGATGATCCATTGATGGGCCCTTGATTTTGATGACTGTGCTTATGAGCCTTTGCTCTTGAAATTGAAACTTAGCCTAGTGTTGAGGGATGCCTAAGAGTTGCCTCCTGAGAACCTCCTTGTTCCTCAAATGTGGCCACTCTATAAGCCAAACTTAGTATATAAATGCATTACCTTCCCCCCAGCATGGGACATGACTCCCGGGAATGAGCCTCCCTGGCACCAAGAGATTACTACCAAGCACCAACTAGCAATGCAACTGGAAAAGGACCTCGAATAAAAGGGGAGAAAGGTAAAGACAAACGATTTTATATGGCTAAGAGACTTCAAAGTGAGTCAGGAGGTCATCCCAGAGGTAACGCTTATGTACATCTCAGCAGGATCTCATAGACTGCCAAAGCAGATACTACCCCAAATAGGGGGGCTCCTGTGGGCTCTGGAGACACCCAGGTCCTATGGTCAGGGTGGATAGCTCCAGAGTTTGGTGTCTTGCCAATGGGCCCTACTTTGGAGTTTGTGCTTCTGAGAGTGACAGAGTTGGACTCAATTATGGCTTCCGTACACATGGCTCATCTGTCCCTTCTATTTAAACCTATACTTGGTGCTGGAGTTTGTAGGCGTACATCCAGAGACTGGAGTCTTTGGGTTGTTCATGTACCAGCTGGGCCCAGAACCTCAGCGGAGTTGCAACACCTACTCTCCAGTTCATCAGACTCACCCAGGACAACTAACAAGGAGGTGAGGATTGACAACCACCATACCAAGGAAATGAGAGAGCCAACAACTGCAAGCAAGAGAATCCCATCCATCGGCTGTATGGTATCAAAGCTTCCTCTCAATTAGAGGTGGAGTAAACATCATCATCCCAAAATCCTTAGAATTGGGGAATGAACTATGGACTAGGGTGGACTTACTGATATTCTACTATAGACATATTGTGATTCTGGCATTGGAAGAAATTACAACATTGATGTGGAGGCAGTGACCTCTGGAGGCTCTGGCGCAGGGAGAGGGAAAAACAGTTTTAATACAGGGGCTTTTTCAGGACTTAGGAATCATCCTGAATTGCACTGCAATGACAGATACAGGCCACTTTATATTGTTACATAACATGGAGAACTATGTGGGAGAGAGTGTAGACTACAGTGTGAACTGTGGTCCATGCTTAATGGCAAAGCGCCAGAATGTGTTTATTAATTGCAATGAATGGGCCACACTAATGAAGGATGATTATGTGGGAGGGTGTAGGAGGTGTGGGGAGTGAAGCATATGGGAATCCTTATATTTTTGTGTAACATTTATGTAATCTAAGTATCTTTTAAAAAATAAAAAATAAATTATTATTAAAAATAGTCTTTTAAATGTTTTGAATTAGTAAAATAAAAGGTAAATTTAAAAAAATTGTATAGTTACTAAAAAGTTTCTCCACTCTAACATTTATTTTAATGTTGAATTTATCTGTCTGTGGGATACTCAATGCTATTTAACAAAAAACTCAGTCTACTTCTAAAGTGAGCCAGATTAAAGATCTTTGTGAAAAGGGTAAACTAATGCCATAATATAGCTTCAATGTATCCTGGGGGAGACCAGTGTGACCAGGAGGGAAAACTAGCAAGGAATTTCGGGTAGTAATAAATGTTAGTTCTAATCTTATCTTCTTGGCTCCCACAAAAGGATTTGTGTTTTAATGGAAGAAAAAAAAAAAAACAAAAAACATGTTTAAAGGCAAACGTTTTTAACTAAGCCTACTAAGAAAAGCACTTAATAATATTGCAATCTTCTAGTTCCATTCATCTCTGGAAGGCCTTATATATATACTCAGCCTTTCTCATTTCACATATATTAGGGATCCACATCCAAGGAGTGGCTCTGGATACAGAATTCCCAGTGCACAGTTCTACTTGTACGGAGGAGAATCACCATTTTGGGAAAAACAAAAACAAAAAAACATGTGTGCTCCCTAAAATAACCCATCTTTTATATTATATGAGAACCAGAGATGAAATATGAATATAAGCAAAATAAGCAGAATCACAATTCAAAGATATGCTTGGAGAAACAAAATAAAAAGATGTGTTTACATAAATTATAAGCACTCAAAGGCTGGGATATTATTCTTTCTCCAGCACTGTCAACTATTTCTGTAGCATTGTGTATACTTGTGGCAATACAGAATGAATAATAATAATTAATACAGTCTGTTTGTTCTGAATTCCACAGGCATCTTTTTGGACTCTTGCAGGCTACTTTTAAAAAAGTCAATTCATAATTGACCATATGTATTTCTCAATCCTCGTCTGCTAGACATCTTCAAACCCACTAGTGACTATTTTGGACAAATATCTGTTATATCATTACTAGAAATACATGGACTTCAAAGAGTTCAACTTGGATAGTGTTGAAATTATTGGAATGCTGGCCAAGAGCTTTAACCTCAAAGGGTATGATCCCAGTGATTTCTGATTTCAGATGGCTAAGAGATGGAGAAATGAATATGGGGGATGGGAGTAAGGAGAAAGAGGATATAGAGAAATTAATTATGAAGCCATTACCAGCATCATTTAAAATACCAAGACAACAAAATTCAAAGGTATCTTCTCTGACCTTCTAAGGCATTAATTTATTGAAGGACTCAATGTATCAGTGTGGAGATTCCCTATTAAAATAGCTTTCTAACTGGCCTCTTGACTCAAATCTTTCTTCCCTCTTCAATCTATCCTACAGGCTTCTGCCAGAACAACCTTCCAAAAGTATAGTTACAGCAATGTTTTTCCTTTAATTAAAAAAAATCAAGCCACATATGGGCTGTACACTAATTCCTTAGCATGGCCCCCAAAGTCCTTGTAATCCAGCCTCTGCCTGCCTCTCTAGTAGTTTGGTCTCCTTCCACTCCCCCACTCCCTCTGACACACACGTTCTGTGTGTCCACAATATTAATCTTCCCTTGAGTTCCCTGGAAACATCCCTGGCTATTCCACATCTCAATGTTTTCACTTTTGTACCTCACTCTATAACACTCTTCCTCATTTTGTGAACTCTTACTTATCGCTCCAGATCCAGATCAAATGCCACCTCCTCCACACTATTTTTCCTGACTTCCCCTTATTAAGTTAGTTGCTCCCTCCTTATCACTTAGACCATGTTACAAACCACTAACCACATTCACGTGTTATTTGCTTTACATGTCGGTCTCCTTCAAAAGCCTATGTTCATGGGCAGAGACCACCTTATTCAGCCCTGGCTCAAGTGTACAGTAACACACACTCAGTGAATATTTCGTGAATTAATGTATGAATGACTATAGCTTTAAAACACTAAAATAAAATCTGGAAATTATATTTTATTTTCTTAGGAGGTAAGACAATGAAATCCTTAACAATGCAGATCACTCCACTGTCTTAGCATTTGCCTCCAAACAAAATAATAAATAAATGTCTAATAGAAACAATTAGCCTATTAAGCAGGTGCTAGCTCAATCCCCCAACTGGTTCTATATAGAGGTTCCACTCTGGGTTTCTTTTAATTAGTGAGGCCCAGAAAGGGCACCCCACCCCCACTCCAGCAGTAAGCATTAACAATACCAGGAGCTAAATCCAGCAGCCTCTAAGTGCACTTAAGTCCCATTCAAAGTCAAGGGAAATTATGCATACATAAGAAGTAGAAGGGGAGGGGAGATTTTTTAAAAAGATGGCTTGCTGCTTCTTGGAAAATAGAAAAAAACCCCACAAAGGTTCAGTTCCTCAAAAAATTGTCACCCATTTGCTGTCACTTTTTCATCTTCATAGGAATTTATTGGATTAGGAAAGACCTTTGCTACTCCACATTATCCTAAACTCTCAGTTGCCTTTGCATTAGTTAATATCTGAGCTTCCTGGTTAATTGTAACAGGCCAGCAGCGGGCTGCACAGATGTCAGATGTCATGCTCTATCTGATGAAGAGGTTCCTGCCTCAGGCTGTTTATATATGACCTACCAGGATTTCCTGCTGCATGATGAAATAATTAGGGGGCCGCCATGCAGGGAATAATGTTCCAAGTAAGTTGTAACAGCATTACATTAAAAAATGAAAACGAAACATTTGACCTTATCTGCATCAGAATCTTCCTTAGGTTTATTGTGAACATTCTGTTGCTTATTTTTAATATTCATGTGGGTGCTAATTTTAATGTTCACTGGAGAATAAAATGAGTTTAGCAAGGCTTTCTTTAAAGAAATTTGAGTCAAGAGTAAACAGGGTGGAGGAGAGGTCTTTTTTTGTGCTTAATTTTCTAAATAAAGTTTGTATTTTGCTTCCTATAACAAACCAATTTTTTTTTTTAAGTTACAAGCTTAAAAAAAAAATCTTTTTAAATTTTAAAAAACCTAACTGATGAGTAATATTTTCTAAATCAATCAGTTCTTAAGTCTTATTGATTTCTAACCCAGAAAATCTGTATTCACTGTGTTTATAATGTTTTAAAGTAGTTTTACCCATAAGAACATATTGGAAGACTATAAGTTCTTATCTATGTAGGGTTTTCATGATTCAAGGGAATTACCCTATATACAAACTTGATTCAAGATTAAGAACAAAAAGTCTAAGTGATTTTGATCATTAGAGATATACCATTTCAGGATTGGTACACACAGACAACGTAAAATTAAAAGGTTAGTAATGATCTCAGGAATTCTAGCAACATAGCTGGATATGCTGAATAATTCAGACCAAGTTATATTAGCATGTTTTCTATTATCATACTATGCATACCTATGCCTTAGTTCATAACACCTGTATGCATGATCTACTTAGCATGCACCTTCCATATTAAGAAAAGATTGTAAGCTCCCTGAGGGCTGTCTGACATTCATATTTGTATTTCTTTTTCTAGTACATTACTTAGCACAATAAGTACTTAAGAATTTCAATGATGCAATAAGAATTTTTATTGAATTTTTAAATGACGTTGTGTGAGGAAGTGCAGATCAGATGAGGGATTAGGAAAAAGGTCATGATAAGGATGAATTCCTCAATTCTCTATATCTTCTTCTCTGTAGTACAATACAATCTTTCTCCCCCTCAACATCCCTCCTACTATAATTCTTCTAACAAAGTTAACGATTAGAAGCCTCCTTGTCTGAATAATGAGCTTAATATTATGTTTAAGAGCAGAAATCCCCCATAAATTATGAAAGAAAATGAAAACCCATCTACACTTCACTGCTTGAAGACCAACCACACATAAAAGAGGTCAGATGGATTCCTGGAAAGCCAAGAGAGCAAAGGAGTTTTAGAGCAAAAGGGAGGTTTCATACTGCAATTGGAGAAACGGTTTAAGAAAAATAAGAGACTTCATGAGATGTATAAGGACAGCAAGACCTTTTCATCTCAAGCATCAACTCTGATTCATTAATAACAGCTACACAGAGTGTTGTGTACAGAGGCAGCATCCAGGTTCTAACACTAACTGATTAGTGGTGTCTGCCTTGGCCTTGAAACAAGTGACAATACAAATACCAAATATCTGCTAGCCCAGCGGCTCTTTTAATGACCCAGAAGGTTGCAGCTATTTTAGAGGAGAATTGAGGAACAGAGAGACAAAAAAATAAGGATCTTTGAAGCAAAGCAAAAAGTAACCTGCATTTAGGCACCATTATGCCCAGTGATGCCCTCCCACTACCTTGATTTGCTTAATAAACATTTTTTGAGCACCTACTTGTCAAGTAAAGCTCTCTGGCCTCAAGGAATTATAATGGCTACCTGTAGGAAGCAGGCATAAAAATAGAAAATTTTAATATAATGTGATTAATAACATAATAAGGTCTACAAAGAATGTTAAAGATGTTCAAAGTAAAATGACTAACCCAGGCTTAGATGAGGGTAAAGGGAGGGATATCAACAAATATTTCCCATATAAAGGGAACTGAGCAAGGCTTTAAGCATGAGCAGAAATTAGCCAGACCAAAAACAAATCAAAAAAGTGAAGAAAAGGCATATACAAAGACATCCAAGGAGATATCCTTAGTTCCATTGCATTAAATGCATATAGAGGATGATTAGAAAGAAAGTTAGAGAGGTAAAGAACAGTTAGAACTCAAAGGACTTTGTGTGTCAAACCAAAGAGACTGGAGAATTTTAAGCAGGATTGGAGAATTTTAAGCAGAACAGTGTTGAAACTCTTTCTTGCCCTGCATCAGCTATCCCTTCTCAACTATCTCTTTTCCCTCAATGTATAAACACATCCATGACTTAAAGAAGAAAAAAAAAACTCTTTGGATTCTATGATCCTATTATCTCATTGCCTACATCTTTTCTCCTCTTCCCAAACAAGTAGCCAAGCTTCTGAGAATAATAATCTATACTTTCAGTCTCCACATCCCATTTACTTCTAAACCTACTGCAACATGTCTTCTCTCCCATTGTTCCTCTTGACTCCACCTGAAACTATCTGTAACAAAGTCTCCAACTAACTGTTGTAAATAGATGGTAGATGGGGGGTTAAGTAGATTTGACAGGACTGATGAGCACTCCTTTTCATTCATTTACCTTGGCTTCCAGGACACTGGTCACTCTTGCTTTTCTTCTTACTTGTCTGCCCTCTCCTAGTGTCCACTGTATTCTCTGCTTCTTCTGCATAGTACCGTTAGATGCTGGTTTCCACCAGAGTTCAGAACTCTCCTCTCTCTCAATACGTGCTGCTCATTTGTAAATTCCTTTCCATTCTTCAAGATCCAACCAAAATATCACCTCCACTGTAAAGCCTGTTCCTGAAGGTTTTTTTTGTTTGATTGTTTGTTTTACAATTATCACAACTTATTGCACTTTCCTGTAAATATTGAGTCCTTTAGGGCAAAGGCATGTTTGTTATCTACAACCATGTGCCGGACACTTCACTTCATAGATACACAACCTTTCCTTGTTGTAAGAAGGAAAGGAGTGTTAGTTAGTGTTTCCTGATTTTTCATGGCCTCCCTGCTCCATTTTAAGCAAAACACTAAAACAAACAGTATGGAAATCAGGAGAGTACGGATTCAACAGTTCTGTTTATGAGTTACTGAATCACAGAGTAAATGAAAACAACTACTTTGTGCAAATTCAGATGTCTTCTGTTTCTCAGGAGTGTGAAACTGGGCAGCAACCTTCTCCGTTAAAGATGAGGCAAATTTATAGAAGGAACGTTCTTGTGAGCTGCAGAAGCTGCAGTGAAATGTGTTTCATCCAGTCTGGAGATCCTCAGAAATGCAAATTGCCCACTTGAAATAGAAGGCACCTATTGTTCAGCCTTGATTGCCTCTGCAGGTCTACAGGCAAGAGGGAAAAATCTTTGAAGGAGAAAGGAGTCTAAGAAAACAACATACATAAGAGGAAAAATAAAAATGAAACCAAACTCCAACAGAGCTTCCATTTATCATCTGCAAAGCAAGCAGGATTATAGAGCAAGAGCAAGAACCATTTAAGACTCTGAATACATGTTATGACTTTCCTATCTGTATTCTTTTTTGCTATGCCATATTTTCTCATAGATAAATCTTATCTTTGTCCTGTGTAGTCCTACCTCACCATCAGTGATTGCACACTGTGAGAACAATCAGAGGTGTCCCTTATTAACATAAAATACTTTATACCAAGATCATATACTTAGAGCAAGAGGAAAAATATTAGCATTCGTATTTTTTCCATGTCCTTAATTTAGACTTTTTGTTTCTATCACGCTTCAGTAAGTTCTGTTCTTTTGAAGGAAAGGCTACCCTCTACTTTGGAAGAAAATATGCTGATTTTCATTTTATTCCTAACTCAATTTCTCTTTCCAAGATAAGACTTAATGACAAAAAAAAAAGTATTAAACCTTTCAAAGTCTGAGATTAGATCATAATGAATCTTCAAGAGAAAATAAACAAGGTGCCATTTTTTCTCAAATAATTCTCATCTAACCTGTTTACCAGCTGAGAAATAAAAGACCTTGGTATTTAAACTCGAAACTTTTTTCATCTCTTTTCCCCCATCTCCTTTTCATCTTTATAAACAGAAGAAAGTCTATAATTACTAAACTAACAAAGAACACAGCTGAACTATACACAGGTTAAACCATTCTAAATAAAGCAGAGAATAATAAATAATAGAATGGTCAAGAGAGTTAGCATAATAAACACATGAAGAGCAACACCACAAAGTACAATGTAAGATGTCTCCATTTCGAAGTATTTTAAACTTCCTGAGGGAAAAGAGACTTTAAAAAGCATAAGCTAACAATCTGTTTTCATAGAACCTAGAAAGATCATATAGTCCAGCTCTTAGCTAATTCTAGACTCTCTATTAATAATAACAATCGTCGCAGTGGTGGTGGGGGGGGGTAGCTGCACCAACAACTACCATTCATTGAATATAAGCAATGTGTCAAACATGCTAACTGCCACACATACATTTTCACATTGAATTCTCATAACAATCCTGTTGGATTGATAATTATCATCCCACATTACACATAGATAGGTACATTTCTAATTAGTGGTGGGCTAGAATCTGCTTGAACATTAAAGGCAGCCTTTTCAATTTTAAAATAGCTGTGGTTGAAAACTTTTTCCTCATAGGGGATCTAAACTACTTTGTGAAACCTCCATTGATTTATCTTAGTTCTATTCTTTGGAAATAAAACAAGTTCAATATATCCTCCAAGTGACAACCCTTCAGATCTTTTAAGACACAATCATGATGTTATTTGGTCTAACTAACCTGGTACGGTGTCCTCTCAGGTAGTCCTATCACCAAGGTTATGCCAACCTAGTCCTCACCTAAAAACTTAGCTTTGAACGAGATTCTGAGATAAAACTAGCTCCTAGCCAGGAGAACTACAGAGAATGCTGCAGACTTCACCCTTTATCACAGGAAGTTAGTCCTAAAACTGGCCCTTTCCAATTTATGGCTCTGATTCTTATAACTAATCCCTTAACTTAGTTTCCATATACTCTCAATACTTGAGGAATTTCCAATGGGGAAATGGAAGGCATTAGCAAACTCTTCTGGGCAAATATTTTGTGGTATCACTATTGTACCCTTTAAATGGTATTTTGCTGTTGAAGCTTATTGTATTTTAGAAGAGTTTAGAACTGAAGATAAAAATAACTAATATTTATTAATGATTACAATGAGTCAGGCACCATTCTAAGCACTTTACTGATGTTAAGTCATTTAAGTCTGGCAACAATCCTATGAGATAAGTACTGTTATCACCATTTTAATAATGAGGAACTGAGATGAAGAAAGAAGTTGACTGATTTACCCAGAGCCCTACAGTCCTGTGGGAGCTGGAAGGCAAATCAGGATATCTGGCTTCAGAATTCTTGTTACATTATTCTGCCTCCCAGTAAATACTAAATTCTTCCTGGGTTAGGATCTGGGAATTGTTTCCTACAGTTTGAAATGGTTTAGCAATTTTCCAGAGAGAAAGGCTATCTTTCAGCAAAGTGCTTTTCTAGGGCCATACCATTTCCACTTTTGTGACTTGATGCAACTTTCTATTTATAAGGGTAGCTAAAGGGTAGACCAGGATCAAAGAAATCTTGACTGAGGAATGAAGAATCAGGAATGCAGGCTGACTAACAAAAGACTTAGTAGGAACCAGGCCTTCATGCAATGTGGAGGATGTGGGATGCCACTGCTCCAGGAGGTACTGAATATATAGTCTATAATATAAACTAAGGTGGGTACCACTGCTACAGGCAGATATGCTCTGAAATGAAGACCTGTTGGTCAACTCGACTGGTATTTTGTTCAATCTGTGTCTTTTCAGATCTGTGTGTTGTCAGTTATAGTCAGGAGATTGGATCTGCTTTACAAACTCATTTTCCTGGACCTGAAAATACAAAAGCCAGAGTTTTACTTGGCTGAACTAGTTATAAACTAGAGCAGGGGTTCTTAACCTTTTTTGTTCCACGGACCCCTTTGCCAGTCAGGTGAAAACCAAGGACCCCTTACTAAGTTCACACTATACTGTCTATTATTTATTAAATATATCACACCTGCACCAACATGTCCCTACAAGAATAATGTTTTTGTGAATTTCAATTCAAGGTCATGGTAATGAACCCCTGAACTAGAGGCACTTAACTATGAGGATACTATAAAATAAAATAAAAAAAGATGAGCTCTGCCTCTCATTTTCAACAGTTATGTATATTGAAGAAAAGCAAATATATTCTTTTCAGAGATTTTTCTGCTTTTCTGTAAATGGAAAATAAAGTGAAAAATAAAGCTAATTTTTAAGGTATCCGACCTTCCATTTTATCACATACAATTGTTCCCAAAATGTCATAATGCAATAATCTTATCTAAATAGAACTCAAAGAAAGATAAATAAGATAAGTTTCCATTTTAAAACATATATTTTGACCAATCTAATCATGACTGAATGAGTGGTTCAGTCATCTCAAGAGAAAATTTATAATGAGCTATCCTACATACAGGCAGTTTTAACATAAACCATTCCCTCAACTTAACTAAGCAGTGGTTAAGATTTCTTTTAGGATGGAATGAATCTTCCAGATCTTGGCTCTGTTTTTCTCTCTTGGCTCCTTTCTAACTATTTGCAGTATGTTGTTGGTTACTTTTTCCCCTTCACATCCTTTCCTCGACTCCCACTCAATCCCAACCTCTAAAATACAAATCTTTCTTGTATATCAGACTCTATCTGGCAAGCTAGCTTACTGATTCAGTCATTTTTTCTGCTGATTTTTTAAAATCACTAATCAGTTATTTTTCTGTCCCTTAATCCCTGGGCTGATAGGCAAAGATTAGGAAACTTTAATCTCCATAAATCTTTTTAAAGTAAAGCATGTCTGTGTCTCACACATACATACACACACACACAGTGCATATCCCACAACTTTTTCAACTTTCCACTGGAGTTAAAAACTGCTTTTTCTAAAACAATAAAAACGTATCTTCACTTTGGGAAGAGATGTGAACAAAAATTTACCTACATGTAATTCAGCTGCTGGTGAAAAGAAGACAAAGCATACTGAGAATTCAAGAACTTTCTCTATCCTTGTCATGTGATAATTCTAAGTGGTCCCAAAAGAGCAGCATTTTGTCCTCACAAATCTGCGTTGTAGCTCTGGCTACATGTGTTTTGTAATATTTTTTTCATTCAATATATCATACTCCCAAATAGTTTCTCACAGCCTATTAGCACCTCTCCAACAAATCTTAACAGCCTACAGCCCACAAAATATTTCTTAACATCACAGTAGTTGACTTCTTACCCAATGTATACAAGGCTTATTCTTCAATATTATACCTTTTAGAAAACACAGAACAATTCTTTAACCTATGGCATAAGAATTAGGTTCTTGAAAACCTGTGGACAGAAACACACTAGCTGCTGTGGGAAAAACCATGCAGTAGTGGCAAGTATCAGATTTATCTTTTCAGTTTCTCCAGTCTCTGGTATAGGTAAACTTATTTGGAAATGGAGCCTGGTCTGTTTAGTAACCCAGAAACACTTTTTTGTCCCTTCACAGTAGAGAGAAGTGCTGGAGGTCCTAATTGAGAAAGTCTTCTGCTATGGCTACACAGTAAACTTCCTGGCTACTGCCTTTTCTGTGTAAGTTTTGCCCTGCACAAGGGTACCCAATCAAGGGAATAAGTGGGGCCAAAATCCAGGCTCTACTCAGCTAAGCAAACCCTGTACCTTCAAGCTGTGACTGCTGAAAGGAGGTGCCTTTTTAAATTTGCACAAAGGCATTAATGGATTAGCTGTGCCCTAGAGACAAGAACCAAATCTGCCTTGCTGACTGCCATATCCCCAGCATTGGAAGAGTCCCTGGCATATAACAGCCACTTGGCGAAGGAAGGAAAAGAAAGTAAGTACAAAATTCAAGCAGAGAATCTGAAGTTACTCCTTTCTTTGTCTCTAGAATGTGCACTGTCAGACATGGGAAGCCAGAGAAAAAGAAAAATGAGCATCATATGTCTATTTTTACCCATATTTAAAATTAAAAATCATGGCAAACAAACTCTATTGAGGTAAACTAAATTATGACATAATTTGTATCATCCTGACACCTTACCATTCTAACCAAATATATTTGCTGTCAAAAATATGTAAGAATCTTCACCATTACAAAAGAACATTTTGATGTAACAAAATAGCACAGAGCCTTATAAGATTACATTTTATACTTTCTGCCTTTAAGCTAATACTGAAAGAAATAGTGTGATTTTTAAGTTGGGGAGAAGCAAAACTTCTGTGAACCTAATAGCCAATAATAATGCAATGTTGAGTGATTCTGTAAGAGGCTGTTTTTATTCCTTCATTTTAGGAGACACTGACAGGACAAACCTTCTTCAGGCTAGATATTCAAGTTACCAGGTAAATGACTAGATTATGTCTCCAACTTCCCAGTTATCCCCACTATTTGCAAAAATTTCTCAGATTATTGTCAATACTCACTGTATTATTTTCCTATATTAGTTTCACAAATTTTGTGGCCTGAGACTACAAAAATTTCTTCCCTTACTTCTGGAGGACAGAAATTTGAATTCATAAAGGATACAAAGCCACACTCTCCCCTCAGATTCTAGGGAGCAATCTGTTCCTTTCATCTTCCAGCTTCTGGTGGCTGTCAGCATCCTTGGCTTGTAGCCACATCTCTCTCTGCTCCATCATAATATCGCTTTCTCCTCCATGTGTGTGTGTCATCTTCTCATTTCGCTAATCTCCTGCCCTCTCTAAGAATATATGTAATTACATTTAGGGCCCACCTGCATAATCTAGGATAAATACCTCCTTTCAAGTTCCTTAACTTTAATCACATATTTTGTCATATAATATTCACTTTTTTGCCATGTAAGGTAATATTCACAGGTTCCAGGAATTAGAAGTGAATACATCTTTAAGGCAGGGAATTTTTTCTGTTGGCCATGCCCAATATTGTATTTTACTGCTATTAAATTATCTGAATAAATATTAATATTCATCTCAGCTTTCCTGGTTCTATAAATAGATTGCAGTAGTTTTAGGAACTCTCTTGAAGTTGCAAAGATTCCTTACTTAAGACATCAGAATTTTTCACTCAGAATCGAGAGTCCTAATCCAACTCCAATTCTCAAAGAACATGTTTCACTTGTATATAGTAAAGTATAGGCATTTTGAGATAGATACATAATTTTGTGCAATTCTAAAATATTTTCTCCACAGATATTAAGATAAACTGCAGTTACATAGTATTGCTGCATTGATGATGCTAAAATACCAGGAAAATACACAATTTGACAAGCCATCCCTGTTGCTTTATCAAATTCAGGTTCACATCTCAGAGAAGTTTAATGAGTTGAATCAACTGGTACTTGCCTACTGCTAAAACTGTTTATCCAAAATCAGAATTTTATTGAATAATTTTGATATTATTGAATAATGGTGATACGAAAAACCAAAGTGTAATGTTCTAAAATCTTTAGAATAAAGTTAAGTGAGAGATTAGTGATGAAATAAAAGATGTTAGCTGTCCTCACAGATTTTTAAAAAGGGCTAATAATATAAAACTTAAATCTTTAACTCTGGGAGGTTATTGTTTTTGTTTGGTTGCTGTTGTTGTTTTCGGTGCACCTAGACTTGAATAGGCTCCAGAACACTACTAATTCAGGATTGCTAAACTCACCAAAGGGTGATTCATGGAGCAATGCATTCATTTACAATGAGAAATATGTTTTTTTCTAGTGACATGGGCTGATTATTCAGAGAATCTCCTTCTCCAGATCAAAATACTTGGAAGTCTGACTTACTGGTAAACAGAAAACTGCTTTGTAAACAAGGAATATGAACAAAAGTGTCGAAGGGTATTTTATATAAATCATAGACAAGCTTTGACAGACATTAACAGTTTTTACAGATGGATAATCTAAAATTTGATGATTCTTACTTGCCTCACATTTAGAAAGGAGTCTTATTTCCAAGTTTTAGGGGCTCCTCACTTTGCCCCAATGTACCTTGGTTAATTGGGCTGCAATCAAATAACTGAATTGGAGTTTTCTAATGCAAATATTTTGGCAGCTTTAATAGTAATTCTTGCTTGATTAGAGCAAGTAAATAGATACCAGTTAAGACTGACATGAAAGCTAAACTCACCTCTCCTAATCCCAATCAATAGTTCCTATGTAAAGTAAATCCCTTACATTTGACAGTGATTCTGTCAGTTATAAAAACTTAATAAAATGAGGCTAAATCTGTACCTAGAACAGACAGCTCAGTAAATCTCAGGAAGTATATAGATGGTGCAAAAAGGAGTCTTCATTCTGAACCAGATCTAAATTCCAATGATTCCTAACTTGAATAAAGAGATTTTTGTTTGTTTTGTTTTCAAGAGGAAATATAGAATCTTTCATATTGACTTTTATAAGAATAAAGAGGCTATCCTTGCCATGTGGTCTTATTTCAGCTCACAGAATTATTCTTGTTCTACTTTCCTTTTCTACTGAACATTGTAGGCTTTTCCTCTTCAGGATTTAAAAAAAAAATACCTTTAGGGCACTAGGATAGTGTTAGTTCAATGAAAGACAGACCGTCCAATGGTATAGAAGTGGCTCACTAATTTGTTTGCAAAATATTTTGCAATGTTGGGATAAACATAAAAAAATACAAAGATTATTTTTCATTGGTAATGTAACCTTAGACTTATAAGAAAGGAATAAATTCAGGTTCTAATAGGAAAAACATAAATACTGAGTTGAGCCATATTCACTCATTCATTCAACAGATATTTAGTATGTGCTAAGCACTTTGCCAGTTTCTAAGAATATAATGCAGAGTGAAAATACATAGCCCCTGCCTTCATGAAGTTTACAGTCTAATGAAAAATTAAGTTCAAATTCCATCAGATAAAGGTATATCTGTACTTCCCAGTCACCTTTTAAGACTGCTTTTTACATTAGCAGAGTGAAGCAAAATGAAGTAGATGGTGAGTTAATACTACCTGTGAATAACCTCGATCTTGGTATATAAAACTTGGAGAAGGCAAAATGAAGGGCAGATATTTGAAGAACTGTCACAGAAGCAGGATTAGATTATTTGCTACTCTAAAGGCAGAAATAGATGGATTACAAGATATATTTCTACTCAACATAAAAAAAGAAAAATTTTTTTAAAAAATCAGAATTGTCCAACAACAGAGATAGCTAAGCAAAAGCTAGACTGTATCTACCATACGGACAATACAGGGAATTATTGTATTGGATGGAAGACGGGCCTTGCTGATTACCAAAGCATCAGTTTTAAAACACTATGATTCCATGAATTTAGTTGGATTTTTTTAATAGGGCAGCAAAGGAAAACAGATAGTTTTATGAATACATTTCAATAAAATTGATAATAAAAAAGAAGAAAATAATACTTTCAAAAATAACTGTATTTTCCACATTGACTACATTATAAATCCATTTCATCAGAAAGTATCTTAACTCTCATTTTGTCTGTGTAGATTCAAACATAGTATTAAAGCCTTTTTTGACTGCTTTCAAATTACTTCTCAGGCTCTGTTTTCTGCATAAAATTAATCTTCAACACAGAATTTTTAACTAAAGGCTAGAGAATTTTTCTTAACATAACATTTCACTAATATACTAAAGTCCAACTTATTTTCTTCATTTATCATTAGTCTATTCTTCACCAATTATGATTTTTTAAATAACAAATAGAAACTTTTCTTCCCAAAACAATGTATAAACCTTGTTTTCTACAGCTTGCTACCCTTCTGTCTCAAGTCCTAAGGTTATATTTCAAACTATTTTCACTCTGTGGCAGTTTTGATTCAATATCCCATCAGATTCTATTATTGTCAACTTATTTCTAGTGTCATTTCTGTTCTCTATATTCAGAAAACATGATTTATATCATTGACTAGGGCTGGCCTGGGTGACCAACAGGATATTGCAAAAGTGGCAGTAAGCAATTTCTGAGCTAGGACATAAAAGGCATTGTGGTTTCACCTTGGGTTCTTGGATCACTTGCTCTGGAGGAAGCCATCCACTGCATCATGAAAACACGCATCAGCTTTGTGGAAATGCCCATGCAGAGAGGAACTAAAGCCTCCCACCAACAACCAGCACCAAATTTTTAGCATCATGAGTTAAGACACCTATGCCGTGAATAACCCAGTCCCAGAAAAGCCATCTGACAACTGCAGTCAGCTGACATATTGACAGCAGCCTCATGAGAGACCTCAAGCCAGAATCACAAAGCTAAACCACTCCTGAATTCTTTCCCAGAGAAACTGTGAGAGATTTTTTTTTTTAAGTTTGTTGTTTTAAGCCACTAAGTTTTGGGGTCATTTGTTTCAAAGCAATAGATAACTAATAGTCAATGCGACACAGACAATATTCCACATGTATTTATGCCAAAATTAATATTTAGAAAATTTAACGTGGCTCACTTTCTAAAGCAGGGGTTCTTAATCAGGGGTCCATGAGCTTGAATTGAAATTCAAAAAAAAACATTATTCTTGTGGGGACATGTTGGTGCAGGTGTGATATATTAAATAATACACAGTAGTGTGTATTATTTGGTAGTGTGAACCAAATAAGGGGTCCATGGTTTTCATCTGACTAGCAAAGGGGTCCACGGAACAAAAAGGTTAAGAACCCCTGTTCAAAAGTCTATTTTATGGTGTTTTTGTTTCTGTTGATTTGCTTTTTAATGTCTTTTCTCTTATAAATCTAAATATTTTGAAGATTAATTGCATGAGAATGTTCATGATTAATGTTAAATGGGGGGGGAAAAAAGTTCTAAGCTCTCTATACAATATGAATTACTCCAAAATGTTAGTTTATGTCTAAGTAGTGGGGTTACACAGAATTTTTTTTTAAATTTATTTACTTTTATCCATTTTTATGCTCCTCCCCACCCCCCACCTTTTTTGCTGTTTCTGTGTCCATTCACTGGGCAGCTCTGTGTGTCCATTTCCTGCCCTCTCTTCTCATCCTTTTCCTCCTGTCTTCACTGGGATTCAATCCTTGCAATCTTCAACGTGGGAGAGAGGCGTCCTACTGCCTGTACCACCTTAGTTCCTGGTTTTTCGGTGCATCTCTTCTTGGCTCTCCCTTGTGTCACTCTCCTGTTACGTTATCATCTTGTTGCATGGCGCACCCGCGGGCGGGGCCTGGCAGCACACCTGCGCACAGGGTCTGCTGGTTCACGCACCTTCTATATTTTCCTTTTTTAAATTTTTACCAGGAGGTACAAGGGATCGAACTCAAGTCCCTCCATATGGGAGACAGACACCCAACCACCCGAGCCACATCTGTCCCCCTGCTGTATCTCTTAAGGTTAACCAAAGATACCCAAAGTTACAGTCTTTTCCCATACTGGATGGTCATATAATAAATAAGGCCTAGTTTATCACCAGCATTCTAAAAATCACCGTGTTGTGTCTGGAATGAAGAGCTGCCCAGGAGAGACTTCCTCCTGGGGTCTCGTGCCACTCTAGACTTGGCATGTGTGAGAGGAGAATGCCCAAGGCAGGGAATGGGCAGGGCAGGGAATTTTGGCCTAAAATAAAAACAACTTTCTATTGAAATAAAAAAAATAAAAATAAATAAATAAATAAATAAAAAAACCAGACCTAGGTAGAAAAACTAGATTTGGGGACACATGCATGGTTTCTAATACAGTGAATGTTTAACCTACCCTGATTATAGAACTTTCTTATACATAATGTAACAGTTAATCATTGCTACATAACAAACCAACCTTAAATTTAGTGCTTAAAATACCACAACCATTTATTTTGTAACAATTCTGCAATATGGACCGAGTCTAGTGGGGCAGCTTATCTCTATATGGTATTCACTGGGCTCACTCATGCATTTGTGGTCAACTGGCAGCTTGGCTAAAGCTGACCTATCCAAAATAGTCTCATCCACCGCAAGCTCCTAGACTTATGTGGCTGTAACATCTGGAGCCTGGCTGAGTCTCTCTCTTCAGAGTCTTTCTGTAGCAGATATACAAGATCTCTCAGCCTCAAATAAACTACCTCAGGCTTCTTTATATTGTATCTTAGAGCAAGAAAGAGCTGTAAAACTTCTTAAAGCATAGGCCCAGAACTTATACAATCTCACTTTCACCACATTTTAACAGACCAAGCAAATCATAAGGCCAGTCCATATTCAATGTCAGAGGAGACTGCACAAGGGCTTGAATTCAGCCAGTGTGGTTCACTGGAGGCCATTTTGTAACAAATTACCACACAAAATGTCTTTATTTTCCAAAGAGTCCAAAATTAAAATGCATTGCTTTTTATTATTTCAATAAAACTATTTTAAAAATTTGATGGCCATGAAGTCAATATCTTGGAGGAGGGTCACTGCTGAACCTGGTTTTGAAGGATTAAGACTCTGATCTCTACTGTCTCATCTGAGAACAGAGAGTTCTTTGGGTTGGTACATACCACTTAATTATAGTTCTTATACCAATTTTATGTTGAATAGGTAATAATGCCCATTTTTTTAAATTTCTAGGAATGGAAGCCTTCGATCCAATCACTATTCTGCATGTTTTGTTTTATCTGCAATTTTTGTGGAGGGGTACAAGCACAGTGGTTACAGTAAGAAAGCTTTGGGGTAATTCATATTGTAACTTTTCTAAAAAAAAAAAAATTCATGAAAAGGTCAAGCCTTCAGGGAAAATAAGGATTTTTTAATCAACTAACTTCTACTTAAAACTTACTTCATGTAAGACTCTGTCTTAAGCAGTGGCAGGAGGGCAAAACAATTTTTAAAAAATCATTGACTTTAATAAATGCAAAAGAAAGCAATAAAAGGAGAGATTTAAGTTTTAATAGATTGCCACAAAATAGCTTTGTAAACATTTTCTTGATATAAAAATTATAAAATATAACCCAAACTTAGCAACTTTTTTCATTCTTAATAATAAGACTAATGGGCCCACGAAATATGGCCTTGTAAACCCAAAAGACACTGGCCCCACAGGCTGTAGTGACTGAAATAAAGATACCAACCTTTGGAATAGCAGCAAGATTCCTGAGCTGTCCTTTTTTTCTTTGCCTTTCTTGGCCACAGACCATTAATACTTTTGACTTCCCAGTGGCCCAGAGGCAGCAATTTTGAGCTGTAAGTTTGACTTCAGAAGGATATTGGCCCAGAAAGCCAGCATGGTAAATTTGAACACACCAACTTGCAGCTTCAAGACCGTTCCTTTACCCCAATACCACTCACCAACCAATCATCTCAAGATGGCTGAAGTCAACATAATATGATCAAGAAACAAAACTAGAAGGATTTGACACTAGAATATGGAGTTTATCCTTTTTTTTTATTATGAAATATTAGGAATTAGAAGACTTAGGGGGAAAAGTGATCATTAGAAATAATTTTATCATAAGGACAATGAGAGCCAAATAAAGAAAGTACCATTTATTGATCAGGTATCATATATTATTCAAGGTATTTGTTTAGTTTGTCAAAAGCTGCCAATGCAAACATACCAGAAATGGGTTGGCTTTTATAAAGGGAATTTATTTGGGATAAAAGCTTACAGTTCTGAGGCAGCAAAAATGTTCAAATCAAGGCATCATCAGAGATGCTCTCTCACCAAAGGTTAGCTGCTCACCAAAGGTTAGCTGCTAGCAGATCCTGGAGTCCTGTCATGTAGCAAGGCATCTGATGTGGGTCTGCTGGTCTCTCTCTTATTTTTCCTAGAGCTGTGGGCTATCAAGTATCTCTCCCTGGGCCTCATCTCCTTAAGCCTCTGAGGAGTTCTCTGACTTTCTGCAGGTGTTGGCAAACCTAGAGTCCTTTCTCTCATATGGCAGGGTCAAAATGGCAGAGCTCCCTTTCTCTGTGTCTTCTCTTTCTCTGTGTGTTCTCAGTTTATATCAGACCCTGAAAGAGGTCAGGGTCCCAACCTGGCTCACACCTCACTGACACAGTCCAATCAAAAGCCCTAAAGTGATCTAATTGAAAGTCATCTAATCAAAGGATCCCTTAATTGAACCTAATGCAATCAAAGGACCCCATACTCACAGGAATGGATAAGTTCAAGAACAATCTTTTCTGGGATTCACAGATTTCAAACCATCACAGGACTATACATACATTATTAAGAAAGATATGAGATAGATATTATTAATCTCCTTTTTGTGAGAAAACTGTTTAAATTACTTGCCCAAGGTCAGCTAGGTTGTAAGTCATAGAGTTAGGATTTCAGACCAGGTCTGTATGATGCCAAATCCTTTCCATTTATACTATACAATACCCTCTTAACTTAGATTTAAATGAACTATTCCCTCAAGAAATAACCAATTTGGGAGAATTTCCCAGCTCATCTTTGGACAGCCAAGATCTCCTGGAAACTCATCAAGGACATTCATTGGACTTTCATTGGAGCCCCTGGTTTGCAGCCTGCCTGCGGAACCTGGACTTGTGCATTCCCATGGTCATGTGAGAGACTCATAAAATCGCATAGCATTGACAGATATCCCCTCTTGATTCTGTTTCCAGAGAACCCTGACTAATACAATACCTTTCTTTTTTTTTTCTTGCCTAATTGCTCTAGCTTGAACCTCTAGCACTATATTGAACATCACTGGTGACAGTGGGCCTCCTAGTCTTGTTCCTGATCTCACTGGGAAAGCTTTCAGACTTTCACCATCTAGTGCAATGTTAACTGTGGGTTTTTCATATATACCCATTAAGATGTGGAGAAAGTTCCCTTCTTAAAAATAAAAATAAAAAAGAACCAATTTGATACAAACTACCACATATTTTAGACTTAGAAAACAATCTGTAAATTATTTTATTAGTTCCTTGGGATATATAAATTCTCTTCATCATCCTTAGAAGTTCTCACAATTTCAGATAGCTTACAACATAAACAAGTTATCTAAGTGTCTTTTATCTGTTATCTTTTGGTCATGATTAATATTGTCTGTTTTATAATAAGAGACAAGAGGGCTCAATAAATGTATTAAATGAGTGCATAAATTCTATCTTCATCTTTTTGATAAGTAGTATCAACTTGAAGTACTCAATAAATATTAGAGATTACTATAATTACCTCAATTTAAAAGTGCCAAAAGAACTAATGAGGTTTGGTGAGCTCCTAAAGGATTTTTTCAGGTCTAAATATTTTGAACCTTAATTTCAAGTCTGTTACATATTTGAGTTGTGTATTACAGAGGTCTATCTACATGTTAGCATTTTATCTTTACTCATAATCTTTTTACTAAAATTATAGGATTTTTAAATATACCATAAGCACACTTGGAATTCTTAGACCATAAGGCTTATTTATTGGATTAAATGGTGCCTTTTCTTAAACTTCTTTACACTATAGATATATACATCTTACTGATTGAGTCTGAGGAATAGTGAGCCCAAGGAATAAACCTGTGAGAAACTGCATTTAAAACTACTATAATAGCAGTGATGGAGAATGGGTGAATTTGTAGATCGTAAAATTACTATAGAATTACTATATAACTATAATGTTAAAGGAAATCTATCCCCAGTTGTCTAATTAATTAAATGTATTTAAAGACTAATAATTGATATGTCAAGTGCAGAAGAAATAAAACTAGCCTAGAGGGATTGAGCCGTCTTCTTTTGCTAAGCCCATTTAAGTTATTTCTGGGAATCCATTACATTCTAGATTTTGAGTTTGCTCCATTTGCTTCACTTTGTACATTTCCAAGTTTTTTCTTGATAATAATTTTATTCCCCTGTCTGCCTTCTCTTGGCAACGGTTGACCTGGCTACAAGCCCAAAACATGGTAAATGACAAATCACTACCAGATGAAGCTGCAAATTTTACATAGAGTGTTTCCTCCAGGCTCAGAACTCTGTGAGGCCCAATAAAAAGTACTGGAGTGTTTCAGAATAACAGTGAGATTCATTTTTTGTGTTAATCCTCAGGTTTTGATAGATGATAAAACACTAACAAAAAGTCTCATTAATTTTCAAAATCATAAAATAAGAAATAAGTTGCAAAGGTCCAGGAAAATATTATAATGGTGACTAGAAAGTTATTAAACAAATGATTTCATGATAAATTCTCAGCTTTCAAATTATTTTCCTGGTAGTTTGGCTTTAGTAAAAAAAAAAAAATTATAAAAATCATGCATAATTTTAAAAATTGAAACTTAGAAACCAGCTTGCTCAAAGACAAACAAGTCAATCTCACTATTAAAATACTTGGCTGTATCCTTAAATTTTTTTGAAGCTTTGCTATCTTTAGCTTTAAATATTTGTGATCATGCAGTATTGGTATATGAAATTCTAATCAACAAACTACAGTTTTACTTTTAAAACTCTCTACTGGGTTTATATATATGTATTTTTTTTTAAAGATTTTATTTATTTATTCATTTATCCCCCCCTTGCTGCTTGTGCTCGCTGGGTCAGCTAACCACGCCATGCGGGCGGGCTTGCCTTCACCAGGAGGCCCCGGGAACCGAACCTGGGGCCTCCCATATGGTAAACGGGAGCCCTACTGATTGAGCCACAGCCGCTTCCCTCTACTGGGTTTATGACTGGGGTTTTTATAGGGTATGTGTACAATAATTTTCTAGGATCTAATGAATTAAAAAAAAAAAAAAGAAACAGAAAAAACAGTTCCATAACTGAGACCACAATAAAACCAACCTACCCATTTGAATTATACAGAAAATTATCTCAGTAACCCCTTTGGATATTTGTAATTATAATTTTTCACCTTTTAAGAGTGTTAACAATCTAACTTTCTCAGTTCCCAACCCTAAATATCAGATAACAGAAATCTTATTTTATCCCATATGGCACATAACATATCCTGAAAAAGTTGAAAAAAAAACCAAAATCCTTATAAATGTATGTGGTGTAATTTTGGAGGGAATATTTATGACATTGGATGGTTATACAAGTAGAAAATGTACAGGGTCTATCAAATTAAAACTGAACTTCTGTAAAATGCTTTGTAAAAGAATATAAAAAGTTATAAATCAATGTATGGGTGTTTAAAACAATGCATATCTACCCCTTTGCAGATGTGATTTATTCTCAGGTGCTTACAAAGGTTTAGCCTTTGGCAAATCTCAAGGCGCCTAAATTTTATGTAGTTCTTTCCCAGCGAGGTATCCCCATTAAATTTTGGTGTAGTGGCAAAATCTTACAATCAGAAGGTCTAGATTTTCAATTTTTGTCCTTTACTAACTATGCAAATTTAAGCATGTTACTTAAATTGACCCTATTTCCATATCTTGAAAAATGGAAATTTGGTAAGGATTACTATTAGAATCAAAATCAAAATGAGATTATTTATAGTAAAAATGATTTTTAAACTGTAGAACACTCCCTTAAGATGAAGTAATATTCATAAGATTGCCTCCTCTGGCCAGGCATATTTGCTGCACCCTCTCTTCCATTCTCAATTCCCTTTAATATGAATCAGTCCATAATATCATTCCCCTAAATCTGAGGATACAATTCAATTATGTGATAATAAGAGACCTAGAGTGTTACCTGGGAAATATAAGTGCATTTCTTGCGGCCTTCTAAGAGCTCTGTCCCCACCATGTTGTCGAACTTATTAAGTAACTTTCCCCATGGCAATTAAGGCCTTTGCAGAGAAACCATAAAGACCTTCTGACACAAGGTTTTGGCAAAACTGACCGCTTGTACATTTTCCCTGAAACTCTAACCCAGACTAGGCAGATGTGAATTTGAAGTGAATAACACTTTTCCCTACAGCAGGAGGAACATGTACAGGAGTTACTGTCATTTAAAAGGGGAGGAGGGGTTATATACAAGGACACACTAAAGTTTACTCTTTTATTGGTCAAAAAATATATATAGAACTACCACACAACTTTCCTCTTCCCCCCAACTCCCTACCCCATCCCTATAAAAAAGATATTCCCCAACTAGTTAAAAAAAAGTCTGAAGGAGTTTCAGAGTTTATTAAGGGTATCATTTTGTTAATATTGTACTCATTATGCACATGTCAAGGACTATGCTAAAGACAGAAATATTATTACCCCTTATCTACATTTTACTGGGGTGGGGGGGGACATTGAAGAGAGTGGGGAAGAGCATTCTTACTAAAATGACAACCATACTCTTTTGAAATTTTGCCCAACCCAAAGAACTAGTATCAAGAGAATTTAACTACATTGCTTTATGGGGGTAATGTAAAAAGAGTAAAATCAAAACAATGCAAGCTTTTAGGATCAGTTAAGAAACTGGCTAGGGTACTGTAATTTTCTGTCACTGTTACCCATTTTAAGCTACAAATTTGCAATGGATGCTCTGTTTCTTAGGAAAACAAAACAAAACAAAAAATTACTGTCATATTACTGAGGTCCTTAATGTGGACCTTCCTAATTTGCAAAGTCCTCTTCCCAGTTTCTCCAGGTTTTTCTCCCTAGCCTGAAGCCACAGCCTGGGTAAGGGCCACCCAAGAATGACACTGAATGAATTCCAGGCAAATTCCATAGCCAGCCTGACTTTTCTTCCAACACAGAGTAGTACTGTAATAGTTATAATAACTACAGCAGCAGCATCCACAGCCTGAGTGTTTAAGGTTGATGGCTCCCCAAAAATGAAATTTCAGTGAGTTGAGGACAGAAGTAAAAGAAACTTCAAAGGGGCACGTCTAGACAACACCTTCCTGTCTCAGGGAATTGCTTGCAACCTCCACTCAGATGCAAACCACCAAGAAGAAAAGCCTGTCAGACCTCATTGACCATAGGTAATGGTAGAGGGTAATTTCTTCTGATAATGTCACCCAAAAAGGAAATCCTACAGACTAAACCGATTAAGACCTCACGGGAAATATCATATGAACAAAATTTTTTTTTTGTTTTTTGCTTTTGGGGGTTTGTAAGGAGGAGAGAGGGATTGTGGAGAGGATTTTTTAATTGGTTAGGGCTTTTTTTGTAAAAGGAAAGAAAATGGAACTGAATTTGAGGGAAAAAATGTTGTGATATGTAAAAACATATGTCTGTTTCCCCCACATTTATGAACTCTTAAAATCCTGTATTCTACAACATCAGAAAACATATGCCTAAAATTTTTAAGAGGAACATAGCCAGCTGTTTCCTTAAAAAGAAAAAAGGTTGATTTGGGTAACTGGGGCAGTTTGATTTTGTTGTGTGCCTCTAAGATGAGATACAAAGATATGGTTTGTGATTATCTGAACTGATTTTATGTGAGTATGTTTGGTGTAAACACCTATGTTTATAGTTTACACTTATCTATAAATAGAGTGACTAAAGAAATAGGAACATTTAATTCTAGTACTTTCAAGTTAGATATCTTATGTGAATAGATGTCTTATGCTCATTGTGATACAATATTTATATTTTTATTTGAATTGGATTTTTAAAATGAAGACAAAAACTCTGGTTTAAATTATTTTGTTTTCCCCTTTTGCCCAAATTTCCCTTTTAAATTGCCTTTTAAAGAGCAAGAATATTTTAGTTCTTTATAAAGACCACTGATTAGTGGGCTGATTTATTTTGAAGTACACACATACATTAATGGAGTATGCCTGGCATTCCAAGATAACACTTGGTTAATTCTATAGTCATACGAATGTAAATATGCTGTAAAAGGCTAATCTTGCCAGACATCCCTCATATGTTATATGGGTGGAAATAACTGTTATATGTTAATAACATCTCAATTTTTCAGGACCTGTATTTTTTATCACATAACTACACCTTTGAAAGCTACAGAAGGGTCTATCTACCTGTTTGTTTGCCAGAATGGGTCTCACACAAGCCTGCATTGTTTGAAAACAGGCACTATTATACCCTTTTTCTCACTTAATTTGGCCCACCTCAGTACTCAATGGACTCACCATCTTTAATACACCTAAGTATCATCCTGGGATAGTGACACAGCCACCAGAACACCTTCCCCATGAGATTTCAACCTGTTTTGATGCACTTTTCTGCCAAATATGACTCACAGATGATATTCATGACTATTTTAAGAAGCTGCTCATGACACTCCAGAACTTTGATTTAGTGAGAAAGTATGAAATCATACTGCCAGCCATATTTGCTAATCTTCTTGATTTGGTTCTTTGCTTTTATCTGTGTTACTGAACAGTGTGGCAGATATCAAAATTCTAACAGACTCTCAGTTAATTATTACTAATAAAATTACATGCTTCTACAAGAAATCCTCCCTAATTTAGTAATTTAGTCAAAGGAAGTAATATAAAACTCTAAGATTTACACACAAAGATATTTGGTACAGTCTAATTTATACTGAAAAATTATAAGCAATCTAAATGCCCAGGGATGTGGTTAGATAAATCATGCTTCACTCAAATGATGGAACATAATGCAGTAATTAAAAATAAGTGTAAATAATTTTAATCCTATATGAAAATGCTTCTGATATGTGCAATGAATGTAGTTCCTCATTTATAAAATGTCTAGTCATATTTTTTGCCCATTTACTTATGTCTGAGATTTTTCTTATTTAGTATGAGTGCTTTAGAAAAACTCAATTCTTTATATTTATTGCAAATTTATTTCAAGTTGGAAAATGTATTGTTTAAGTAATAAAAAAGACTAATTTTGTTTAACATATAGTTTACATATAAGTAGTGTGTCCAAAACATCCCCTAAAACCTTTCAAATATTACTTAAATAATCTTGCATAAATTATTATGAGTATTCTCCCTTAAAGGTTAAGTTCCATATTACCAACTCTAAATTAACAGTTTAAATAGGGCTTTTTCTGAAAGTAGATTAAGTGTACCGTCAATCTTTTGTCACTTTAATGGCAAGGCGGACTATAAATGGTTCATGGTAATTTATGTTTTTTCACGTTGGAAAACGTGCATATACAGAGATCCACCATATACTGACAATACTGTAGATATTTCTGTAATTTTTACAGCCTATTAAGCATAAATATATTTCTAGAAGAAACAATTTCTAGAAGTTAAGAAACAGCTTCAGATTCTCTACAGCATCTTTAATTATGAAAGAGTGAATTAAGCATACAAGTTTTCATATAATGAATATACATTTTTAAGTGAAAAATTAAACAAATTTGGCAAAATTCTTCTATCATTATATGAATGATAGGGAATAGATTTTACAAAAATACTATTTCATTTTAATTCACCCAAGACTACAAAAGGAAGTTATATTAATTATAGATTTGAATATTAGGTCAAATATAGGTATTTATCATGTTTAAACAAAATTCTCCAGTATATTTGGAAGAGAAAGTCATACATGAATTCCTATATCTCTGAAGCATCTAAGTACCTCACAGTGCTTCTTATTCTTTTCTCCATTCAAAGTAATTCAAATATATATATTTTTTTAATCTACCCTGATTCACATATAAGAACTTTGGGTCGATTTGGACATCATGAAACTGCTGGCACCATGCCTTTGACAAAACAGATGGAATGCAGCTAAGAAAATAGAAGTAAAGCTTCCAACTCTGAATGCACTATTACTTCATCTAAACATAACTCATTCTTCCAAATCATAAAATGTGAAAATATATCTAGTGCTAGCACACCTGATACAATTCAAAAGAAAACAAAATAACCAAGGTTTTTCATTTGTCTTTGTAGTTTGATTGAACACATCAATTATTTCAAAATACTTTTCTCAAGTTTTTTTGCTTTGACATTGGCTTTGAACATTTGGGAACAGATTCATTTTCTTATTTGTGGTCACACAGAGGAATTCATAAAAAACTAATGCCTATATTGTAATCCTAAATTTTAATGCCAAGATGTTTGTAATGACCCATAATAAAAATTAATTAGTATATATTATAATATTCTGTTCATCACAGATATAATATTCTGTTCATCACAGGTATAATTAACAAAAGATTATAAATGTTAAGTATATTTATAATTCCCCCATATATTAAATATGATCTAATATTATAAAACTTCATTATGATTACTTTGGTTATGAGGAATAAAACTATACATTCTAATACTTTCTAAAACATAAACCAGTATTTTGTTACTTCAAGAAAAGCTTAAATTTAAGGCCATTATTTTCTTAATATAGATCATTTAACATGAAACTTATCAAGGGGGAAAAAATTCTTTTAAGTTCCATAAAGTCTCTATTTCTTTTTATTTTTTATGCAACGTCATTTTAGTAATGATTTCAATTGGATATATAGAAAATATTCAAACATATACATATACGACAATTTTTAAAAGGTGGTTATTTTAATATCGTTTTCCCCAGAAAATATTTTATTTTGCTAGTTCAAGTAACAGAAGTTAATCTTCATTGCCTTAATATTGTATATCCCTCCCCCATAACAGCACCTTAATATAAAAAATGGAGAATCAAGATGTTAACAGAACAAAAAGCACTGAAACCCCTTTATATTTAACATGAATAAAAGCTCTTTACAAATACTTTATCAAAAATAAAGAATATAAATGTACTTGGAACTAAGAGGCTATTAAAATCCACCTTATTTAAGCACCAATTCTGATCAATTACTTTTATACGCTCATAGACAATCAATTCAAGATACATTCCTGCTCAATCTTCTAAAAACGCTGTAATAAAATATTCTCTATAACACAGTTGTTTTGAAAAAATTTTCCAAATGGAATAAATATCAATCCTTCATTTGTATAATTTAAATGAAATTTTTATTATTCCCACTATAATTTTAGTCATTTGTAAATTTCTACTTAGCATTTCTCTTTGAAAATGGAAGACATTTTATCAACAGTATTATTTTAAATATCTTCTTGTTTTCCAAGGAGAAGAGACAAGAAATGCCCTAAATTTAGAGATGGTTCGTTTGTAATTTAAATCTCCTGAGATTTTTGGCTTGGTGTTCTCATTAAAAAAAAAAAAATCAATCAGCCCCTTTAACAGTAGATACAATAACAAGATAACCAAAATAAGTTATATGTGAGTATTAAGGATGTTTTTGCTTTATTTCCCCTTTTCCCTCAAATCCCTAGAAATTCTTTCCAAAGACAAAATGCTGATTAAGTTATTATATCCTAGGTAAGTCTAACAGTAGCATTGTCTGAAAGACAAATAATGGTATTTAATCTATTACATTTTCAACTTTAAAATACAAATTTCCATAAATTTTCTCTCTTTAAAGATATGAACTAATTAGACACCTGTGAACATTTTAAATACTTCAAATATAGGATTTAATTCTAAATCTCTAGATTTTAAATAAAGCATTTTCCTATAGTAAATTAAAGTTTTACTAGGAGAGAGAAGGAAAAAAAGATACTAGCACTCTACCCTAAAATAATCGTCAGTGAACATGTTTAAAACTCCATATTAACATAACTTTAAAGCTGCCAATATTCTGGAAGATGGCTATAATTACTAATACTTATACCTTTTGTATCATCTGTTGCCACACCAACTGCGGACCATCATAAAGCCTAATCAGAAGAGGATGCCAGCTGGTGCACCTCATGTGAGCAAACTGTGAAAAGAACCTGAGGAAAAACATGTGCCATTTTCTAAGTCCAGGAAAGTCTTCTGCCCCAATTGTGTACCCTAGAACTCATTCCCCATGCTATAGGAGAACTATAGCCCCATATACCTCCCCACTAAAGACTTTTCAAAACCAGAGTCTAAGCCAAAGAGAAACAAACACCTATAATTACGAAGTTTTTTAATTATTTCCCCCCACCAACACCCCTGTTAGTGAGAAACACCTAAATGGATTGAATATATAATAGTTGGGAAGTTTCAACTAGCAAAGCTAAGCATGAGTAGTTCTGAATTTCGACTGGCAAATATCAGTAATATATATTTACCCCCTGGATTTCATCATTTTCAATATCTCTCAAATTGGAGTTTTTTAGTCCCTCTTGGTTCTGTTTAAGACAAATATATGGTTTGAGATATTCCCAAAAGTAAGAGTTAATTACTATGCTTTACTTTAAAATACAAATTTTCATAAATTTTCTCTCTTTACTACAGCAAAATTTATTAACACATTAAAATTTATTTTAAAACATTTTTCATTTCAGTAAGAACGAGGAAAAAAGCAATCTTTGAGGAGTATTTGTCTCATGTAAACTCACAAATTGGAAAACTCAATACAGAAAGAAAGGGCAATATTCCAAAACAAATTCTCAAAAGTATTTAGGACATATTTAGAAAATCTAAATCCTTTGTCAGACACACTGAATTAATGACTGCTAGATACACAACAGCCCCAAAATATCTGAAAAGTGAAAAACTGGTGGAACTGGTGATTTGATGGTTACTTATAAATACTAAATGCTTTCCTAATAACGTAAATTTCAGCTACTACATAAGAAGCAAGCCAGTTTGATTATTTTTCTCTGATCAATACTACCAGATTAGCTAGATGCTAGAAATAATTAACAGATGTAGAAACCTCTTTGGCAAAATAGTTTTGTAAATAACACATTTGTATTGAACATGAAATAGGTAGAAAATATTTTAAGTGTACTAAGATTTACAACTGTCTCTCAAGTAAAAAACGTCTAAGTAAAAGTTTGTCTTTGAGGTTTTTAAAATAATTCTTCTGTCCTGTCGACTATTAGGCTTTTGCCGTTGCTTGTGTTTTTAAATTAAAACTATAGTATTCAGATCCATGGAGTAATAGTCTATATTAGGGAAGTAAAATCTTTTTTTTTTTCTGCAGCATATTTATATATCTTTCAGGATCTGACCATGAATTTATTCATTCACACAACAAACATGTATTTATGACCTACTATGAATAAGATACATAAGAACCAATTATACATTTAAATGACCTTGTGCCTAAAAAATTAAGATTATGATTTATTTAAATTTAAAAGTTTGGAGAGGGTTTGGAATTAAAATATTTATCATGATTTGGCTTTGTTCTTATTTCTTTTGCACTCTTTTTAAATATTTATTTTATTTACTTTAAGATTTTAGAGAATCGGTCTATGTCTATTTTCAGGGTTGAATTAAATTCTACATCCGTAAGCAATCAAACTTAGTAGTAATTTGAAGAGAAACAAAGAAGCATTTTAACATTTATTTTAAAGAAAGAAAATCAGGTTGCAAAGAAAAGGTGAAAGAACTGTTATTCTACATTACAGACCTGATTTGTGAAATTTTTGTGGTATCCTCTACTCTCATCTGTAGGAAACATTATCTGCAGAGATAGTGTTTAATGTCTATCTCAGCCACCTGCCTGTAAGTGTCAAGGTCATCAGGAAGGGCTGTTCATCAGAGTATGTTTCCAGTTCCTGGCACACTACTTGGCACATAGCAGGTTTTCAATAAATATATTTTGAATGAATAAATAAATTCCACAGCCCATGTTTTCCATTCTTTTGTTGTCTGAAGAAATGGTCTTCTGCTGCATTGCTCATCACTTATCTATACTCTCTATGATTTTTTGTTTGTTTGTTTGTTTGTTTTTTCAGAAGGTACCGGGAGTAAACCAGGGTCTCGTACATGGGAAGCAGGCGCACAACCACTGAGCTACATTCACTTCCCCATGAGAGTTAGTTTTTTCATTTTGTTTTGTTTATTCACTTTTGTTTTTAGGAGGTACCGAGGATTAAACTCAGGATCTCGTACATGGGAAGCAGGTGCTCAACCACTTGTGCTACATCTGCTTCCCTCTTAAATGTTTTTTGAAAACTGGTTCTATGTACTACCCCTCTTGGGGGGAAAAGAACCTTGGTGCCAGAGCTTTCTCCTTCCCCATGGAAGTGTTTCAGACTTCCTTTTGCTAAAGGCCTGGCTATGAAGGGCAGAATAAAAATTTGCACAAACTTATTGGGAGGAACTTAACATAGTTAACCTCTGTAGATACCTAATCTTCTAGTTTAAGCAGTGTCTGTCCTATTTGCTATTCCACCAGGACTTCTCAATGTTTTCTCAATGTACACAAAGTATTTTCAGACCCCATCTTATAATGTCTTTATAAAGTTTCAAGCAGTTTAAAATCCCTGGGATACACACTACATACCAAAATCAAGCCTGAATTTAGATAGGAATTATAATAGAAACCACTATCAGACTTCCTCATTATGGTCTCTAAGTGCTAATGAGCCTCTCTCACTGTTGTGGTTATGTTTGTTTGTTTTTAGAACATCCTTCACAATTCATGCTCTAGAAATTTATAACATTACCTAATATTTGTTTTGTGTTTCAAACTTTAAAAATATCTTGATACACTAAAACATTCGATTTATACAACAATTCTAAAGCTAGTAAGTTATTATCATCTCCATTTTTTTAAAAAATGGGCATAGAAAGGTCTCAGGCTAGTAAGTAGCAGAGCTAGATCTTTTTAAGTTCCTATTTTTTTAAAAAAAGAAGGCCTAATGCCTAATGCAGGAATCATGAACAAGCAATTTTATCAGTGTTTTGACACTCTGTTTTAAAAGCAAAATTAATTTGAATGTGCACAAGCAAGGTGTACCACAGGCCTACCACTCCCTATTGTATTATATTAGGTCCCTTCCTACATTTATATTGCCACCTGGTCACTCAAGTTATCTGCAATGAGATCCCATCAAATGGAACAGTCATTCATTCACCCATAACCATTTGTTCAAAACACAGTAGAGTCACTACTTCAGACACTAAGAATCTCAAATTCCTTAAGACATGTTTACTGTCAAGAGTTTTTAAGCAGGTGATGTAATCAGATAAAAATATCTGGTGGTCAACAGAGTAGCAGAGGAATGCACACAAAGTGCCATCCAGGTTAGGTATTGCAATCAGAATGGGGGATCAGATCATGGAAGGCAATCATTGCATGGTCATTATAAACCTCCATTATCTCTCTCACTTTGGTGTTCAAATGGCCTTCTAGACGGTCACTTTCAAAGTTGAAATCCTATCATATAGAGTGATAACTACACACTTAGCTTTGGCTTAAGCATAATTCATTACAGATTTGTGTTGAAAATTGTTGACTAGGTTTTGGAGGAGAGTCTCAGGTTACAATTCTATCATAGATTTTTTTTAAATTTTAATAGATTTTCAATATATAACAAAAAGGTAGATGCCTTATTTCTGATCAGCGAAGAAAAGAACATTGTATTCTATTTTATAGCTAGATTAAGGCCACTTCAAGTGTTTTATTTAGCACCATAGGTACCACTGTATTCTGAATACACATGCTCTTTTTCTGCCAAATTCAGAGAAGGTGAAAGCCCACTTGACCAAAATTTACCAAAAAGGAGCATATCAAGTTCCATATGTATTATCTACTACTCACTAATCCTCTGGATATAGATAAACTAAAATATATTCTTAAAACTATTTATTGATTTATGAAATGGGCTCTGGCTCAACTACACTGTATGAAAACTGTTTGAATTTCACATGTCTAGGAGTTTTCACCACAAACCCTAATTCAGTCAAAAATTGTGATGTGGTGGTTTTTTTATTCAAGTCTTTAAACTCTTTAAGAATCAGTATATATACAAAAATAGCTAATGAATATGCTAACTGTTCTTTGTTATAGACCTTGGACCACTCTCAGTATATCATTTAGGATGCTCTTTTCTGGACAAAAAAAAAAAAACTAATTCAAGAAAGCTTAAGCCATAGAGGTGATGTAGAAGTAAAGGTTAACACACTCTTTCTCAGCTTTACCTTCTTCCCTCCTCCATTTGTCAGTTTCAACCTTGGGCATTTCTTTCACAGCCACAAGAAAGCTACATTTACTACAAACTCTCTACTTTATATTCAGGGAAAATAGGAAGTCTTCAACATCCTGAAGATCAGACAAAACTTCTGAGTATCATTTTGATTAATCTTGCTTCATTTATTCATTCAAAAAGAATTTACTGATCACCTACTTTATTTTGGTACTATTCTTGACACTGGGAGTTTAGCCATGAACAAAACAAAGTCCCTACCCTATGCAGCTTAAGTTCCTATAACCACCTCTGAATCAATTACAGTGGGAAGGAGAAATTATTTCTCTCCATTAGTTTACCTTCCTGGGCTCAGACTAGAATGGATTTTGGTAAAGCTACTGCAATGTTTATCACCCTCACCTAGTAATATTTTGGTAATGAGTTTTTGTAGTCAACTAAATTAATTTATATACAATTCTATATGAGTTAAAGAAAGATATATACAGAATTATTTTATATGGAGATAATCTATACTTTGGGGAGAAAGGAGGTAATCCCTGGCAGTCATGAAATAGGCTACAGATTCCAGCCAGAGACAGGGTGATAAACTGTCTGTTCTATAGAACTGCTAATGAGATGACAACCACCTCAGAAAATAGCACCACCATAATTAATTTAAGGAAATATGTTGAAAAAACTTTTTATAAATCATATATTTTTGTAAAGTAAAATATCATCATGCTCCAGACAAAGCGTACAGGGTGTCCCAGTTCCTTTAGTCTCTTCCATGACCACATCATTCCTCCCTGACTTTATTCCACTACCCTGCAAATATCCGAGGATGGCCATTTCAGTTCAAATCCATTAGGACTACCAGAAAACAAACACAAATTTCACACTCATGACTGGTGAGGGGACTCCTTGAAATAAAAGATACAGAATAAAATATGTGAAGCTTATTAACAAATGACCTAACAGACCATGTTACCAGTTTTCTAGCTCTTGCTCATAAACATCATTAGTGGTGTTTATTTAACACCAAACTTTAAGGCTGAATCACCAAAAATAAGATCCCAGAGCATTAGGAACTGTGCCTGCAGTACGAGAAAACTAAATAACTAAGCAACTGTTCAAGTCAATAAATATGGGTGCCCCAAGAAAGTAGAAATCATTTATAGCTTGAGTACAAATGCTTATGGAGAAAGCAGCATTTGAACTAGGCCTTAAAGGTTGAGGGAGGAAAAGTAGATGATTCAAAGAGGCCTGTTTGGAAATTTGCAAATATGGCAATTGGTGGCAACAAGCAGATTATCAACAGCAGCAATTGGTCAACTTATAACAAATGTTTGAAGAATTCAGAATTGCAAGACTGAAAAAATAAAAACAATCTTTGCAATTTCAATAATTTTGCAAGGTAGTTTTGCCTAGGGGCCAAGTGTCATTCTATTGTTCTTACTTACCAAGCTTTCAAATATAATATTAAATATATTTTTCACTTTATTAGACTTGGATTCATATTCCAGGCTACAGTCAGATTTAACTTCTAAGCACAGCTTTTTCTAGCTTTGGAAAAGGAGATGCTGTGAGTCTAGAGACCAGAGTTCACCCTCAACTTGAGCTCAGCAAATAAATTATGAAATGATGGTACTCTAACAACAGGGATATAACATGAAGAAAAATTTCCCTCTGAAGGACAGTCATAAAGAATTCAGAACTAGTGTGAAAAAAGTGTTGAAAATCTGTGAACAGTGGTTTACTGCTAAAAGCTAGAAAGATTTTCAACAGGCAATGATAACTTACTCTGATGGCCTTTATTTCCAAAAAAAAAAATGAGGAAACTGGGGCTCAGAAAGTTATGTGATTTCTCCTAAGGTCATCACATAGCCAAAAAACAAAGAGGTTGAAACTGAATTACAGATCAGCCGTCTAACTCTAAGAACTTTCATTTCAGCATTCTGCCTTTCTAAAAAGCAAGGCGTTGAGGAAAATGGAGACAATCAGAAATGAAATGTATGACAACAACCAGTAGGCGTCAATTGATCATGTAAACAGATCTGTGATTATGGTGAGACAAAAAGAGATGAAATACCTTCTAAAAGGAAAGCAAAATACAGACTTACTCCAAAAACCATGATTAAATAGGAAAAGGCAATGTTTCCTAAAGGGCAAAAGGCATTCAATTAATTCAGTCAAATAACTTCTCCTTTCTTCCCTTCTTTCCTGATATTTTCCATCAATGTATAAAGGAAGAAAATTCTATTTTTAATCTCGAAAAGTATTAAAATTGCTGTAATTTAACTTTAAATTTTTACTCTAAATTCACAACAAAACTTTCTATAAAGAAAAACTTCCATTCAACTTTTTAAAAAGGCCTACTAAACAAAAAAATTCCCAATTTGTTCAGGTGAAAATAAACTCAACCTTACAGTTTTGGATAGCCAAATTCCCAAAGCTGGCAAATATATGGTGGGAAAAAACAGCAATTATTGACTTCAGTTATCCATTGCCTTGAATGATAGTCTCTGTAGAATCCTCTCCTCTCCCTTCATTTAAAAAAGTTTTCAGCAATACAATGTAAAATTATTGTGTAGGAGAGTGAGAAGGAGAAGAAAAGTTGTTTCGGATTTCAGAATTTAATAACCCAAAAAATCTTCTAAGTCCAATACTGTATCCAATCACTATTCTTTCAACAGATAATACACCAGACCAAAGGAAGAAATATGATGCAAGACTCAAAACAACTGAGCAGATGTTTCAGGAACAAGTTAATTCTGTCCCATTCTCACATCTGAAAAAGTACAGAAAGTGTACTCAAGTCATAAATTAATGCCCAATACCTTCTGGGGACAGTTCAACTCTTAGGCTAAACATCACTTTTGCTGCATACAAATGATAGGCTTTAAAATTTTAAAAACAGGGAGGCGGTTGTGGCTCAATCAGTGGGGCTCCCGTTTGCCATATGGGGGGCCCCGGGTTCGGTTCCCGGGGCCTCCTGGTGGGGGCGGGCCCGCCCGCATGGCGTGGTTGGCTGGCCCAGCGAGCGCAGGCAGCAGGGGGGGGATAAATGAATAAATAAATAAAATCTTTAAAAAAAATAAAAATAAAAATAAAATAAATAAATAAATAAATAAAATTTTAAAAACATATACAAAGTATTCTGGTGAGTTCATCGGATTCTTTATCAATTCAAAGCCCAGAGAAGAGATAGGTATTATTACAGAATTGCAGGGATGAGCTAGTTGTATTTTGGTCAATCCTCTTTTTTTAAAAATTTTCCCTTACCCCTACCTCCCACCCTCGTTGTTTTTGCACTCGCTGTCTGCTGTGTCCATTTGCTATATGTTCTTCTGGGTCTGCTTGTCTTCTTTTTAGGCAGCACTGGGAGCAGATCCTGGGACCTTCCGGAGTGGGAGAGAGGCGCTCAATCTCTTGAGCCACCTCAGCTCCCTGGTTTGCTGCATCTCTTGTCTCTCCACTGTGTCTCTTTTTGTTGCATCATATTGTTGTGCCAGCTCTCCGCTGAGCCCAGCACTCCTGCGTGGGCCAGCTTGCCTTCACCAGGATACCCCCAGAATCGCACCCTGGACCTCTCATATGGTAGATGGGAGCCCAAGTGCTTGAGCCACAGCCGCTTCCCTATTAGTACTCTTAATGGATTGGGTATTTTCTGAGAGCAAGGACCACCCATGTCTTACTCTCCTTTGAATTCCCAGCAACTGTCAGTGCTCAATACATGACTGGTGAATTTAACTCACAAATATGTATCTAGTTTTCTTTATCATTGACCTTCATTTTGTGACTGCCTCCTTTTATACTACCATAACTGCAAAATATTTTTAATAAAATGCACGTAATTATTCTTCTAATCCCAGGTTTTATAAGAGCATAACCATGAACTAAATATGGCATTAGGAAAAGGCATTACACCTTAAAAAGGCACACAGAAAAGTGACACAGAACCCCAGAATGATTAACTCAGGTTTGTTATTTTGTCCATTAAATAGGTCTAAGCAGATTAATTAGAACCAAACATGAGAAGATTCACAAGATTTTGCTTCTTAGTAGCACCAGTTATTAAAAAAGAAATGTATGGTTACATTTCAGCACATACAAATTAACAGTTTAAAGAAAATGTAGGTCTTGATAAATAATTTTTAAAAGTATATATGTAGGCAGAAATGTTATGAGACTGGTTTCCCTTTCTATAACCAAATTTATCTCATAAAAGCAAGGTACTGAATTCCAACTGCCTTGCATAAATATCAATTAACTACATTACCATGTATACAATTTACACAGATATTAAATATACCAAAACAAAGACTTGCTTTTCTAAAGAAAAAATAGAATATCTATACATCTCTAAGAATAGTTATTTAATGGACATACCTTTAACTGCAACATCTGACTAAAAAGCAAAAACAGCAGTCTGTCCAAGTAACAGCTGAAAAGAATGTAACAACCTGTTTCGGGCATATCTCAAGCAAAGGAAACTTCATTGACAATTGAAAAATACTGATTTTCAGTAATAATTGTGAAAGGTTTATTAGTCCAAGAGTCAAAGTTTATATTTCTGGGCTTATAACTAAAATAGTATGAGAATCTATGAATTTTAAAGCTTTACCGTAGAGTACACACAATGGGTATTAAAAAAAAATAAGTCATGCCATCGCGGTGAGGACCATGTTGCAGCCAAACATCCTGCTCACCGGTACACCAGGGGTTGGAAAAACTACACTAGGCAAAGAACTTGCATTAAGATCGGGACTGAAATACATTAATGTGGGTGACTTAGCTAAAGAAGTCTGATCACCGGATATCATGGAGTCTGGCAAGATGGCTTCTCCCAAGAGCGTGCCGAAAGATGCACAGATGATGGCACAAATCCTGAAGGATATGGGGATTACAGAATATGAGCCGAGAGTTATAAATCAGATGTTGGAGTTTGCCTTCCGATATGTGACCACAATTCTAGATGATGCAAAAATTTATTCAAGCCATGCTAAGAAAGCTACTGTTGATGCAGATGATGTGCGATTAGCAATCCAGTGTCGTGCTGACCAATCTTTTACCTCTCCTCCCCCCAGAGATTTTTTATTAGATATTGCAAGGCAAAGAAATCAAACCCCTTTGCCATTGATTAAGCCATATTCAGGTTCTAGGTTGCCTCCTGATAGATACTGCTTAACTGCTCCGAACTTTAAACTTAAGTCTTTACAAAAAAAAGCATCTAGTTCTGCAGGAAGAATAACAGTTCCCCGGTTAAGTGTGGGTTCAGTTACTAGTAGACCTAGTACCCCCACACTAGGCACACCAACCCTTCAAACCATGTCTGTTTCAACTAAAGTAGGGGCGCCAATGTCCCTCACAGGGCAAAGGTTTACAGTACAGATGCCCACTTCACAGTCCCCAGCTGTAAAAGCATCCATTCCTGCAACATCTGCAGTTCAGAATGTTCTAATTAATCCATCATTAATTGGGTCCAAAAACATTCTTATTACCACTAACATGGTGTCATCACAAAATACTGCCAGTGAATCATCAAATGCATTGAAAAGAAAACATGACGATGGTGATGACGACGACGATGATGATGACTATGATAATTTGTAATCTAGCCTTGATGCATGTAACATGTATACTTAGTCTTAAATCCATTGTACTTAAACCATGCATGCTGGATCTTTTCAAGTTCTGTTTTAGAAAACTTAAATAGTATTTAATGAGTAAATATGGTTACCATACTTTTAACAAAATAAATAAGTCAATGTACCAACAGGAGTGTTCCATTCTAGAGGAGATATTTTAAACACACAGTCAACATTCACTTTTTAAAGCCAATTCCAACCTGGTAGTTATTCCACTATTAAATATACACGTTTAGCCATCAAATACAAATACTTGATTTTTTTTAAGTTGTCACAAATATTTCTACTTTTAAAAGGTTGAGAAGTAGGTAACATTTCCTGTGTTAGTTTTTGATAATACAGTGGAAAATATTTATTAATGGCTGCAAGATTAAAAAAAAAAAGTTAAGCTTTTTTAGTTAGGCTGAATAAGTTTATCTATATGTTACATTTATCTGACTTTTTTTTTTTTTCAGGTACGGGAGCTGGGGAATGAACCCAGGACCTCACATGTGAGAAGCCGGGCTCTACCACTGAGCCACCTTGGCTCTGTATGTTCCATTTAATATAACATACTTTTGTTACATTTGAACAACCATATTGCAATATTAGTCTACCTTGTTTTCTTAAACCTTGGGAATAATAAATGTCAAAAATACAAATTCCTAGGAATTTAATGAAGAAATACATAAATCATCAGAACTACATTTACTCCCAATAGCCACATCCAAATTCTTTTCTTGTAAAGCAGTTGGGTGATTATTTGGGTGATTATTCTATTTTAATAGTTTAGTTTCCAAATATTTTTCTTTTACAACATCTTTACCATTTTAATATTGTTCCTCCCTCCCAACACTTGCTAAACTGCTGCTGACCTGTACAAATGTGTTTCTGATGCCCGTCAGCAAGTACAAAAGCATAATTTCATTAAAGTGTATTATGCTCAGGATTGAGAGAACAGTATAAAATAAAGTTTGGCCAAAGTTCAACTGGGCATCAAATAGCACTGGCAAGAATTTTCTTAAACACATGTTGTAAAATCTTGGTAACACAACAGTGTGTACTTAACACAGGAATAATATCAGAAACAGATGTGTTCAAATGACCAAAGTACCAACAGAAACAATAAACATGGGATATACATTAAAAGTGATGCCCTTGCCAACTGAAAGAAAAAAAAAGGCTGAACAAATACATTTCCTACCTAGTCAAATATGAAATGCTACTGATATTCTTCCAGACCAAGGCTGGCATACAAATATTTTCCCTTCGGCTTCCTCTCATGCATTGGTATTAAACCTCTATCAAGGTGGCCAGAATTAAGAACATGTTTTTTCAATGCATGTTTTAAAAAACTAATCATATAAAAGGAAAATAAATCCTGACTACCTACAAAATTTGGAGGCTCTACGGGCCCCATTCACCGGCACAGAAAAATCACACACCTACTCCCTTTTAGAAAAGCTGTATACAAATATTTGCCGATGCACTGCACAACAATACTAAAAGCAGGTAAGAGCCAAGCGTCTAAGGCTGACACAAGAACTAAGGCCAAGTAGATGCAATTCGAATCCCCGGGGAGGATCTCACTGAAGTTGTCCCAGCTCTCTGCCCAAGCATAGGTCAGCGTGATGCCCCTCGCGCCTCCCCAAGTGGATCAGGCCTGCTGGTTTAGACATCACGGCTGGAGGAAGGCGGTCGCGACTTAACTCCAAATCCTCAGCGGGCGGGCCTCAGAATCCCAGAATCCCTGTCTCTCTTGCGTCCGGCTTCATTCCAGCCTCCAGCATCCTGATCCTGTCCACCCAACCACTCTAACACATGTCGTCCCGGCCTAGTCATCTCCTACTGTTTAACGGTTTGGGTTTTGGTTTCCCTCTACTTTTAACATCTTGCTGTAGAGTGCTAGGATGTGCACTCTGGGACATTTTAAGGCTGTGCAAGAATTACCTACCTAATTACGGGCAGATACAGCTGAGGGGAAGAAGGGCTTGGGCCTCGGGTCTCCTCCAGGCGCTGACTTTCTCAGGAAAGAAAAATTCCATCCTCTAAAAATCATATCTGATTCTGGGAGGCGAATGTTTCGCATTTGAAACCAAGCCGGCCTGGGGTTGCCCACGGATAAGAAAGCGAGGAGGGCGGTGGTCAAACCCACCGGAGCGTTGGGCCTGACTCAGAGCCTAGCCTGGGGTAGGCATCAGCGCGCACCGAGCGGCGGACACCGCCACCTCCACTCCTCTCCGAGTTTGGATTAGTGATGGGGTGGTTTCAGGCATGGACCGGGCACCCCCGCTGGTTTTCCGACCAGCGCAGGTTCCTGGGACGCGTCGTCAAGGCCCGCGCCCACGCGTCTCCCGGCGTGCACCGCGCGAGGTCTCGCAGGCAGCAAGCGGAACGCTCCCGGCCTGCCCCGGGGCTGCTGTCGCATACACCCCAAGGAAGCCGACAGCAGGGTGCTGGAAAGTGCCTCGACGTGCATGGCTGCTGCGTGGGTCACGAAGGTCGCTTTTAAGGGCAAGCGCGGGCCGAGGCAGTCCAGACCGCCGGGGGCAAGAAAGGACTTCATTCCCCACAGGAGGTGACTTGCGGGCCTCCGCTGCGGGCGTGGGGGTTACCAAGGAAATGCAACAATGTTTGTGACCAGCAGGCGCTGAGAACGCGTCCGCAGAGTACACGAGCCACCCCCCTTTCGCTTTTCCGGCAACCTCCCTTCCCTCGCGCCTGTCCTCTCCGTGGCCAAGGCCCGAGCTCCACACGCGTGCCAGAGTTCCTACATAAATGACAAAGCTTCCTCCACCTATCCTGTCCCAACGCCCGTAGCCACCTCCCCAGGCTTCTAAAATAATACCCTCTTCTTTGACTCTAAGGGATGACTCCAAGTGAAAGGAGTCACCTGTGCAAGCTACCAAGAGGGGAGACCTCTCTTCATACCCTGCAAGGCTCGCAAAGTATTCGTTATATAAAGTAGGAAGGTTAAGACTTTGAAATGGGTTTGGATCCAACCTCTTTCGCTAATTAGCGATGAGAGTTTGGGCAGTTGCTCCGAGCTTCACGCCTCCAATCTGTGGATCGGGCATAATAGATACTTAATAGACGATTGTGAGGAATATATGTGATAATATACATGAAAACGCGGCAATGCTTAACAATGATACCTCATTGTAAAAGGATACGTACGTACATGTACGTTCATCTTTAAATGTACAAGGTTTTTTTTCGGGGGGGGGAGGAAGCAATTTCGGCTGGGGTGGGAGGGCAAGGAGCAGCGATGTAAAACAGGAATTATGACTTAGTTTACTGCCTATATTGTCCACCCTGGCAAAAAAAACATGTATATGGACTTAAGATTTTTTTCTGAAAGGTTTTTCTTGAACGATAACCCTAAAATTACTGAAGAAATTTCAAGAGGGGAGGAGGAAATAATCTTTAAAAGAATGGTATATGTTAAAAACTTAAATGCTGCTTATCGTTTCCGGTATTTTTGAGACTCAAAAGCAATAATGAATGCAAACTGTAAAGCTCTGAGCCAAGACAGGCCGTTATTCCTGAAAGGTGGTGCAACGTGAAGGTGCCTTTTCAAAAAAAAAAACGCCCCTCTGAAAAGGAGGCTACTCAAGTTTCCTTTAAGTGGGATTAAACACTTTTTGCAAGACGATTTTTGCCACCTTTGTAAGCCTGCAGCAGCTGTAGTTGAGTTTGCAAACCTTCTCGGTGCAAATGCTAAGAATCTTCAAGACAAAGCCCTTATGATTGCACCCTTAATGTTGGGGTAAAATCAACACTTTGCAGGTGCAACCATTCGGGGTCTTTCCGCCCTTTTCCAGGACTCGGACCCCAGCAGCGTAGTACCGCAGTTAGTCCACAGCCAGGACCTTGTTCCCCTTCCAGATGGGTTAGTTCGTGGGAAGGACTCGGCCCAGAAGTCGAGGCACCTCAGATACGCGACCTAGATTGGGGAAGCTCAAGAACTATGACTCCATCTTCTGCCTGTGCGTCTATCTGCCGTTGTTCTTCCATTTTGCAGAACTAAGGCAGCAGAGAAAAGCATGAAAAGCTCTGTGCCTTCCAGCCTTGCCCTGGTTCCACTCTATTTTAATTCATTCAAAAAGCGAATTTTTATTACCTGGGCCAGGCAATGAATTAGGTACCAGAATCGGAACAACACATGGTTCCTGTGTCTTGGGTGCTCACAGCGTGAAAGCTGCTGCGGGAAGACTTTTGGAGTCCAATTTATTCACCTGTTTTTTTGTTGTTGTTGTTGTTGTTTTTGTTTTTTGTTTTTTGTTGTTTTTTTTTTTTTTTTTTGTCTGTTTGGTTGGTTTGTTTTGCAGGGAAAACCATTTCTAAAGGATCCTTGTGAGCCCTGACAGAGGTAGTGGCGCGGTGGCCTGTGCACAGCGTGGGACGGCCACCGCGTCGATTGCGGGCTGTGTGCAGGACTGGAGCTTTGGCCGAGGCCCAAAGGAAAGTTCCAGAAGTGAGTTCCGGCCTGTGAACGCCAGTCAGTCAGGGGAGCCTGCCAGGGTTGCTACCTGGTCAATCCAGGTTTTGATCCACTGACTGATGATTGTTCCTCAGATTCTGTAATTTGCAAAGAAAAGGGGGGTGGGAGGGGGAGGTTTTACTGCTGGATGAAATGTTCGATTCCTTTCTCCTCTTTGTGGCTAGTTTATTTGAAACCCCAAACCATTTTATGCTATTTATCATCGATCGCAAAGAGTAGATATGGGAAGGGGGCACTCTATCACACCGGATAGGAGAATTCCCGGAAATCGGCTGAGGCACCGGTGCTGGATCCGCGACCAAAAGTCGACTGGACTCTGTAGACAAACATATCGAGTTGGGTTAAGTGAATCCATTAATCGAAAGCATCCGGGTTTTTGTTTTTGTTTTTCTGTTTTGTTGTTTTGTTTTTTTAAACTCACTGCAAAGAGCGCAATATAGCCCAGTGGTTAAAAGTAGAGACTTCGGTGTTTTTGTTTGTTTCAGACGTTGGCATACAGCACCTGGGTTCGAATTCTGGCCCAGCTTTTTAACTTACCAAAGATATGGACCTTGAAATTATTGACATAGGGTTATGCTCCAGAGCGTCCGTGAGGTATTTGTCAAGTAATAAGCGACATCTACGATTTTCACAAAATTCAGAAGGTTGCACAAATTGATAGAAGACAGGGTGCCACGCATTTAAATGCGCCAGATTAACCCCATAATATACCAGTGATAAAGGGAGGCAGAAAGTCTTTCATCGTGCGTTCTGGGACCGAGATGACACTGCAGAGGATGCTCCGGATTGCGCACCCTTCCCTTGAGTCTCAGCGGCAAAAGAAGCTCCTTTGGCGTCTACGACTTGGTTTACTGAGCCCCTAGAAATAGCCAACTAGACTCAAAGTCGATGCTGAAAAGCATAGGCCTTCCTTCTTCACCTGGGGCATGACGCCTTTGGGCACGCCTCGGTATCCAGAGGGCTCCAAGGGCAGCGAAAGAGAAGTGGATTACGTCATTGAGAACCTACTGTGTGCGGACAAACTCATCTCATTTCAAAATCATTGTGATTTCTCAGTGATAAGTGCTGTGATCTCCATTTTAAAGACGAGAAAATCGGTGTTAGATAAATAAATTGCTCGAAATTCCACTAAAGACTTGACTAACTTCAAAACCCGTACTCTTACTACAATAAATAACACATTGCCTAGCTCATAAACCCTGAACTCCCAGGAAGGAAGGGAGGGAGGAAGAGAGAAAAGAAAGGGAGAAACACCGCCACAGTTAACAGGAACTAGTCCCCTGTAGCAGAAATGCTTATAGAAAGTTTTTTTAAAATATGGCTCAAGATTATTCCGCAGACTTTATTGGGGCATCATTTTTCAAAATACATCGGATAAGCAACAACTCGACGTGGATGTATTGCGGGGGACAGACATCTATACCAAGTTTCGGGCAGGATCCCTTGGGCTTGCGTGCGGTGCACTCACACTGGCTAACCAAATGAGCTGCGCGTTCAGCTATCAAAACCGCTTCCAAGGTTGGGAATAGGAGGCCCACACAGCTCCATGCCCCATCCCCGTCTCCACCTGGGACACACGGTCTGGCGCCTGTGCCTTTGCACTCAGATCAAACTTGGCTTTCCCGCCACCCTTGCCGAGTTTTAGTTTGGCTCTCGGATCCCTAGGGAAGAGGGAATTCCATAGGGTCTGGGTTTCCGTCAGCTTTCTAAATTAATGAGCTCCAGGCTAGATCCGCCCCGCGCGCCTAGAATTTGTAGGGAAATGAGGAGCGGGGGCGGGGAGGGAGGGAGAGGAGGAGGGACAGGTTAGAGAGTTGGGTTTTTTCCCGTCTCCACCTTGTAGTTGCCTTTTAATGAGTTGCGCAGGCAGTTCTTTAAAAACAGGTCAGAATCAGATTTCCGCTGGTCCTGCAAAGTTGCTCATTCAGAAAGATAAAATGTATCTAAAACCAGCAGCTCCAAACCACAGGCGTACTTAAGGCGAAATTGTTGGCTTGGAGATGTCACAGTCAATGGTGCAATGGAGTTTTGTGCTTCGTACACTACCGCTGGGCCCGGGAGTGTCCCAGACTGCCCCCTGCCTAATTTCAGACTCCATATGATGCATGATTTTCTCTCTCCTATCAGCTCGAGTTCGGTCCGGGAGAGAAACCCTACCCCTCGCTCCTTGCGTGGCGGAAGTGGAGAGTTTACTCGCGCGTTCCGTGCCAACACACAGATAGAAAAGACACACTAGTCCACACGTACACACTGTCGGGCGCAGAACTCGGGTGTCGGTTGTTCGGTCTCCACAACAGTTCAAGGCAATTGGTCCCAACGGAATTAGCGAAACAGGCGCTCCACGGATCTGAGTTCCGGTGCAGTGAAGATGCGTTCTCGGGTGTCCAGCGCCCAGCACGCTCGCCTGGTGGGGAGGCAATCAAGCCGGTCTTGGCCCGCTGTGGGGAAGGGACCAGTAGGTCCCAAACACCCTCGCAATTTTTCGGCCACCTCCACTGGCATAAATAAATACGCCCCTCTTTTACCCTCGCAAATGACGGGTTGCGAGGTCTAAGAATGAGCCTGGGACGGGTAAGTCCCTAGGTGAGCGCGTTTCCATTTCCGCGATCTCCACGGGGTGACCTGGAATCTGAGCTGCGCAAATCTGAGGAAATAACCCCGAGAAGCTAGGTCTTCCAATACCTTACCAGACTAATATTAATAATGGCTAGACAGAGTGGACAGAAATCAAAGAGCACCCTCTCCTAACCCTGAACCCTGAAATGTGACATCACAGACCATTTTAGAGAAATCTTGGCTGAGTTTTCACTTTCAGGGCTTGAAGGGATCGCCACCAGAATCCGCCAGAGGCTGCGCCTCCTTACGTAAGGGCGTGGAAGTGTCCACCCCAACTGATAGTCCTCGGGGCGGTCGGTCCCTGGCGCTGTTACCTGGGCGCTGACAGCTAGGGCCGGGCGGGGGAAAGCGTGGAGACCCGAGGGCTCTTCTAACCGCGTTTTCTCCCAGGCCCCAGCAGTGCCCCGCCCAGGTCGCAACAGGTCTGCCCCGGGTGCGTCCTCGCAGGCGGGCAGGAGGGCCGGTGCCTCAGCCCGCGCGGATTCAGGTAGCCGAGACTCCGGAGATTGTCGGAGCACCGCAGAAACTCCAGGCTAAATTTTCTCAAACATGTGGTTACTCACCGCGAGGAGCTCAGAGGCAAAGGGTTCAATAGTCAAGTTTGTGGGGACTTTCCTACTTAAAGTAATAATTTGCTAATTCGGATCAATTGCTTTTAAATATTGAGTTCCAGAGACCTCTGTCAATGCAGGCTTAATTTCATCCCACTGATGAAGGATGTTTATAAACGGCGCCCGCGGTGCGAGCCGAGTGTGAAAATACCAGTTTTACGTCTTTTGATGAGAATTACCGAGGTGGAAGGCTTTTACAAATTTCGCAGCTGCTAGTAGTCAGATTAGGCAGTTCTTTGCAGTGAGTGGAAGCTGTGGGGGTCAGGGCGGGTTGGTGTTACCTCTCTCCAGACCCCGACCTCCAATCAAGACCTGGCTCTGCGGGACCCAGACCCCTTTCCTGCCCTCCTTGAGATTTAAGGAGACCCACCCAGCGCCTCCCAACTACCTCCGTCGCGCACAGCCCAGAGCAGTAGGAAGTCTCCCTGAACCTCTTTATCTGGGCTTGCAAAGCTTCTTGTGTTCCAGAGGTGTTGGTCGTCCCCTGGGTGAGCTTGCGGCCCTTCTGATGTTCAATTAAGAGGAGGTGACCGTCTAGAAATTTCAGTTTAATAAGTAGGCGCCGCCACTATGCGGACTATTCTTTTCCTTGCCTGCGGGCACACCAGATGATGTGGTTTTTTGTTGTTCTGTTCTCGTTTGTCGAAAATTGGTTCTCAGTTGGAGTTTGGACTAAAAGGCCTCATCACAAAACAAAAATAACCCTTCTGATTTCCAGCCCAAGCACCTGACATGAGAAGAGGTACTTTGCAAAAAGCAGGTGAACTGTCCCTTTACCCGAGCCGAGGAGGAGCGTGGGTAAAAGGTGCGACGCAAGCTCCAAGGAGCAGGGCCACTGCTCAGGAGCGACCCCTCTAAGCGCTAGTCCCTGACCAGGGGTCAGGAGGTCGTTGGGCGCAGGACGGGAGGGGCGCTCAGTCGCGACATTCATAACGAGTACGTGCTCTCCTCCCGCCTTCATACACCACCAAAGGCTTACACAAGAAGAGACTCACCTCCGAGAGGCCTACAGGGCAAGGCTAGGTGCGCGCACTTACACGGCGGGACAGGTCCGCATCTCGCTGACCGCCTGCATTAAAGGAGACGCCAGACCGGTCTTTTAGATCTTCTGCTTAGGGCCGACGACCATTCCTCTTTCCCAAGCTCAGAAGCCTCTAAAAACAAATCATTTCCTCCACTTATACAAAGATAGGCGCTCTTAGGTCAAGATTAGTATTTTGAAAACCTGATTGAGAGTCGCCTGATTAGGCGAGGGTGGGTGGAAAAACCTCATAAACGCCTGCGCGAGAGCCCTACTTCCCAAAACAGCTGCTGAGCTCTTCGAATTTCCAAATGACCCGCGCGATTCATTCTCGCGGACTGTAGAAAAATAGTGCCCTGGATTCACTTTGCAAACTGACGGAAACAAAAATAAAACAAAAAGCCTGTAACTAAATCTCCGAACTGGACTTTTATTTTCATTCTCCTTTCAATCCTGCTCTATACATAGCCTGATAGCGGCAACATTTTCCAAGACTCTGTCTCTCCGTTCGGAAGAACCATCTCGAGACAGATGCTCTTTCATGGAAAATGTATTATGTGGATTTCCTCCCAAATACTGATTTTTGCACTTGATGAAAAACACAAATCTCTGTTCCCCACGCATAGGTTAGCTTTTCGAGAAGTTGGTCCACCCCATTCAATCCTCTAATATAAGAGGGCACAGATTAATCATAGCGTCCCCCTCTCCCCAGCTCGGTAAATTTAAGCAGGATCCCCCAGAAAGGATCAGAGGGTGATGGCTAATATTAACGTGTGGGCATCTACGCTGAAAGGAAGACAATGGCGTTAAGAAACTGCTCTAAGGACACTCGTGTTTATAGGAGGAAAGTGCATTTGATAAAAAACTAAATTTGCAGTTGTTACTTGCAGACAGCTTCACAAGCACACTTCATCACCGCAAAGTCTACTTAGCCCTATCCACGGTCCCTTCGCTAGTGCTGCTGCTGACCGCTCATTGCAAGCACTTGGGTCTTCTCTTTCTAGACAAATAAGGCAAGATATGTTTATATATGTTTATATATATGTATATTATTTTATCCTTCTAATTGAAGCAGCGTCACATGATTTTTGTTAAAGGCCTTTATGAAATACAGACTCCCAGCTATTCTTGTATTAGTTATGTCTCAGAAGTTTTTGTTTTGTCTCTTAAAAAGGGGAAAATGGAAATAAGAAGTCCTTTTTAAAAATAGTCTCTTACCGAATCCCCCTTTATACACTAAATAATGAAATAAAGACCATACCACAAAGAAACTATTTAAACAAACACATCTTCCAATCCTAATCACAATTAAGGCATACTGGAGTACCTCCCCAATCCCCAGCCAAAACTTTCGACAGCAGCCGGCCACTTCTAGGGCTTAAATTTTGTCTAGGACGACATGAAAGAGCAATACTCATTAGCAACATACTTTTGTCTTTTTTGTAGCCTTGATTTCAAATCTAGTTGCAAATCATAAGTTTGTGTGCTGCTCAGATGTTCCTTCTTTATCTTAATGAGAAAACTTTTCGCAAAGGGAGCGCGAACCGCTGGATAAGGCAGCCCTCAGGTTGTCGGGGAGCAGTTGCATTCCTCCGCTAGACAGAAGAGCTGTGAGTTTCAGGAGAATGACTAAAACGTTCAAGTCACCCAGACCTCTGCTTTCTCTTCTGCTTGCTGCAGAAAGAGATGTAACCTGAATCTTTGTTTAGGTTTTGGCTGGGGAGCGAGAGTTAGAAAGCCACGGCAAATGCAGAGAGCAGTTTTTTTTTTGTTGTTTGTTTGTTTGTTTTTTTAAATCAAAACTTAGCAGGCCATCCCCAAAGTTTTTTTTTTTTTTCTTTAATACTAAAGCTGGAATAAGTTGGCTTGTCCTGATAAAGATCTTAACATGTAGAGAAGGCGGGTTTTCCTTAAGGAGGTGAGGCTATTCTTCCAGGAAAAGACTCTCCCCCACATCCCCTTCCCTCCCTTTATGTAAGGTTCCACCCTCTGTAAAACAAAACTTTTTTTTTTCTTTTCCTGGAGGGAGAGACCTCAGTGAAGTTGAGAAAGGAATCTTAAGAACAGTCTATCAGAGAGTGGTCACGGCTACAGCGGTCTCTTTGGAAGAAGACTGACAGCATTCTTACCCTTATGGGAGTCAACTTTTATTAGTGCATTGGGGCGGGGGACGGGGTGTGGGAGAGATCGGCAGTCACCGACAGCCTCTGACCCTCTGGAGTTGGTATGTGATAAGCAGCCCTAGCAGTGCCATGTATTGGAAGAGCGATCAGATGTTTGTGTGCAAACTAGAAGAAAAGGACGTGCCGGAGCTGGCAGTTCCCCCAGAGAAGGTGAGAGAGCCGACGCCTGGCCAGACCAGCTGAATCGCTGTTTCTTTGAAACGCGACCTGTATGGGGTCCCAAACGAGGTTCAGAGATTGCCTGTAACAGCTTCATCTTCAGACCTGGCATTTTTTGTTGCTGCTGCGTAGTAGCGTTGGTTAGTAATCATTTCCCCCCTCCCCCCAAGCTCACCTAACTTGAGGCATGGAGACTGTAATTTGGGAGACGAAACCTCGAGCCTAAGACGCTTTCGGGTCCATGTGAGTCGTGCTTTTGTTCTGTTTACCGTGGTGGTCGCGGTGGTCCGGCAGAGCGGGTGGGGAGGACAGGACGCCTGCCGGCCAAAGGAAGGCTCCCGCCGCTGGGCGCTTAGCGCTGTCACGCGGCCCAGGGAGAGACCGCGGGAGACGGGATTCCCTGAAGGCCTCGGGGGTCCCATGAGGGCAGTTTTACTTAAAATGCCAAGAGAAGCACCACCCTTCCCCCAGGGTACACAACCTGTCACATTGTTCACCTGAGTAAATGGGGGAAACTGACAAGAACTCGCCTCACTCTGGAGGGTGTCTCGCTTTCTAGGTTGGAAAATTATCTATAGTCTGTCTGGGGTCCTCCGCGGGACCCGCATCCTACGTGGCTGAGCGTGTTTGCTCCGGCGCCGGGCGAAAGCCGGGCTTTCCTACTTAAACTCTCTTTGTGTCTGCAAGGACGCGGCCTCCGTGCAGCTGCGCTGAGCACAGCATAGGGAGCTCATCCTTGTGCCGTCAGAGGGTCCTGGAGACCCCCGGGTTCGGACGGGATTTTGTCTGGCTGCCGGAGGGAGGAAAAGGAGGAGGCGAAGAGTCAGAAATACAGTGGTGTGGCCCGCTCGAATTCGGGGACTTTCCACCTCATCCAAGCTACAGTTCTCATAAACGAAAGCAGAAAAAGCCCAGAACGGCTGGGCATTCGTTTAAGAATAAAACTCCAGCAAAGGCTTGGAAACACTTGAATAACGCGCGTTGTTGCTTTAAAATTTTTGACCAAGGTTGGGTGAGTTTTTTTTTTTTTTTTAATGGCGCAAATTAAATTCAGCTGGATATTTTCCATTATTCGACCCGCTTTTTGCGCTGGTTAAAAATAATGCTTTAGTAGCTCAAATGTTGACTTACTGAGCAATAAGTGGCAATTTACACCTAAAGAAACGAGTGTAAATCACTCGCGGCTCTAATTGCTGTAAGTTTACTAAAGAGCTGCTGGCTCGGTTTAATCTGAAGCATTTTCATTCAAATTGTCATTGGAACAAACACCAGGCTCCTTAAATCCCGCTGTAATTAGCTTTCAAGTGTCCTATTAAACCTCTTCACCTTTTGGGCTATCCAATTCAAAAAGCCCCCTTTTAAAAATATATGTGTGTCTTGCTCTTTTAATTGAGGTTATTAAAGAAATCAAGTTTCTTCCTCCATCTCCTCCTCCATCCTCTTTTCTTCTTTCCCACTCCACCTCCCCCCGCACCTCCTTTAACCGGGTGATCCCCGCTCTGCGGTGATTGACGTCTAGAAAGAAAACGCTTTGTGCCGGGATGATTGTTATTAACTTGTTACCCCGAGCGGGGGGCGGGGAACGGGCGTGCTCCGGTGAGCACTGGGGACCGAGAGTCCCGGGAGCGCCGCAGCGCGCCGGCCGAGCCCTCGGCGCTGGGGTGGCCGCCTTGCTGCGCGCTTGGGGCGTGCCGCCGGGGCTCGCCCGCTCGCGGGCAGGGGAGAGAGTCTGCGCGGTCGCCCGCCCGCGGCGCCCGGGCCCAGGCGCCCAGACGGCTGCACGGGCGGTCGGGCACGCGGAGCGCCTTCATTAGCACGCCTCACGTGCCGAGAGGCCCAGGCTCCGAGCCGCTGGTGCTCGCCCTGAACTTCTAGTCTCTGTTTCTCCCCACCTCCCCTCCTCATCCCATCCCGCAGTGCCCAGAACTCATGTCGGAGGAGTGCGGGAGGACTGCAGCCCTGGCGGCCGGGAGAACTCGGAAAGGCGCCAGTGAAGGCGAGCTGGTGAGTGGGTCGAACCCCGGCAGCTGGCGACAGTGGCAGTGGAGAGGCGTCGCAGGACGAGGGGCGGCTGGCCCCGCGGTCCTCCCAGGGCCGGACTGGGCCCTCGGGTAAGGGGTGGAGGGAGGGTCTGGGGCGGGGCTGAGTAAGAAGCTTAGCGGGCCGGTACAACTGCTGAGCAGGGCAGGGCAGGGCCGGGAGGCACAGAGGGGCCTTCAAGGTCAGGGGTCGGCGGCCTTGGAGGGTGAGTGGCCAGACCTTGGACCCCGGGATAGGGCAAGAAATGGGACTTCACTGAGCCAGGGCCTGGCCCCGGGGAAGGGAAGGGGTGGGGGGTGGGATGCGAAAGGGGAGGAGGGGTCTAGAACCTCCTGCGACCGCACCTTGCGGCTTCCTGCAGGTGAGCCCGGAGGGAGCCGGGGACGAGGACTCCTGCTCCTCCTCCGCCCCGCTGTCCCCGTCGTCCTCGCCCCGGTCCATGGCCTCGGGCTCAGGCTGCCCCCCTGGCAAATGTGTGTGCAACAGCTGCGGCCTGGAGATCGTGGACAAGTATCTTCTGAAGGTAGGGCGGGGCCCCCGGCGCGAGGCCCAAGGGGAGCGGGGTTACGGTGGGAGCTCTGGGGAAAGAGAAAAGTTTATTTTTTCCCTAGTTTCCCCTCAAGTTATCGCACGAGGTTTTAGGCTTTTTCAGAAAATAGTCCCAGTCAAAGGCAGCCCATGCGGTGGGGAAGAGTGTCAGAAGAAACCTTAGAATCCCCCATGTTGTTGTAAAACAGCTTGTGTGTGACACATCTTGGTCTAGAAGTGCAGAGTCCGCGGTGCATGTGCTGAAGTCAGTCACCGACTTGGGAAGAAATGGAAGTGGAGAAAACCCTTACCCATTCTGAAACAGGCGCCTGCCTGGTCATTTTTTACCGAGTCCCGGATTATTTCTTCCTTAAAATCTTTGTTTCCCCAAATTGACTGCCCTATAAACCCCAAATAACGGCCACGATCCTGCATGCTTATAAGGATTTCAGGTCGGTATGTTATGTCAACCAGTTTACTGTTCGAGGTGACCCCTTTGGTGAGAACCACTGTAAAGTGCCTTAATGGATGTTCTCTGGACAATTAAAAAAAAAAAAAAAAAAAAAAAAAAAAAAAAAACCACGGTGTTTTTTTATGGTTACCTGAGGCTTTTCTAAGGTACAAGTTCATAGGACTTTAATAGCCATTTTCAGCACTTCCATGTTCTTATTAAGAACGTTGTTTTTATATCTTCTCCAGTGCTTGGAGAAAGAGAGAGAGAGAGAGGAAGAAAAAAAAGAAATTGATGTGAAGTTAGATTAAAAAAAAAAAAAAAAAAAAGCCTGGGGTGAAGTGCTTTAAGTGGTGGTTTGAGAGTTGGCTGTCTGTCTTGATTTGTTTTACTTACCCTTTAAAATATTGTAGAGATTTTTGGAGTAAAAATTCTGGCAGGTCACAGTTCTCCATGTCGTTGAGGCAGGATCATGCCCTCATGTACCTGAATCCTAATATTCATGGTCTTTCAACTTCAATACATTTTTTAAAACCACTATTTAAAATAATGGAAAAAAATAAAAATAAAAATAAAATAATGGTATCTCCTTCATTGAATTAATAGCAAACCAGTTTACTTTTTATTTCTCCCCCTTGTTTTTCAAAAGGATTGATTATGGAGATTATAAATTAAAAAATCCAAGTTGAGGAGTTTCTTTAAGTTTCTACCTCAAGGTACAAAACTGATTCATCTGCAAAATGGGAATAATACCTTTTAGATACAACCCAGATCAAGCACAGAAAGAATTTTTTAAAAAGATTAAAAATGACTAAGTTAATCTTACTGAGTGGTTGATTGTTAAAGTTGGCAAATTAACATTGCTTTCTCTTTAAATCTGTATTAAGATTCCCATTCAATGTTTCTAGATCTGAGCCTTTTAGATACTTCAAAATCATCTTTTGGATGAAAGCATCTCATTTTCAATGAGCCCTCCCAATGATTAGCAGAATCCTTAAGAATGATTCTGAATGGCTCTATGTAGGTTTTAGCACTTTCCAGCAGAGAAAATGTAGAAAAAAGATTATGATCAAGTGACTCTAATCCACCTCTGAGATAGATAAAGTAGTTTCTAACATTTATCTTTTATATATTAAACTATATTTTTAGATCTCAAAATACATACATATTTGTATTATATAAAATATCTGAGTTATATAAAGCTTTCCTTTGTCATAGGACTGAAGTCCTCACATTGAACCCTTCTTCAGTCTTATTCCACTGCTTCTTATATATATTAGTGTATTAGTTCTAACTCAATTTAACATTTAATGATTGTATAAAGACTCTGAGGTTTTGTGTGTGTGTGTGTGTTTTGTTGTTGTTTGGCATTTTGAGTTCTTTCAGATAAGTTTGAATTCAATTTGAGTCACTGGTAAAAAAAAAATAGTTGTTAGATCTAGTATAGATACTGTATTTGAGGATGGTGTGGTTTATATAGAAAAAACACCACCTGGATAAAATGGAGAGAGAATGGAGTATATGAGAGGAGTAAGATGGATCTAATACTTTAGTGACATGTTGTTTTGGTGGCTTTTCTTGGCTTGGTTCTAGATACATATTTAGGCATTTACAGATTAGATCAATACCAGTTATTGGGAGAAGCTTCTTTTTTCTAGAATCTTCTTTTTTTCACCTTACTTTCTTCTCTGGCAAAGAAATGGAAGGCTAAGGAACTTTTTTATTTTTATTTTTGGTAAAGTATACTTTGAGGAAAGTATTATGTCTGGACTAGCAGATTTTTTTTTTTTTTTTTTTTAAAGAAAAGCCTAGATAAGATTGAAATACAGAAGGCCCTAAGGAAGCCTGTACTTCTAAACTTTATCATAATCGGGCCATTTTAAGAAAAAATAGAATGAAAATACACCTTTATTTCCAGGACAGTATTTTACTATTGTCAATGGTTTTCTGTTCTGGTTTCCTTTTATTTATTTATTTATTTGTCTGTTGCCTTTCCATATTTTTTATAGTGAGCATGTAGTTCTTTGGTAGCAAGACAAAAACTTTAAAAATTCCCTTAGAAATAATAACTCTTATGAATGTTTTCGGAAGAGGCACATACTTGTAAATAGAAGCCAGTGAAACTTTTTTTCTTTCAGCTTCTCTAAGTATCCTTTCTATTTGATGTCACTGAAAAACTTGTGAGCAATAGTTTTAATCTAGAATCAGTAGACAGATTTATTATGAAATAGTGTAACATTTCACTACTGAAAGTGAGTGAAACTTACTTTCCAACTTTAGGCATTAGATAATTTGAAGGATGTAACTGGTGTTTTTGAATCATTGCTGCACTTTTACACAAAATTTAATTTAGCATAAATCTCATTCTTGGTGTCCATTAAACTTTTGAAGGCTGTGTTGTGGGCAAGTTCAATCTAATACATATCTTCATTTTGGAAGGCTAAAGTTGTGATGTTTATAGTATGATAGCAACAAAGTGAGGGCGATTATGATTTGTTCCCTGAATTGACAGTATTACATGTTCCTGTTTAGAAAGTGTAAATGTACTGTGCTTTGTTAAACACCATTCTATGCTTAACTTCTTGAAGTATAAATGGAAAACAATACTTGGGTGCCTTTTGAGAGCTATTTATAATCCAGTTAATATTTTCTCCAATAACCAGATCATTAAGTAGGTTTACCAGTACTTCTTGAGTCTATTGTTTCTGTACAACAGTTAAATGTTAGAAGGGAGACAGGGCTTCAGCCATATCAACGTTTACATCTACTTTAGCAATTTCTGTTTTGTGAGGGAAATGGATTGCATGGTTTCTATATAAGGGTCAGTATTTATCTTACAAAGTTTCTTTTTTACCTTTCTTTGTCTTTAACCAGCCCACGGTTTATAACTATTTGACCAGCGGGTTGAGAAGGTGTGTGGTTTCACTGCCTTAGCTACCTGGTTCCATGATGGGAAGAATTTGGTGAAAGAAAGAAAAAAGCCTGTATTTAGGAATTTAAAATGATTAGAATTTTCCCTGTGTTCATAGAGGTTTGATTTAAGGGAAAAAAAAAAACAAACAACTAAATTCCTTCAAAAGAATAAAACAATTTCAAATGTAAACTAGGGAACATTCTAGTATAATTTTGTGGTTGGGATCTGAAAGGGAATATATCCAGATGAACATTTATGTAAAGGACACCTTTTGGGTGACAGTATTCCCAGTATGTGTTAAAAAAGGAAAGGACCAGCTTTTTAAATTGCCTGAAGCCCAAAACCAGTGAATGTAGTTCCCAAGTGTGATATTAGAATGGCTTCTCCCCCTGCCCCTCTTCCCTTCGCAGGTGAATGACCTGTGCTGGCATGTCCGCTGTCTCTCCTGCAGTGTCTGCAGAACCTCCTTAGGAAGGCACACCAGCTGTTACATCAAAGACAAAGACATTTTCTGCAAACTTGATTATTTCAGGTACATTGTGAAACTTTTTCTTAGTAAAATAGATACTCCATGGAATTATTATACAGAGAATTTTGTAAATGGGCTTTATTTTATTGAAGCCAAGTTTTTCTTACATAATGGGTTTCAAAATGAGAATGCTTTGATATTTCTATTTATTCATATTCATTAAAACAAATAAGCATGTTTACCTCCTTTTAGGAATCAGCTATCTAAAACTAAGTTTAAATAAAACTTTGAGGGGATGAAAGTTTTAGTTATTAGAAACAGGGAACCTACTTTGCAGTGCCTAGGAACAAAGCAGGAAATACATGACAAAGTCCCTTGTTTGGGTATAAGTGGTAACATAAATAAAATCACAAGGTTTTGATAGGCTTTTACCAATTTGGAGTATAGATGATCCCTAGTAAAATACCTGTAAAATGCCAGCAGTTTGGACACTATGGCAAACTATATTAATCAAAAGGATGTACTATTCCAATATCAAAAATATACCAAGTTTAACTATTCTGCCTAAAAATCCTTTGTTTCTTTGGTCTGTTCTTTGATCTTTGTTTTGTGAGGTTATATTAGGATAAAATTTCAAATGCAGTGATTTCCCTTTGTGTTCTCTTGCAGTTATAATGTGAAGCTTCTGCTAGAATAAAGTTCAATTCTTTATGGACAGCTGTCTAGAAATTGAAATCATTCTTAAGCATGATTTTTTAAAATTACCATATTTTTCTTTATTTGAACTTCTAAGTAAAGAAATAGAGAAATTAATAGGATATAATAAAGTTTGTGATACTAATTATGTTGTTTATATTCCATTTTAAAAAGTGATTTCAGAGTTTAGTGATTGTTTTGAATAAAATTACCAGGTAATTTAAAGCCTTTCATGAAACCCAGAGTCCTTTATTTTATAAAGTCACAGAATTTTATAATTACCTAAACCATGTATTTCTCATCAGGTTTACTTCCCCATTTCTTCCACAATAGTAGCAATTTGCCTCCTCTCACTCAAGATATGCTAATATTATTTAAGTGGTGATTTAAAGCCTTTTGAAAGGTGTGGTTTTAAAGATTTATTGAAAGTCTAGCTTTTTAGGATTTTTAAAGTTGCTTCATATTTTATTATATTCTGAAATTTATTTTTAGTGTTCAGTTTTTCAGAGTAATTAAAAAACAAAACAAACACCTGACAATAACCCTAAAGATGTTATTAAAGACTAGACACAGGCACATACACTAATCTCTGCTGATCTGGATGTGCCAGGCCGTGTCTGAGACATGACAAAGAGTATCCAGTCACTCTGACTGAGAAAAAAAGAAATATTTACATCTAGCTTGGCATTTTGTTAAGATTAATATGTATTTTAATGTCCAGATATGTCTCTGGAAGTTTTAGATAATATGTCCCCTCCTGCTGTGAATAGCAATGCAACAAATAGCTTTTCTAACCAAAGGGAACATTTCTGAGCTTTCCTTTCTCATCTATTAGAGTCAAGAAAAAGTGCTACTCATCTTTGATACTATCAGTTTAAGTGTTTAAATGCTTTAACATTTAAGAAAAGATTTAAAGCATTTTAAAATTATTGCAACATGATTTAAGAAGTTATTTATAAAAGTTTATCTTCAGTTGGTAAATTTTTGCACTTATTGCTTCTCCAACTGGAGATGTGTGTGTATCTTGAATTTCTTGGCAAATTTACAAATATACTGATATTTGTCAAAATCGGGAATATTGAGACACATATTCCATTTATTTTAGAAGACAAAAATCAAATCTTCCCTTAGAGTAACAATAAGGTTTTGTTTTTATAAAATAGATTTGAATTGTGACTCTCATTTCTTAATTGCTTATCATATTGATTTCAGAAAAATTGATTCCTGTTTCATTTCCAAGTATATAAACACTTTAATAAATCCATGAGTAAAATAATGTTAGTTTATTCTTAGACTGATGAATGTCTCACCAAGTGTTAAAAATCTCCTCCTCCTGCCCTTCTGTTTACTATAGAAGGTATGGAACTCGCTGCTCTCGATGTGGGAGGCACATCCATTCTACTGACTGGGTCCGGAGGGCCAAGGGGAATGTCTATCACTTGGCGTGCTTTGCCTGCTTTTCCTGCAAAAGGCAACTTTCCACAGGAGAAGAGTTTGCTTTGGTGGAAGAGAAAGTCCTTTGCAGAGTGCATTATGACTGCATGCTGGATAATTTAAAAAGAGAAGTGGAAAATGGTAAATATATACTTAAAATACCTTTGACTCTTTTGGGACAGTGAATACAGGGATAAAAACTATTTCTCCTAAGGTCATCTTAATATATTATATTTTGCAGAATGTGATTGTGCAAAAATTTATTAAGTACTTCACTGTTAGTGGAGATCCCTATCTGTTTATTTACATGGAAAGCGGTGGTGTGTGTACTTGCCTTGTGCCCTATTCTTAGACAGCAGCCTTAGATTAAGGCTCTCCTTTTCTTTATGTAGACAGTGGTTTCCCTGTATTTGCCTTCCTAAGGATAGGTCCCTAGATGTTATCCTAACTTTTTTGCACTTTTAACTAAATATACAAGTCTATAAATGGTATATTGTTTCCAATGTCTATTTGTGGTTTGTTTTAAAACTTAACTCATGGGGTTTGTAAGCTAGAAGATATATACAATTTCACATCATGCCAAGAGATACAAGAAACCTGTTGCTGCATGACAGGCGGACCCATTTGGATTATCAACATGTATGGTGTGTCTTTTAAATGCAGGTAATGGGATTAGTGTGGAAGGCGCCCTCCTCACAGAGCAAGATGTTAATCATCCAAAACCAGCAAAAAGAGCTCGAACCAGCTTTACAGCAGATCAGCTCCAGGTAGACATGACAATGAATTTATGATTTTGGAAGTCCCTCTCCACCAAAAATTCTGTAGCAATCTCCACACTGCCTAAAAACATTTTTATGTTTTCAAAAAGATTAGCCTGTGCTTTTTGTGAAAACTAACTTGGCAAGTATACAAAAACATACTTGTTGCCCTGAAATGTTTATCAATATTTTCAGTCATGATTTAGGCTAGTCATTCAAGCTGTGTTTCCCTGGGGTCTATTGGTATCAACATCAAAGTAGAAACAAAATGTTGATCAGTCCTGACTTCCTGATAATATCAATTTAACCCAGGCATCTACATCACTACATATAATTGCAGTAGAAGACAAAATAGTTTAAGACTCTTAACAGAAAGAGATATACCGTATATGCATCTATGAGACACTAATGTGTTCGTCTTTTTAACAAACCGCAATCAGCGTTCTCATGGACAAGATTGTATATTTTCTGAGCAGAAAGAATTGAATATGCCTTAGCGTAAACAGGAACCTAGTTGGCTCCAATCAAGTAGACCTTGTCTTGTTTTTTAGAGTATAGAGGGAGTAATTCTATAATTTGATGTTAAAGGTTGATTATGTCTCCTGAAGAGGGAGGGATTATTTTCAGTATAGCTGCCCTAAAATATAACTATGATTGTCATAAATTTGATTTATATAAATTGTCAAGAAAATAATTAAATATTTACTCCTTGCTTTATTTTTAAGTCTACACATATAATGATTCTTTTTGGCATTTTTTCAGATAACGAAATCACGTTTTCTAAAAGATTAATGTGGCTGAGATATTTGTTTTATGTTAAGGTAAAGTAACATTTATTGAGCCCCCTACCATGTACCAAGCACTGCTGGGTGCGTTACACATAGTATCCAGCTTAGCTCAGACTTTTAAGAACATCTATGTAATGTTAACAAATGAATCAAATTAATTTTTTGAAAACCCACATGTAGTAGTCAAGTCCTGCCAGTATTTAAGATGAATACGATAAACATATTGCAAGAAAGAATTTTTATTTTAACAATGTTAGGAAAGAATTCTTGATGTGACGTAAATATTCCAAAAAGAATTTAATGGCAAAAGCAACCTAGTATTATAATCTAGATCCATCTGAAAAAATTCCCAATTAGGTGATTGTTTTGGATTTCTTAATTTAGGCATAAACACATGATCAATAAGTAGTAAAATAACGATAAGGTAATTTAAAGAAATTTCTCTGTTTGAACCTTGCTTTTCTGAATGCCTCATTGAGTTATAATGAAGATAACACAACATCCTAAGTTAGGAGATTTGAGTGCATGCAGACCTGGCAAATATCCAATAGCTAAAAAGTATCTGGGTTAAAACAGAATCCAAAATACAAATATGTTGTTTTAAAAATGGGCTTTTCACATGAAGTGCTGGCTATAATTTTTAAAATTACAAGGTTGATAACTTTAATGTAAAAATTACCAAAATTGTGAATTTTGAAACCACTTTAGGTAGATATATGATGTCATATAGAAAGATAATTATAGATGCTAATTAAATAAATGAGAATAATATTTGCTAAGGTCTTTGTGTGCCAACTCTTAGGCCAGGCATTTTATTTACATCATCTCCTTTAACTCTTGCAATGATTGTTTGAGGTGTAGGTAGCCTCATCGAAGAGGTACAGGAACTCTCTCCCAAGGCACACCACCCAGGGAATGGCAGAGAAAAGTTTTGGACCCAAACTTCTGGTCTTTTTGTTTTGCTTTGTCTCCCCAGGAGACCATCTGTGGAACTGCACCTTAACAAATCTCCACTTAATGGCAGCAGCAGCAAAATCAAAAAGTGAGACTCTGAGTCTTGTAGATAGCCTTATGGTTTTAAATGACAAATATGCATAAAATATTTAAGCCATGCGTTATTACATTAAAATGTGTTCTAAATCCTAAGTTTTAGAAAATATATATCAGAATCATAGTTTTAAAAAATGAGAGCAAAAGTGATATGGTTTCAAAATACATTCCCATTTCTTCAACATTTAGTAGCATCTCTCTTATGCTAGGGATAGCTGAAACAAATGAGACATGATTCTTGTCTACAAGAAGATTTTTTTCTAATTCAGAAATCTGGGCTAGCTGTGGGTTTTTGAAAAACTTGAATAATGTTTTCAGGCAATGTACCCTCATTGTCAAGTTGTCCTACCTTCCAGAAAAAAACTGAATATATTCAAGTAGTACTTGAATTCAGCAAAATAATAGAATCTTATAGGTGACCAGTGAGTCAAAACTTTTCCTTAAGTACCTGCTTTGGACAGAGGAGAGTTAAAGTGGCAGGAATAAACAAGAGAATTTCCCTAAATTCTTCTTTACAATCTCATGGGTATAAAAAATAGTTTGACTCACAGGATGTGGTGGAAGAAATATTTCAAATATTGTCCCCTGTTTGCAGAAATGATGTTTAGGAAATTCCTGCCAATATTATGGCTGGCTTATTGTAGTTGGAGGCGCTTGCTTGATGATTATTAGTGTTAAGCATGCCAAGGTTAGCACCTATTTTAATCTACTTCCACAGTGAATCAGTCAGCTGCTACTATGCAGACTTCTGGTATTTATGTAGACCTCCTGGCCATGAAGGTGATGAGTGTCTACAGAGGCTCACACTTTGACCATGTAAGAGGAGGGTTGGGCTTCTCCAGTATTGGTGTCTGAGCATTAGTACCCTAAGTAGAAATGAAGGGGATTTTCTATGTGACCAAAAGCTGACACTGTTAAAAGGAAGGTGTACATATCTCACCTTTCCTTCAGTATATTCCAATTCTAAAGAATCAGTATTGGTTTCAGATTTGCTTTATTCCTTGATGAGAAATTGCTTTATTAAATGTGATTTGGTTCGATTATTAAACTTGTGAATTTGAAATGCATTTGTGAAAAGCAAATGCTGTTTTTGTTTCACAAATTATCAGTAATGACTTACAAGCAAATCCCAAAACATCTCTTAGCTTTTGTCTTTGAAAAATTAAAAAATAATAATTCCACATTTTTTCTCTTTGGGTTCTTACATGCTCAGCTACACATAAACACACCTCTGTTTGTACAAGAGGATACTAAAATAACACATAAATAGTAGGAAAGGAAAACTGAAGTAAACTGAGCAAGATTATAAACTTTTTGGTCGGTTCTTACCATTTCTAACCCAAAATCCATATGCTGTTTACAGTGAATGTGTAGATATGGTACAGCTGGAAAGGATGCCAGGAATACTTTATTCTAGAAGAGTAACTATATAATTTTTTCAGTGCAGTTCTCTCCAATTAATTTGTAAACCTAATAAGGTTTCCCAGGACAACACTGGTCTTTTTCTCCACATGGTGTTCACACTTTCCTCACATTGTCAAGGTTCATTCTGTCTAAAGTCTTAGGTGCATAACGGGGTTAATTCCTGGAGATATGAAGAATAAGACATTTCCCTTGTCCTCAATTCACACTGTGTGATGGAGAGCCAGACTTGCAAAGGAATTATTCAGCTACCCTGCGATAAGTGCAGTGGCAAAACATAGTATTATATGAGAAGCATAGTGGAGAATGTAGTTAGTTTTGCCTGATAGAAAGGGTAGAGAGGCCAGCAGTGTTTAAGGTCTTTGGATAGGTTAGTTACCCCATCCCATGCCTGGGGACAAGCAGTTGTGTTGGATGCCAGTCTCTGCTTTCCTCATTTTTTATGATGCGTTATTTGCATTTTATAATACTTCCCCTGATTGCTGACACTCAAGTAATACAAGTCAAGTATCCCATTTTATCCCTGTAATGATTTCCTTTTCTGAGACAGTCCAAAGCTCTTGGCTTGTGTTTTTATTCTGGTACTCTCTCCCTCTAGCAACCCCCTTTGCCTCGTATTTTAGGTAGTTAATTAGCATGTCTCTTCCACACCTCCCCCCCCCCCCCGGAAATGGAGGATAGGGACAGTTTTTTCATGCATCAGTATCTCATAGCACTTAACATAATGGTTCCAATACAGATTCACATCAGAATCACCTAAGCGCTTTTTCACTATAAAATGTTTGAGCCCCAGGAAATTCTTACTCAATAGGTTGATGGATGTCTTTTTTTAAGAACCCAGATATTCCTCTGCAAACAGCAGGTGCTCAAAACAAATAATGACAGAGTCACAATAAAGTGGATTCTATCTCTTGAGCTGTGTACTATTTGCAGACCAATAAAAATTATATTAGGAACTTTGAACCTCTTTAGCTCGGTAGAGATTGGAGATGAATGTGATTAGAAAATTAAGTTTTCTAATGCTAACATTTTTTCACAAAAATGATAAAAATAGTAATTGAGATAAACCTTTATATGCATTTCAGTTGTGGGTTGTAATAATGGAAGAAATAAAAAGGTGAGCTTATTTTTAACTGCATAATTGAGAGACAAGCTTTTATGTTGAATGGATTATTTTTTTTAAGATCTCGGCATAGCATCTTGAGTGTAAATGTACAAAATATGCATTCTATATCATTTATACATCTATTGATTTTCAAGTAATAAAACACAAGTATCACATTTTCTTGTGCATGTCTTATCTCTCCCATCATCAAAATGCAGACTGAGCTTATTTTTAGTTATTTACTATCTACATTTTTTAAAAACAGGTTATGCAAGCACAGTTTGCTCAGGACAACAACCCAGATGCACAGACCCTTCAGAAACTGGCAGAAAGGACAGGCTTGAGCAGACGTGTGATACAGGTGATTAAACTAACAGAGATACTAAGCATTCAAATTTTAGATCTTTGTGAGTGTGGATTGTTTTTCTTTGTGAAGAAATATCAAAAAACTTTGCTTCCCATTTTAGGCTTCTTCACACTCTAAATCAGTTTTTCAAAACTTGATAAATAGCCTGGTTGGGCTGGGCTGACAGTTATCAAATGATTCTTTGCACATGTTACTTCATAAAATGTTTACAACAATCCTAAGATCTTCAGGCTAATGAAGACAACTGTGATTACAACCTAGATCTGGTTCTGGAGTTCTGGAGCCAGTGCTTTTTTCACTTGTCTATGATTGAGAGTGTGTGTGAGTGTGTGTGTGAAGGGACTGTTGATGGCCATCATAAAAGATCCAGATTCAGGGAATAGTGTGAACAAAGCCCAGGAGGGATGACTTAGAGAAGATTTATTGGAATGTAGGGTTTATGTTTGGAAATGGTGGAAAATGAAATAGTAGAAGCTGAACTTGGAGAAGCCTGTGAACGCAGAGCTTTCTTTAGCAGGAAAAATCCATGATAAGTGACTTTAGGAAGAAAGGACTAGTGACAGTACATGGGAATAATTAGAGTTGGGAGAGGCTAGATAGAGGTAGACAGATCAGTCAGATGCCCAGGCAAGTAGTGATTTTAAAAAGTGACTTAGCTGGAAGCATTTTGATTGCACATTGATGACAGGTGCTAAAATTAGGAAGCAGAAGGGAGTCAAAGATGACTCTTAAATTTTAAGCCAGAGTATCCATGGGAATCGTACCACTGGAAGAAATGTTAAAGTCAAAATGGAAAAGCTGGCTTGGTAGTTGGGAGGGAGTTGAACTCTCGTTTAGTTCTGCTGTTGATGCAGTGATAGTGATAGTTGGACATGTAAACAGTATTTGAAAGGATGAATGGTACTCAAGCAAAGAGATTTAAAGCTGTGAAATTGGGGGAGATCATTTAGAAACAAATCAGAGTAAAAAGTGAATAATGGACTTTAGGGAGAGAGCAGGGTAAGAAATGCTGCTTGAATGGGACATAGTAATAAAATCAAGAGATGATTCTGGTGTAGAAGCATCATGGAGGCCAAAGAAGGGAGGTAGTTTCAAGAAGATGATGCAAAGAAGAGAGTGTACTGCAGCATCTCTAAGACCTAGATTTCCAGAGGTTTGGCTTGACAGCCATGTTACGAGGCTCTCTAAGGAGGTGAGTCTCACCACCTCAACAATTTTCAGATATCCAGTGTGTCGTGTGTGTTTCCGAATGTCAAATTTTAAAAAGGGATTGACAAGCTATTACTTTCAAAAGTGTATTTCCTTTAAAGAAAGTCACCAAGATTGTGAAGGATCTGGAAAGCATGTGTTAATATTAAAATTACCAGGGATGTTTATCTGGAGATAAGGTTAGGACATGTTAAGGGAAGGGATGGGGATGATATATATAGAATAGGGATCTTTTTTTTTTTTTTTTTTTACCGGGAGGTCCTGGGGATCGAACCCAGGTCCCTCCATATGGGAGACAGACGCCCAACCAGTTGAGCCACATCCGACCCCCAGAATAGGGATCTTAAAATACCTGTGAAGGGTTGTCCTGCAGAGCACAGAATCAGGGCTCTGGAAGAGAATGTAGGAAAAGGCAGATTTCACTCAGGATCAGGAACTTTCTCAGTGTGAAAAGCTAGAAAAATGGCATGGGCTACCATTGGAGCAAGTGAGTTTTCTGTGTCTAGAAATGAAGCTTCCTCTATCTCAAACTGTAAATATTCCTTTGTTTAGTAGTTTTGAATATATATATATCTTTTCACAGTATTACAGAAGAATTAATTACTTTGATCTCAAAATAGTAACAATAACTTTTCCACCTCAACCTCCTCCCTAGTTTGGGCTTGGCACTTCAGGACTTTTTTTAAAAGAGATTTGATTACCAGGCCTTGATTCTAATATGCAAATACAGCTTTCCAAAGATGAGGGAGGAAGGATGATTTAACACATGGAGACAGTCTCACCTTTACTAGTTGCAAGTGTGGTTAGTGAGACATAAATAACAGATCACCATTGTATCAAAGTCAAAGGATAAAGATAGTGATTTTATTTTTCTTTAACACTGCATCTAGATATAATCACTATTCACATATCCTCTCAGATATGTGAATTATGAGCGAGCTGTATATCTCACAGAAATAGAAATAGAATAAATGTATACTGCTATTTTTTTTCAATCAGTATACTGGGAATACACTTCCATATTAGATCTGCATCATTTTTACGGGACATACATTGAACGTAGCACAATTTGTTTCCAATTTTTCACTTTTATGAACAGTGTTGCAAAAAAAAAAAAAAAAAGCAATATTGTATGTATATACTTGTTCACTTGTTTCCTTAGGATAAATTCCCAGAAGTGGGATTTTTGAATCAAAAGCTAAAACAGTTTTTTAGGGCTTTTAACTATTACAAAAATTGTCTTCCAGAAAGTTCATAATGATTCATTCTGCCAACAGCTGCACATGAGAATTCTCTTTTCCCCAGCTGATGCATATTCTGCATGTAATATTATCATTCTGTGTCCTCTCCCAATTTGGTTGTTAGAAAAGAAAATCTTATTGTTTCCATTTCTGTTTCTTTTATTATCCATGAATGTGAACATGTTTGGGAAGCTGGTGCTCAACCACTGAGCCACATCATCTCCCGAGTTGTGCGTTGGGGTTTTTTTTTTTTTTTTTTTTTGCTTGTTTGTCTTTGTTTTTAGGAGGCACCAGGACCCCAACCTGGGACCTCCCATGTGGGAACTAGGTGCTCAACAGCTTGAGCCACATCTGCTCCCCTGTCATTTTTTTTTTTTTTTTTGTAAGATTTATTTATTTATTTCTCTCCGCCCTCCCATCCCCCCACTGTTTTTGCGCTTTCTGTCTGCTCTGTGTCCATTCGCTGTGTGTTCTTCTATGTCTGCTTGTCTTCTCTTTAGGCAGCACTGGGAACCAATCCTGAGACCTTCCTGAATGGAGAGAGGTGCTCAATCTCTTGAGCCACCTCAGCTCCCTGGTCCGCTGAGTCTCTTAGTGTCTCTCCTCTGTGTCTCTTTTTGTTGCGTCATCATCTTGCTGCGCCAGCTCTCCTGTGCGGGTGAGCACTTCTGCGCGGTTCAGCTTGCCTTCACCATTAGGCCCCAGGAATCGAACCCTGGATCTCCCATATGGTAGACGGGAGCCCATTTGCTTGAGCCACATTTGCTTCCCTTCCCATAGTTTTTTAAATTGCATGTTGTTAGCCCATTTTTCTGTTGGGTTACTTCTTTTATCTCTATCTGATTTTTATTATGGATGTTTAATCCCATCTGTCATGGTGAACTTTCATGGTTTACCGATTTCTTTTAATTTTTATTTTTTCCATGTAGAACTTTTATATTTTTATGTATTCAAATCTCTGTCTTTTCTTTGATGGTTTTGGGCTTTGTCATATTTCTCTACCTAGAGAAAATATCAGTACTAGCTTTTGTTTCCTTAAACATTTATGATTTTAATTACTTATACCTAAATTTAATATATCTGGAATTGACTTTTGGTTACATGTAAGGTAGAGAGAGGTTTATCTGTTTTTTCTCCCAAATGATTAGCCCATTTTCCCTAAATCCTGTATTGAGCCATTCTTCCCAATAACTTTAACTTTCATCATTTTTGTACCCTAAATTCTTATATTTGGCACTTTGAGTTTTCTAAGAGATTTGGTTTATGAATTAGTCTTTCCTTTAGTAGAATAGTCTGTTCTAACCTTATAGTTTATGATTTAGAACTCAAAATGCAAGGGCCTAATTTTATGTATGTTGCTCAGATGAAATTTTAAATCTTGCTCAAGGTTTGCAAAGCAGAAGGAGGAAATTTTAAGTCAGTTAGGAGATTAAAAAGGACTTGTAACTGAATTCTGAAGGTAGATAGCACTCATGTCAAAAGCTTTTTCTGGTGTCTGGAATCATCAGCTGTAGTTTGCTGCTGTGCGGATTATATAATACCCTGTGTTTGCAAGCCTTTCTTCCCTTGATTACTTGTAGATGATCTTGTCAAGGAGCTATTTAAATTGGTATTAAGGTAGTTATTCTGCGGTTCATCATGCCTTCGTTATATTTATTTCCAAAGTTGTCAAAGTTGTGGGATTCTTTTTTTTTTTTTTTTTCGTTTCAATCAAAAGATGGGATGGGATATTTGTATTTTCACAACTGAGTATGTTCATTCCAACATATAATTTATTGGAGACAAAAAATACTTTGAAGAAACTCTGGAAGCCATAGTGCCATATGTATTAGAGTATAAGTAGTCCTCTGAGGCCTATATCTCCTGGGCACAGTGGAAAAGGCAGGTAGTGCCTACAGGTCTCCCTTACAAGTTGAAGAATTGTGAGCTTACTAGCTTGGTTAGGTAGGGCTGGTGGCAGCAGTGGCACCTATTGTTAAAAGAGCCTTTGGGCAAAAGTGTGAGTGGAGACTGAGTTGTGGTCTTTGTATAGGTATCCATGAGTGTTGCTAACTCCCCAGAGCATGGAGAAGGCTGTGACTCAAAACAGCCACTTGCTAATGGCCAAATATTCCCTTTAAATTATCAGTAGTCAATGCTTTTTTTCCTTTAGTTTTAATCCCTGGAGTTTATACTTTGATAGCCTTCTATTTTTGAGTCCCAGGGGGCAGGATGAGTCTTTGAAATCAGGCTAACTTTCTCTTATGAATTCTTTCCAGCTTCCTTCTGTTGCACTTGAATCATCCCCTATACCCATTTAAAAAAAAAAAAAGATTTATTTATTTATTTACTTTTATCCGTTTTTGAACCCCACCCACCCACCCACCCCCGCTTTTGCTGTTTTTGTGTCCATTCGCTGGGCAATTCTCCGTGTCTGTTTCCTGCCCTCTTTCTCATCCTTCTCCTCCTGTCTTCACTGGAATTTGATCCTGGGAACCTCCGATGTGGGAGAGAGGCATCCTACGACCTGCGGCACCCCAGTTCCTTGTTTTTCGGCATGTCTCGTCTTGGCTCTCCCTTGTGTCACTCTCCTGTTACATTATCATCTTGCTGCGTGTCTTGGCGGGGCCTGGCACAGCTGCTTGTGCGGCCTGGTGGCCCATGTACCTTCTATATTTTTCTTTATTTTACCGGGAGGTCCCAGGGATTGAACACAGGTCCCTTCATGTGGGAGACGGATGCCCCCCCGACACATTTGACATCAATAACTACTCATCAGCCATGGACAATGACTTATGTCCCTGACCCCAACCTGGCCTTCTCATCTGATTCCAAAGTTTTCTTTTTCCTTTAAAATTTTTATCCCTCCACTTCTCTTTTATTTTTTGTTATGATAGAATTTTTTTTTGAGTGATAGGAAATAAATGCTATAATATTTTATGATATAATATGGTCCTGTTTTATCTAATGGCAGGGAGTTCAATAAACACAGGCAGATTAATTATGGAAGCATTGTGAATAGGCTAGCCTTAGCCTGATCTGAATGTAACCTCCAGTTTGTCTAGAATTTGCTTCCTTTATTTCTGTGATAGGGTAGACAATAAGTGGTTAGCTCTTTACATTTTGTGAACTGTTTCACCAGGGGATGTGTTTGGATTTTACTCACATATTACCAGTATTTTCTTTATAAGGGCTTGACCCTAACACACTTCTTAGGGAATAACTTATGCATTCACTTAGAGAAATTGAACTCAACAGGTTAAAAATGTGTCTGGAATAACTGAATTGAGGTCTGTAGGAAGGTTTAAGTTCTCTGTATGGATTTTAGTCATTTGTACAAGGATTTGAAGTAAGTCCAGCAGGTGTTTAAGAATACATTTAGTAGTTTGTTTTTTTATAAGTTCTGATTAAAGGTATTTTTCTGTTTTTCTTTTTGTCCCAAATGCCGGTAGTAAAACCAAGGAGACTTTTCTGAAATTGTTGGGCCTTTTTTTAATTGAAAGATGCTAGTTTAGCATATACTTGGCTTTAAGTAAATGCCAAAGAGTTGTTATTTGAGCAAAGAAAATGATCATTGTGATTTGGATTAAAATGTTTCTCTTCTGTCTATAAAACTTTTTTAGAAGCTTATGTAGATGTATACTATGCTTACACTGAAGAGTAATTGAGGCTGCATGTCATTTGTAGACTAACTTGGTAATGCACTCAGAAGCTGATGTGTGACAGCTGCATTGCTCTTCTCCCTTCTCAGGTGTGGTTTCAGAATTGTCGAGCACGCCACAAGAAACATGTCAGTCCTAACCACTCCTCCTCTGCCCCAGTCACAGCAGTCCCACCCTCCAGGCTGTCTCCACCCATGTTAGAAGAAATGGCTTATTCTGCCTACGTGCCCCAAGACGGAACGATGTTAACAGCACTACATAGTTATATGGATGGTAGGTATCCTAAGCAATCAATAACTGATAACTTCTAATATTAGATTATTGATAGGATTCATATTTTGAAGTGTTACCTCAGTAGTAACGGAAAAATGTGGTGGTGGGTGCAGTGGGGAGCAGAACTCTCCAAATGTTTTTATTTCTCTGACTACATTTTAAGGGACAAGTTTAATATCCATTTTTCAGCTAAAATACAAATATTGATAATGATGACTTTTAGTGCTTGATTTTTACTTTAACATTTTTTACTTTTCATCTAATAAATAATTAAGTTATTTTTCTATGGTCAGAGGAAATATTCATTTCACATTCAGATTTTTATATTGGATTTTACTGAGTTTTGTTAAACTTTTTCTTTATTGAAAGAAAAACATACAGAAAATTGCACACATAATAAGTATACAGCTTGATGAATTAATAAAGTGAACATATCCATGTACATACTACCCAGAAGAAGTAGAACATAATTAGCACCCCACGGGCCTCTCTTATGCCCCCTCCCAATCATTATCCTTTTCCTCCAAAATAACAGTGTCCTGACTTCTAAAACAATGTTTTAATTTTGCCTGTTGTGGAGCTTTATATAAATTGAATCATACAGAACAAATTCTTGTGCTTTTCACTTCTTTCAATTACATTGGGAGAATCATCTATATTGTTGCAAGAATCAATGGTTTATTTGTTTTCATTGTTATATAAAATTCCACTGGAGGAATATACCGCAATTCATCCATTTTATGGGTAATAGACATTTGCATTATTTCCCATTTGGCCTTTATGAATATGCTGCTATAAACATTGTAAATGCTTTTTGGTGCAAATTAATTCATACTTCTATTTGGTGGGTACCTGGGAAAGGAACACAGGGTTATAGGGTAAACATATGCTCAAATTTAGTAGGTACCGCCAAACAGTTTTCCACAGGGGTTGAAGAAGTTTACAGTTTAACCACCAGTATATGAGAGTTCAAGGTGCCATCCTTGCCAATACTTGGTATGGTCTGACCTCTTACTTTTAGCCAATCTGATGGATATGTAGAGGTATCTCTTTGCTATAATTTGCTTTCCCTGTTGACTGATGAGATTGAGCATTTTTTCACTAGGCATTTGTAGATCCTCTTTTGCGAAGAACCTATTCATGTCTTTTGCCTGTTGGTATATTGGCTTCTTTAATATGCCTCAGGCATACTTTACCTACCGTGCTTCAATCTGGATATTTTCTTCTTACCTATTTTCTAGTTCACTAATTCTCTCTACATCTAATCTTCTGTTAAACTCATCCAATGAGTGCTTCATTTCATTTATTATAGTTTTCAGTTTTACAATGTCCATTTCATTCTTTTTTATGGGCTCTTGGTCTATGCTGAAATTACCTGTCTTGTCACTTTATTCCTTAATTCAATTATTGTTTTACTAAAGTTCATGTCCGATGATAGCTCTAATATCTGCATCTCTTGTAGGTCTGTTTTGTTTTCTTTGTCTTTTTTCTCTTGGTTTACAGTCAAGGCATTTCTTCTTATTTGTCTTTTTTTTTTTTTTTTTTTTAATTGCATTTCAGATGTTGGGCATGGGAAACTGTTAAAATATTTGGGGGTTCTGCATGATATCATCTGCCAGTGTGGATTAAGTTTTGCTTCTGGCAGGGAGTTAGGTTAGGGGAAGATCAGTTTAATGCAGTTAGGCATCAGTCGTCATGAGGACTGGACTATTTATGATTCATAGCTCCTTGGAGTTGGCCCTTTAGGGTCCCAAACAAAAGCTTGGAGGTGTTTTACCAAGGCATCTCCCTCTTCAGTGAGCCCTGATTTTTAAAATTTTGTTTCCCACAGCCCAGTCAAATCTAACTCCTGAAATCTTTTCTCAATTTCTTAGCCTCTCAGGCATTCATTTGTCTTTTAAAGTTGGCATTCATCGTGTGGGAGAAAAGTAGCCTTGTTTTCTTTCCATTCTCTTCTGGGACTTGACTGCAAGTTTTCACTACCTTGGTGTCTTCCTGATGCCTTCAAAAGATTTTTAAAAATTTTGTCCAGTTTTTCTAGTTCTCAGAGAAAGGGTTGTTTTGAAGTAACATAGCCCTTCTGAAAGTGTAAACTTATTTTAATTCTGGTTAAATAAAAAATCAGTGCCTGTACTATTGCCCCTAATTACTTAAATTAGCATTAATATTGTGTGTTTTCATATGAAAGGTTGAAATGTGGCCTGAGTCAATGTATTTTGATGGTATGTTTATGGAGGAGGCAGTTAAGCATTATTAAATAGGAATAATGGGGTTCATCCTATGATACCTTCATGTCAAAGCTAGGAACATCTCTGCAGACAAAGCTCCTGTTTCTTTCTAGCTGCTGGGTAAAGTGCAGTGAATGGGTTATGGAAGGAGGACATTAAAGTGGTAAAAGTTTGTGGCCCTAAATAAAGATTTTGGAGTAAAATTATTCCTGGATTCTAATTTAATCCTCTTTTCACTATGCTGAATAAATTAATGCATCTGCTGAGGGAAGTAGGATGAACACAGCTTGGTGTCCTCAGCTATAATGAGTAATGAAAGCACATGGTCTTGTTTGTTTTTAAATCAGTTTTATTCACCCTACTAAGCTGATATGAAAATTTCTTTCTATTTTGTAGCTCATTCACCAACAACCCTTGGACTCCAGCCCTTGTTACCCCACTCAATGACACAACTGCCAATAAGTCATACTTAATTCCTTTTTTCAGGGATAGAAGTGATTAAGGATATAAACTTGTCATTTATTATGTGTAAAATATGATGAAAGGATATTAATGTTAATTTTTTATTTAACACCCAAAGCATTTCCAACATCATTTTGCTGCCCAGGTATGTATCTATAGTTGGCCTGCAAGACACTTTTATCGATTCTTCATTTTTTTGTAAAATGTATGTTTACAAGAAGAAAATAAATCAAAAAAAATTTTTTGTATTGTCTGGAAATAGTTCACTTTAGTGTGTATCTGTTAATTTATTTGTCATCTAAAGAGCACTTTGCCTAAAAGAAAGGACTGACAAGTGTGCAAAATGTTTACAATTTTTTTGTGAAATTGTAGTTTGCCATTAGTTTGTATCTGTAAGTTATTGCTATAAAATATTACCTGTATCTTTTTGTTATATACAACTTTATACTTTGAAGCTTGTATCTGTGAATTTGCAACTGAAATTTATTTTGCCAATGTTTTCTGAATGAACTGAATAAAGCTTTTGTTGTAGCATGCCATGCAAACACATTATTGTGTTTGTGGTTGATACGTTAAGGATGTAAATAACATTATAGTTTAATAAACCCACCGTTCTAAGTTTATTAAACATTTTCCATTCTTGTGAAAGTTCAACCAATTTGTCCCTTTTTGGGGTTTTCAGCGGTAAGTTGACTTTTAGTCTCTTTAAAATATAACGCTCTTAATAATAAAAAGTCACTTTGTTTTGAACTGTTGTGGTACATTTTAATAGGAAACTTATTTGTAGATGATTGCACTTGCTTGACAAAAGAACATATAAAAACATCTAATTTGGCAAATAATATTTTTGGACTCACTAATGAAATTGATGTGAAAGAAATGGCAGAGCACTTTTCCAAAGGACCTTTGGAATATTCCAAACCAAAGGTTGGAATAGGATAGTGAAATATGGGCCTTAAGAGTATTTCTTCAGGGGAGAATGGAGAACTAAAAGTATAGTGAGATTTATGAACAACACTCCTAGAATAGGGACCCTTTACCCTTTCTTCCCAGGAAACACTCTTTAGGGTTGTGCTTCTGAGAGCTGAAACCTAAACCTCAGGGACTTTATCCTTTGTAATTCAGAGACTCTTTTCAGAAAAGAGTGAGTAATGCCACCCTCATTAATTTTCAAGTTTAAAGAATTTAGCCAGTTCTTTCATATGGCATTCAGGGGGGAAAAAGTAATGGGAAAAAAATGGAGAATCTTAAGTCTTTGCTTAGCTGAGCAGATTCACATCTGACTGAAGACTGGAAGTAATAGTGGAGTATTTGTAATTCTATTCTAGTTATTATTAATACAACCAAGAACACAATCACATGGATTTAAGTAACTCACTATCTGCCTAAAATCAGAAGCAACAAACCTAAGTTTCACTATGTGAGGAAGGGAGAAAAGTTTTTTTATTTGTTTTTGGTTGTACCTTTTTTAAAAAACCTGCTACTCCAGTTAAATTCTCTTTGACTAAAAACAAAAACCTTAGCCAACAATCACCCTATCTGATCTTGTGAGATTGATGCTGATCTCCTTGGGTTTTTGTCTATCTGTCCCAGGCATGAAGTAGTGAGGTCAGCTTTACCTTTACCAGATGTGGAGGAAAGCTCTTGTAGTCTAGCCAAGCTCTGCACTGTTAGCAGCTTATAGCGTTTTCCATCTGGATATAATTGGCATCCTTTATCAGGGAGGTGCCTGATTACGAGTCTTCATTCTCCTCTCTCTTTTGTCTTTTTCCTGTGCTCACCACCTTCTCACCCTGTACAGAGTTTTTATAAATCACATGACGACTCTTTTTAGTTCTAAAGAAGGATGCCCAAAGTTGAAGTAAAACTTCCATAACAGAGAGGTTCGGAGCTGTCAAAATTGATGAGATTATATGTCTTGCATATAAAATTGTTAAAATTTAATGGCATGAGATAGATGTGAAAGTACTTAAAAATAGCACATATGATACAAATATGAGACTAGATTCTTCTTTGTGTTGGAAGTTAGAGGTCCTATTTTTTACCTTATATTAGGGAAGAATTCAAGTATCTCTGTGCTAGTAATACTCAGTGTAAGCATGTAAACACAATCCTTGCTTGAAACTGGGGGTGATCACAGCCTTTGTGAGGTTTGGAGGAAGACAATTTTTTATTGTTGGACTAACAAAGACCTGGGTAACAAGCAGTCACCTCTTAGGTGTTAAGAGATCCATGAGCTGTGCAAGGGTAAGGATGACTTTTTGGTAATACAGATTGAGTCCTATTCAAACATTGAAATTTCTCTGATACTTGGGTCACACTAAGTCAATACTTCTTAAATGATTCTTTTTAGTAGAACAATGTAGCAATGTTTAGCAGTAATTTTGCATATTACAAATGTCATTCTTAAAATTCCACATTACTTGTAAGTTATAAGTACATCTGTTTTGGATATTCCATATTAAACTTTGTTAGATAGAATCAGTTCATGCTTTTAAAAATTGTTACAGGCATTTGAAAGCTGATAGCTGTAGTATTTCTTGACTTGGTAAATATGTATGTAATTATTCTAGTAGCATTATGAAACTAGGTGAGATGGCACAGAAGACTTTATATTTTATTAAAAGAAAGGCTTCTATTTTATTATTTAGAACAAGTCATTTGGATTGCAACACATTGAGTACCAAAAGTATATTAGCCCAGGAAAAGGTCTCAATTGTCCAACCCCAAGTGGTTTTGAAAAATACAAATATGTTTTTAGAGAAATGGATTTGAATCCAAAACAAGTTCAAGTACATTGTATAACTTATAATAGTTATCTGCTTGGGTTCAGGCATATAGTAAATACTATTTATATCCTGTTTTCCCCTCAGAATAAACATCTTACAAGCCAAATATTCTTATACAGCATTATTTTAATTGATGAGTAGTATCACATTACTTGAATGAAACAATTTGTTAGATATTTAAGTTGTTTCTTATTTTTCCCTATAATGAACATAATTTAACATACTCTTGATATGCCTTGAGTGCTTTAGATATATTTTGTTAAATATTCACAGCAACCTCATGAAGTAGGTTCTGTTATTTTCATCCCCCTTTTACAAATATGGAAATCGAAAGGTTAAGTAACTTTTCCAGACTCACAGTGATAGCTACCACCACCAGCATTTCAGTGGCTCCAGATATCACATTCTAAACCATGATGCTTTACTATTTTGGACAACCCTGTTATGAACCTCTTCATAACTACATTTTTATTCACATCATTATTTCTCTAACATAAACTCCTAGAAGTGGAATGGATGTGCATGCATAATTTTAAGATTTTGAAATTTTTTAATTCTAAGAATGTTGCACTAACATACATCTCTACCAACCGTGTTAGAGGTTTCCAGAACCTTTGCCATCCCTCATACTAATGGAATTCATATTGTTATTATTCTTCCAATTCCATACTCAAAAAGATAACTTTTACATACCTTATATTTCATTTATTACTTGATATGAAATTTTAATTCACATTTCAGAGAACCAGCATCTTGTTAAGAGGGTAAAGTTAAACACAAGCTACCCACTTTTGTGACCTTCTTTTAGTTTTCTGTATAAATGGCTAAAAGAAATATTCTTTAGAATTTGTGCAGCTGAAGTATCATTCACTTGGTATCAAATGTTTTACTTTAGTACCTAGTACTCTTTATACTATTACATAATATTAGCTTTGTTGATGATTGTAGCAGTACCTGGTATTTACATGACACTTCACATTTTTCAAATGCTTTCTTGTACACCATGCATCCATTCAATAGACAGGACAACTGAAATTTAGAGAACTTTGATTAATATAATGAGGCATTTGCTTTTACTATGTAAGGGTACTCCAGAGCACCGGATTATTTTCATAAATGTGTAGAGCTTTCAGGAAAATAAATTCATAAGTCATTCCTGTTTGGTTGGGTTTAATCAGCAGCGCCAATGAGGGTAGACTTCCACAGGCTCAACAGATGGATGTGAGAACCATAAGAGGAAACCCTTCTCCCTTTCAATTCGGTTGGTGGAAAAATGATTGCGGTTTTGGACCATGAATTTTAAATCATTATAACTAGGCTCAAACACATCTTTATTAATCAAAATAGGAACCATTGCAATCAACACATTTTTGCCAATGAGAAATAAGTTTGTTTATTCCTGTAGCATAAAAATCTGTGCTTTGGGATTCGACAAACTCTTGGAAAGCATTTTCTGCATCCTGCTGGTTGTGGAAGCATTTTCCCTGCAAAAAGTAATCGAGATGCTTGAAGAAGTGGTAGTCAGTTATCAAGAGGTCAGGTGAATATGGTGGATGAGGCAAAACTTCGTAGCCCAATTCATTCAACTTTTGAAGCTTTGGTTGTGTGACGTGTGGTCGGGTGAAGAATTGGGCCCTTTCTGTTGATCAGTGCCGGCTGCAGGCCTTGCAGTTTTCGGTGCATCGCATCGATTTGCTGAGGATAGTTCTCAGATGTAATGGTTTCACCGGAATTCAGAAAGCTGTAGTGGATCAGACCAGCAGCAGACCACCGATCAGTGACCATGACCTTTTTTTGGTGCAGGTTTGGTTTTGGGAAGTGCTTGGGAGCTTCTTCTTGGTCCAACCATAGAGCTGGTTGTCGCCGGTTGTCGTATAAAATCCAGTTTTCATTGCATGTCACAAGCCGATCAAGAAATGGTTTGTTGTGTAGAATAAGAGAAGACGACATTTCAAAACGATGACTTTTTTATTTTCAGTCCGCTCATGAGGCACACACTTATCAAGCTTTTTCACCCTTCCAATTTGCTTCAAATGCCGAATGACTGTAGAATGGTCAACGCTGAAGACTTCAGCAACTTCTTGTGTAGTTGTAAGAGGATCAGCTTCGATGATTGCTCTCAGTTGGTCGTTGTCAACTTCCCATGGCCAACCACTACACTCATCTTCAAGGCTCTCGTCTCCTTTGCAAAACTTCTTGAACCACCACTGCACTGTACATTCGCTAGCAATTTCTGGCCAAATGCGTTGTTGATGTTGCGAGTTTTCTCCACTGCTTTAAGACCCATTTTGAACTCACATAAGAAAGTCGCTCAAATTTGCTTTTTGTCTAACATTTCCATAGTCTAAAATATAAAATAAACAGCAAGTAATAAGTCATTAGCAAAAATAAAGTGAGAAATGCACATTAAAATGATGTATAACATTATCACATTTATTTAAGAATGTATTCCAATATCAAATGGCAAACTTCAACAATGCAAAACTGCAATTACTTTTGCACCAACCTAATAAATTGTGCCACAAGTATGGAGCTTAACAAGTATGTACCAAGGATCTGTACCTGGTGGAGGGCGGAGAGGAGGGAGGTATCAGAGAAAGAAAGGAAGGATGTAATAAATAAAGAGAAGAGATAGTGAGTCCTGAGAGTATAGAAACTATATTTCCCTTGCTTTGCAATGCATTCCACAGTGCCTACTTGGATCAGAGTAGGCATTCGGTAAGTAGGTAAATATTCAGTTGATTGAATGAATCCACTGTCAGGTCAGGAAGAGAACAATCATTAATATACATCATGTGAGCATTCCAGGGTAACTTCAAATTTCAAAAAATCTCTGACAGAATTCATAAATAAAATATTCTTCCTGCCTTCAGTAAATACCTTTTATATACTTATGGCAGTTTGTGTGTGTGTTTTTTTTTTTTTAAACCATTCAGCATGAGATGTGGAACAACTGGATTTTAGCACATTCTCTGACACCAATTAACTGTGTAACAAGTACATTTACCCTTGCTAGATGCTGGTTTCATCAACTAAGGAAGATTTTTATGAGGCTAAAGTGGGATGATGAATGGAAAAGACATGGTAAAATCATAACATATTAATTTAGGAGGGTGGGGCTAGTGGCAAAAGATGAGGCGAACAAAGCCTGGGCTATTGGAGCACCGAAAGTCTGGCAGGAACTGCCCTGCCCAGGCATCCCCAGGAGGACAGCACTTTGCCACATCTTTAAATAAAGTCAGAAGTGGGGCATTGATGCTGGTAATGAGCTCCACATTCTCAAATGAATTTCTTCTCTTATACCAACCTCAGTACAAATGGAAAACATCTATTTGCTGTCGACATAAGCTCTGTTCTTGATCTTAAAGAGTTATTCTGGCAAGTAGAGGTTGTCACCTTCTATAATTTGGGTGTAAAAAGTCTCTATAAAATTTAGCTTGCAGAGGTGATTGGAATGTTTGCAAAATATATTTTTTTAGCCCAAAGGAATTATGATGCCATATTTGAAAATGGAAACCATTGTTACAAATTCAATTTCAAAATATTTACTATTCGGAAGCAGGGTGAAGTCTCCAGAGAACCACTACTAGTTATTAGCTCATTTCTTTCGGATATACTAGAATGAATCTACTACTTTGCCAGCCTGTTTCTGAACCACAGAATTTCATATTAGGCTGAAACTGCACCAAGCAAGACCATGTGCAATTCTCCTGGATCATCATTTATCTTTCAGAGCATAGCTGGTACATTTTATAACAATGATAAGAAGCACATCTCAGAGGAAGGTGGGAAAGGGATCAGGAAAATTCTAATGAAGACATGACTCCAACCCTGTGGCTGACTTCCCCTTCTGTAATATGGAAGGAGAGAGACCGTGGTGAAGCTCGGTCAAGGTAGCCAGACTTTGCAGGGAATTCATGGGCTCTGAGGAGTGCACTGAGCTCATGTGGGGCAGCGATGAGGTGCTAGGGGCCACAAGGCCTGAGTCAAGGATATGCTGATCTGGCGCAGGAGTGGGCAGGCCGAAGGTGGAGTTGCAGCTCTCTTGTCATTCCCCTGCTAGGCTTCTACTCAGAGCAAACTTCTGGCCTCTACAAAGTATGAATTTATTCTGATCTCTCACAGAGATAGCAGCACACAGGGCTTCAGAAGCTGCGTGACTGACAAAACCAAGACAGGGAGGAGTATCTCAGAGCCTTCGTGGTAAGACAGTCTAGAGTACTGGTTTTGTCACACCCCACCTGTGTGACTGTGGGCACACTAACTGTTTTGCACCTCAGTTTCCTAATACATAAAAGGAATAATAATAGCACTATTCCCAAATGGCTAATGTGAATATGCAATCAGATATGCATGTAAAGTACTTAGAAGGGTATCTGGTGCATAATAAACCTTGAATATTATCAATTATTATTCTTTGGTAAACTACCACCACCAGAGGACAAACTCTCACCAGCCTTCGTTAGCCTTCCCTCTCTCTTTCCTATTTCCCTTTTCCCAGCTAATAACGACTCATCTTCCAGGAGCCAGCTTAGGGGTCATCTCCTCCAGAAAACCTCTCCTGACTTTCCCATCACACATCCCACCTTAGTGTGAATTAGTTGCTACCTTTGTGTCCTAACATGTCTCCAAAGAATATATCAACAACTAACACATTTTGTTATAATTACTTTTTTTTTTTTTTTTTAATAATTACATTTTGAGATAAACCTTTCCCAAGGTTATCTCCACACTAGTCTTGGAGAAACATCAGAACTGGGACTGTTCATATTAGGGTCTCTAGAACCCGCCTGACAGAAGAGGCTCTTTACCACAGTTGACTGCATGCGCCAGTGTGGAGGCAGGACCCTGAGTACAGCTTTTCCCTTCTCTCACTCCTCAGCCTGCACTAACCTATGGCCCATGGAAGGTCTGCGACTCAGATGGATCCATTTCTTGTTCTCTTCAACTAAGCAAACCAGACAGTTGGGCCATTATCGAGTAATTCAGGGAAAGAAGCAGCCAAAGCACATGTTCTTATCTGAGTTACCCAAGTTGGCTGACTCCCTGGCCTGCAGTTACTGGGTAATTGCTCAATCTTCCACTTGGTTTTGCCTGTGTAAATGTGGCCACAGAGTCTTTTCATTTCTGTTGAATGGCTCCTTCCATCTTCTACCCTTTTAACAGCTTAAAACAAAAACTTTACCTTTCACCATGCCCTGGCAGCTATTCTATCTAGGCCATCATCTGACCTTGCTCCATCTGTCCTCAGGCCAGGCTGAAAAGTTTGGGTAAGGAGTTGATCATTGTTTTTATATCTGTGCTCTGAATAATCTGTTGTCAACTCTCTTGCCTTTTTTTTTATGAGGGGAGAGAAGACCATGGGCATATAGGATACACACATACCCACCTCAGTCATAAGCTTCACATGCTGGAAACTTTTTATATTTTGGCCCTAGGTACAGGAAATCTCTTTCTTAGTAACCTGCGGCCACAGCTCCTGAAGTTGGTAGAAATATCACAGGGTTTTGTTTCAGAGAGTCAAACCATTGTTCCAATCCCAGCCCAGCCAATTACTATCTGTGTGACCTTGGGCGTGTCACCAATTCATCAGCAAATGAAATGTCTCTAGAATCCACTCACCTCTCTACCTTCACCACTAACACCTAGTGCAAGACACCATCTCTCACCTGGCCTATTAAAATGGCTACACAACTATTCTCCTGGCTTCTACCTTTTTTCCCTCAAAATCTGTTCACACATCAGTTTAAAACCCAAGTTAATGCTTCTTTGCACAAAACCTCCCAATGGCTTCCTTTCATGTGCAGTCGAAAATCCAACATTCTGTGTGGCCTTGAAGGGTACTTATCACTGAGTGGTCCTCTATCCATTACCTCTCTGACTTCATCTCCTCTACCTTATCAGCTTGCTTGCTGACTTCCTCACTGCCAGCCACACTGGCCCCCTTGGCTACAGGTGAGTGGGCAGGATAAAATAGTGGGGAAGTTTCTTGATTTCACTGAGCCTGTTTTCTGTGCAATAAAATGAGTTTACAATATTCTCCTTGCAGGGTTGCCATGAAGATTAAATGAGCTAATAAATATAAAGGAGTTAGCATGGTGTCTGGCATACGGCTGGCCCAAAATAAAGAAGTGGTAGTTATTAGAATGAGAAGAGGAGAGCAGGAGGCAGAGGGGAGCCTGTGTTCTGAAGTGGAAAAGCAGCATTAAAACTTCCCCTAAAACACAGTAACACTCTCCCTTACTCCCAGTTCTTCAATTTCAACACAATTTCTGCTGAAGTTCAGCCCAAGTTTTTCTTTTGATGTTCCTGTGGAAATATTTAAACTCCTAACTATCATAAAGATAGTTGAGGGAAGCGGCTGTGGCTCAATCAGTGGGGCTCCCGTTTACCATATGGGAGGCCCCGGGTTCGGTTCGTTCCCGGGGCCTCCTGGTGAAGGCAAGCCTGCCTGCACGGCGTGGTTGGCTGACCCAGCGAGCACAAGCAGCAGGGCGGGGGATGAATGAATAAATAAATAAAATCTTTAAAAAAAAAAAAAAAAAAGATAGTTGAAGGGAGCTCCAGTGTTTGCCAGTGAAATTGGCTCACTTAGTTTTCAGGCATCACGGTGCTTCCCTGGTTTCACTGCTAGATGAACATGAGTCTGACAGCTCAGTCAGCTCCACTTTAGCTTTTTCACCAGGTGCTCCCAAGGCTTTACTTCTCCATCACCCAAAGTGGCCAGCTTTTGCTGTCCCATTCTCACCTTTGCTACCACATATCCACACTAGCCCAATAGCTCATGTCTGCTGAATAATTTCTCTCTTCAACTGTGAGCTCAAGACTTTAGTGCCCTGGGTCAAGAGTTTCTCTTGGACCATCAAATTCAAGAATGAACGGGTTTTAGACCGGATACTTTCTACAGTAGTTGGGGTTTGATTAAGCTAAATGAGTAAATAATATAAAATTGTGTTTAATAGCTGGGAAATTGAGTAAGTGTTACATATTGGGTCTAAATAATAGGACAGAATTATTCAATTGGCCATTGTATTCATTTTTTGGGGCTACCACAACAAATGATCACAAACTGGATGGCTTAATAAAACAGAAATTTATTGTTTCACAGTTCAGGAGGCTAGACATCCAAAATCAAGGTGTTGGCAGGGCCAAGCTCCCTCTGAAACCTGTAGGGGACAGTCCTTCCTTGCATCTCCTAGCTTCTGGTGCTTTGCTGGCCATCCTTGGTGTCCCTTGGCTTATAGCTGCAGGGCTTCAACCTGTGCTTCAGTTGTTACCTGGCATTCTCCCCTGGGTCTGTCTGCTGAGTGTCCAAATGTTCCTCTTTTTTAAGGACATCAGTTATATTGGAAAAGGGCCCACTGTAATCTAGTCTGGCCTCATCTTAACTAATCACATCTTCAAAGACCCTGTTTCCAAATAAGGCCACATTCATGGGACTGGAGGTTAGGACTTGAGCATGTCTTTTTGAGCTTCCCTATGAACTACCTTGATTGGCTTCATAAACTTTTCCAAACTGACTATATTATCTAATCTTTCAAAGGACCTGTGGACCCCAAGACTCAAGAGCGGCAGAGTGATTAAAAGTCATTGAAGGATATGGCCAAGGAATAAAAAGGTTAATAAATTACACATAGTGTTCTAACTCTGTGGTTCCAAAATTTTAGGAGTACTCCAGTCATCTGGAGACTCAGGTAGATGTAAGAAATGGTGATTTCTAGACATCTAATTCACCACATGTTGGGTGGGTACCAGCAGTCTCTGTCTCTTATAAGACAGATTCTGAGGGATTCTGCAGCAGGTGATCAGAGATTATGATTTGAGAAACACTGTGACAGTAGAGGACCATGGAGGGATTTAATAGTCACATTGTGATGAATGAGTCTGCCTCTTCTGTTGGGTTCATCCTCACTAAGCCACTGCTTACTTATCAAATACGTGCTGTGAGCCGGGGGTTTCAAATACACTGTTTGTTCTTCACAAAAATTCCACAGGGTGTTATCCTCATTCCCACTTTACAGATGATAAAAATTGAGGCTCAGAGGGGCCATAAAATTTTCCTAGTAGGCTGGAATTTTATCCCAAATCTTTGATTTTTTTTTTTTTTTCATTGCACATGTTACAGTGAAGGTTGAGGTAGAGTGAAGCAGGTGGCTTGGGAACAAATGAACCAAGGCATATTCAGAGCTAAACCAGCCCTGGGGGTTCAAAATTATAACAATTAGGTCTATTTTGTTTACACCAAAAATTCCTTTTGCTGATATTATTTTTTAATGCCATGAAACCTTTGGCTAAAATGCTATTTGGCATTACACAGTTGCCAAAATGTGAATCATTAATTGGCTGAGTTCACTTGGTACCCCACATCCACATATTTTTAAGTATTCAGACATTTTGGCTGGTCATGGAGTCACTGGCTTGAGCCTAGTTTTCCCATTTTCAGGTAGTAAATATGAGTTATTACTGAGTGACTGAGGGATAGGACCAACAATGTATATATGTATTTCCTCAACCTGTGTGCTACCTGCATGGATACAACTGCTTCTTTCCAAAACGGGAAGGACCTAATTCATTTGTTGTCACTGGAGGTCATTTTCATATGAGCCTACCTTTCCTGAAGAGGCTGACAGCTGGAGATAAAGGGAATCAGTGCCAATAGGCCTATTATCTGGACCTCAGAGAACATTGTCCAAGCTGGAGCCATGACATTAACATCTACTGAATTGGGCTGTGCTCTTAAGGAAGTGAAGATTGGTGTGAGCTGGGAAGGCAGGATTAGGGGAAGATGGCCATCTTGGATTTCACATGATGCCTTAGAAGTTTCTCCTCCCTTCCCTTCTTTCCACCAAAGGAGGAAAGATAAGCTGTGTGACAAAGGCCATCTTAAAATGAATGGCTGAGAGAGTGAGCACGTAAGTCTGAGGCTTTGCTGATGGACAGAATAGAGTGGCTTTAGCTCCCACATTGAATACTGAACCAACATCTTCGCAGAATAATTGGTGTTTGTGTTTGTCAAGAGATCCTGGATCGAAACTTCAGGGATGCTCTGGTAGAATAATAGCAGAGATTTGTACAGCAGCTGCTCATCTCATCCCTGGCTCTTGCCAAAGCTTCCCCCATCTTTCATCTCGCAAAGCACAAAAATTCCTCTCTTGCAACAATACTGTAATTCCACTTTAATATCCTTATCCATCAAATGGAGTTTTACGGCCTAATTTCATGATCTTACAATACACAAACTATACTGCCACATCCCAACTATTTGGACTGCTTTTTAGAGATTCGGGGCCATTACAAAAGCCCTGAGAGCTTCAGACAGCCACAACTTGAATATAATTCACAGATTATTTTACTCTTGTAAATCCAGATCTAATAACCATTGTTCAAACAGACAGAGGAGTTCAGAAGAGAGTAGGGATCACCTGATTCTAGCCATTGTTGAGCTTGTCCACCCAAATCTTTTCGAAGCTTCCTTTGACAAAGCATCACTTCTATTTGTGATGAAATGAGGAGAGACTGGCTGGATAAAGGAGATTATAGCTTTGCCAGTGTAAGATTTTCCCCAATTTATGTGCTTCATTTTATTTTCCATCACTCCGGTATGAAACTCACATAATTTCCCTTACCAGGGTATTCTGAGGTTCAGCAGGAATTTGCTTGGGACATATTTTCCTGAGCATCTGCCTGAATTCTCCTGCCTTGAATATTTTTTAATCTCCTTTCTTTTAGTCATGCTCACAGACTTGGTGACTTGCAGAATGCTGGAACAGTCTTTACACATCATCTCATCCAACCCCCTCATTTTACTCTCTGAATCCAAATTCCTTTCCCTTGCAGCTTCTCCTTAGAAATGGAAACACAAATAACCAACTTTGCCCCCACCACCCCACCCCACCCCCACCCCCGCCAGCCAGAATCTCTGGGGAACACCCTGGACTCTGCTAAATGGTTTGCTTGCCCACAGAGTCTCTGTGGAAGTCACCAAGCTGCTCCCAAGTCTCCCCACGACACTACCTGCCTGTACTTTAAAATGACTCTCAGCTGGAAACTGAGTCAGGACGCAAACGTCAAACCCTGAATCTAGGCATTCGGTTTCATTTCAGCTCCACCTCTTTCTTTTGAAGAAAGGCCTCAGTCATTCAGTGGTGATTGCAAGCAAGTATGCTTAGCCTGTTTTGGAGACATTTTGGGGAAGGCAAGATCTCTAGGGAAAAACCAAGGCAATATTAATACTAACACCTGGCATTTAGTGGATACTTAAAATGTGCCAGGCACTCTGCCAAGGGCTTACGTGTATTCATTTTTTTTTTTTTTTTTTTTTAAAGTTTTTTTTTTTTTTTTTTCTTTTTTTCCCCCCCCCCCCCCCCCGCTTGTGCTCGCTGGGTCAGCTAACCACGCCGTGCGGGCGGGCCTGCCCTCACCAGGAGGCCCTGGGAACCGAACCGGAACCTCCCATATGGTAAATGGGAGCCCTACTGATTGAGCCACAGCCGCTTCCCTATTCATTGTTTTTAATCCTTCCCCCACCCCATGAGTTAGTTACTACCATACTTATTTCACATTTGAGGAGACTGGGGCAGGGCAAGCAGGGCTTATAAGGAGCAAGAGCCAGGATTTAACCCCAGGCAGTTTAGCTCCAGAATATGTTCATCACATACTATCCTGTCTCAAAAAAAAAAACTAAGTTGTAAGCAAGAAATCATCTTACTTTACCAGCTCAGGGAATAAAGCAAGGACCTGTTCTTTTTAATTTTCAAATAATATAACTCTGAGACCTCATCCTAGCCACCTCAAGGATGTGCTTCTTCCTCCTCTAGAGCCTCCCTATCACGGTAGCTTCTAGGACCCCAGGTAGACTCTTTTTTTTTTTTTTTAACTTTATTTTGTACATTTAATAATTGAAAACATAAGCAATTAAAAACTAAAAAGTAAACACATGAATAAATATATACATTTCTCAATTAAATGTAATGGATACATGTAAATTTTTGTTGTTGTTGTTTTGTTTTTTGTTTGTTTTTTTGTTTTTTTTTGTGTGAATCAAACAATATATTACACAATATATTTGGTTCATAGTAATGCATTCATACAGTATTTGTCCTTTTGTGTCTGGCTTGCTTCACTCAACATAATGTCCTCCAGGTTCATCCATGTTGCCATATGCTTTATGACTTCATTTCTTCTTACAGCTGCATAATATTCCATCGTGTGAATAGACCACAGTTTGTTTATCCATTCATCTGTTGATGGATACCCAGGTAGACTCTTCAGTCCAAGGAGTCGGTCTTTATGACTGAAGAGAGAACATTTTCTGTTCTGCTGAAGACACCCATTTTTTCAGTCTGCTGTTGGTGCCACATGGTGTCACTCACACACCAGCAACCCAGTGACTTGGGTATGTACCCTTCACCCCCAGCCTGGCAGTCCTGGAGCCTGGTAAAACCCCTGTGCACTGAAGAAGGGCTCTGGCGACATCAAGCCCCTGCATCTGCCCCTGAACCCCCCGGGGGAGAAGAGCATGCCTTTCTTCCGCTCCCCACACCTTGGCATACTCATCTTATACTGGCCCCTGCACACCAAGATTCTGAATAATCTTGTATACCTGGATTTATAATTTATATATTTTACACACACACACCAGCTAGTTGCCTTTTGCAAGGGCCTGGAGAGGTATACAATCTTAGCTGTATATTAAACCTAGAACTGGCTCCTTCCCTTAACTCTGCACTCCAGCCCTGAAGTCTCAGTCTTTAAGTTCATCCTTCCTATTTCCTGTTCCAAGATAAATGACATTTCATCTAGAGAAATCCCCTCCCCCTGCACACACACAACTCATTGTTTAAGGTAGGACCTGATAAAGTGCTACAAAGCGTGGTAGTAGATGGAACATGTCTTCACCCTTCCTGAATTTTATGAGGAGGAATTTTCTCTAAACACTTCTGACTTCTTGTCCCACTCTTTACTCCTCCCTACAGAGAAAAAAAAAAAAGATGCTTGGTGAGTGGGGTGGGGAGCGGCTCCTCACCCCTTTCTCTAGGCAGACAGCAGCTCTTGGGGAGCAGGCATTCTGCTCTGCTGTTGTAAGGCAGCTTGGCTTATATGTGCAGCAGCAATGGGGCCCTGTTAATGGACGCCAGAACTAGGCAGATTGGGCTACTCAGTCACAGGCAGCACTGGAAAGCTTCAGCGCTACCCCAGGCAGGGGCTGCCCCTGTAGCAATGACTGCATGGGGGAACGACAGTGTAGCTGTCAGCGATCAAGAGCCTACTGTATTCCAGCTGCTGCGCAGGGTCTCAGCCAATCCATGAGAAGGTGATCTTACTGCTTCCAGGTTAAAGTTGAGGAAATTGGAGCTTAGATTAGTTAAGTAATGTAACAAGGTCACACAGTTCAAATACTTAGGAAAAACTTAGATAAAACTCGCATGCCAACTTTTTATTGGAAAAGGAGTCAGGGAAGGAGGGAAAGCAAATTCAAGGTGGTGATTTACTAATCTGGTAGCAGCTTCTCCAGGAGACACAGTCAGCTGCTTGGTGATGTGGGATGTCTCCAGAGAGTGCATTAGAACCGACTGCTTCCTACTTCCCCTACTTCCCAGTGTGGGGAAGAAGAGCCAGTACTTTATCCACTGGGTCCCTCCTATCTCCTATCTTTCTTTGATTGATGCCTGTCCCATGGGTGTTAGTTTTCCTGCACTTCCCATTTGTGTCTCCTGTCCCTGTGAGCAACCACTATGGGAAGAAAGAGTCTCCACGGGCCCTGTCAGTTCGGCCTAGGTGCTGGAATCATTTGTGGGTTCTATCACAGAGGGCTTAATGGGTGCAGAGAGCACAGGGAGTGTCAAGAAGGAAGAACCCAGGATTTATGTTGCTGAGCTGCTCAGGCCAGGGAGCAGGACAAGTAGCCTAGAGGGCAGGCAGGGTTAAACAGATCTGGGCATTAAAAAGATGAGCCTGGGACAGCTAGTAAGTGGCAGGGCAGAGTCAAACCCAGGGCAGTGTTTTCCCAGACAGAGTCCAATCTTTTAACCACTTATGGTGTATTTCATGTTCAAGAAATGACCAACCCTGCAGAAGAAAACATTTCAGGCGTGTGCTGGGTGCTATAAGGAGTACCCAGATGGGATCCATCCTTCATCATCTGGGAATTGTGGTATTGGGAATTAGTCCCTGGGGGCACTAAGGAATGTTGGGAGTATTTAGACTTAAGAATCCATAAAGGTTGTTCATTTCGTTTATCTTCGTATAGCTTTCTTCTGATGCTTAGAAGCAGGCCGGCCTGCTTCAAGTTAGGGAGAACATTTCTGAGCTATCCAATAATGAGTTTTGCTTAAGTTTCAGCTGCCTAGCTAGGCCCTTTGTGCCTGTACCAATAAGTCTCCAAGGAAACTCTTTGTTTTAATCTCTCACTTAGGGAGGGGGAGAAATAAGTAGTTTGAGAGGAGATGAGACCAACTTTGCAAATTTTTCAACAGAACCTAGTCCTTCAAACCAAAGATATAATATAGGATAGTTTTTTGGGGAAATTTTACCATTTAAAGGCCACATAACTGTGATTTCCTGAGTGTCAACAATGATTATGATACCAGCTTAGGCATTTGACATGCATGATACTTAACAATAGTATATATATAGTATAATAGAGTGTATATATATATATAATAGAGAATTTCAGTAACTCATCCAAGTTCCCCGAGTAAGTGGCTGCCCTAAAAAGGAGCTCTTTTTATTGTAACTGTAAACTGGTGATTAGCTGTGATAGCAGTTCTGAACTCCTAGGATCAGAGTGAGAGTGCCCAGCTTGGTGCCTTGCTCAGAGTAGACGAATGAATGAATGAATGATCACTTAAGATGATTCTGCCTGGTAAGCTGCCTCTCTCAATGAAATATTGCGTAAAAGCTCAACATATAAAACCCATAAAAGCGAAGCTGCTCCAGTTTATGGGAAGGTGGAAGATCCAGAGCCACTTTCTGCCTCCCCTTTGTTCCCACCTGCAGCGCCCGAGGCATGGCCATAAAATTGTAGAACTGAGCCAAAGTAGTTTGAAAACTATCAGTCCAGTCTAGCCCCTAACCCAGCATGATAAACAGTGTGCTATTTGTCAGAAATTCTTCTCATTTCAGTTTCCATTGACCATGTTCTGTTGCCACCTTCCAAAATGAGTTGTGAGAAAGACCACTATGGCTGAAAAATTGTTAGATGACTTGTCTGCAACATTCAGGGTATGAAAGGGTCAAGTTCTTGGCAACTGGAAAGGATTTTGTGGGAAAGTGTTGGAGGATACCTCCCTTTCCATCTTCTCAATTCTTGGGTCCACTTGGAGAGCTGGACGCTTGCTTCCTCTAATTGGGGGGCACAGTGGACAGGAGTGTGACTCCCACCAAAGGTGAAAGAAGAGAGAGTCTTGGCCAGCTGCTTTGCCAATGGAGCAGAAGAGAGATGCTGCTGCATTGAGAAGGGCCTACATTTCCAGAAAGAGTATTAAGGTGAGCCAGTGGGGGTTTTCTTCAGTCTTGCACCAAGACTGAAGGCACCAAGGCTTCAGCAGAAGAGAAGCTGGAAAGGGACTCCTAGGGTCAGAGTGGAAGGGAGCAACTGTCAGACTAGTCAGGCATGACTTCACCCAGGTCAAGGGAACCACAGGCATGAGATCACCAGAAATGGGGAGGAACCTCTGAAGAACAACACATAGAAGAGTCATCTTATACACTTGCCAGACCCAGAGAGCATGCAGCTATTGCACCAGAATAGCCAATCGCTTTTCTGCCTTTCCTACCTGCCTTCCTTCTCTGTCCTTCCCTTGCTTTTATCTGGAAGGGTCAAAAACCACAGTGAGCCAGCCGGAGAAGGAGAAGTAGCAGTAAGAGGCAGGGAAATAAAGTAATGCTAATCCCCCTCGGCATCCCCATCATTTTAATTACTGGGTAGAGTATGTGTTTTATACTTTAAGTGACTGCAAAACTTTCTTTCACCCAAAAAGGACCAGGAGAGTCATGGGCTTGGGGAGTTTTCATCCAACATGGGGAAAGCCTGCTCCCAATGAGGTTTAAAGAGACAGTGGGAGACAAACTTAAACTTTCATTTGTTTGTTACCTTACAATTTGCTAACATACTGGTTTTACTTATGTTCAAATGAAATATACATTTTGTGACTTTCTATGGGTTATAGATCAGCCTCTGTAGCTCAAAGAACAAGATTTCTACATAACAACTCTTGTTCTTATCCCCTGAACTCTTTGTCTCCATGCCCATTCTCAGGGGCAATAGTTTCACAATTCCCTCTCCCCTAGGCTCCTCTGGAACTCTTGCCATTTGTCTTGCCTCTCACCCATATGGAATCTGGTCCAATGCTTCATATATAGTAGCACAATTCCTTTTTTATGACTTTGGGGAGAATTCCTCAGTATATTTTCAATGGAAAATCAACCCAGCTGAAATAATTTAGTTCTAAGCATGTGAGGACATTTTTTTATCTCTTCCCTCCATCATCAAGTCCAGATCCCAAGGACTTGTTATGAAAATATCTGCTAAGATTTGGGCATCAGTCACTGTGGCCATAGCTTCCAGCTTGGCTGGTCCCCTTCCCAATATATGCTGGATATTGCCTGCTTTCACCCATCTTCTGAACCTTCCCTTTCTCCTTCAATGAGGATTTTATTTTCCTCTTTACTTATTTTGCATTGACTTTGGCATGTATCAGAACTAACCATTGTTGACATCTTGGCCTGTTCTTTAGAAAACTCTCCTACAACATTTCAACAGGAATTATCCCCTAGAAATGGCATCAGATAGCATCTGCCATCGTAGATAGCCCCATTGCTATTTCTCAAGATACCTTTATGGGAAACAGCTGGCTCCTGCCTGCACCATCTGACAGATAAATGGCATTATCAAAACACAAGCAAGCTTCTTTTTCTTGGGATAAAGGAAAACAGGACACTGGTGAGTAAACAGAAAATTATGATCTTTACTTTCCCTTATTTTCTTGTATCTAGACAAACCATATTCTAAAAAAGAAGTTTACCACCAAAATTTGGATGATTTGAATGCAATTTACTAGATTAGCCAAGCAATCCATTAATTTATAAAATATCATTATAAATATAACTAAAATAGCATGTAAGTCTTCAAGTGAGGGAAGAGTGACTTGTGGCCCATTCTGTTGATTTCAGTACATGTGGCACATGCAGCTGGTGTGTACAACACAGTTTCAGGACAGGGTGGCAAAGGGCAAGATTTCACAATCCATTCATAAACTCCCAATCTTCCAAAGATTTTCAAATTTCATCAGAATTTGTAGAGTAAATGGTATTAGGTTGGTGTTGTGGTCCCCCCCCCCTGCCAATTTTAATCACATTAATTTAGTGCTAAATTCCAGCATGTAACCAAAATATAGGATGTTAAAGATTCTCATGTGATTAGGGAAACAGATGTGGCTCAAGCGATTGGACTCCCGTCTACCATGTAGGAGGTCCAGGGTTTGATTCCTGGGGCCTCCTGGTGAGGGCAGGCTGGCCAGCACAGGAGTGCCGGCCCGAATGGAGAGCTGGTGCAGCAAGATGACACAACAAAAAGAGACACAGAGGAGAGACAATAGGAGATGCAGCAGACCAGGGAGCTGAGGTGACTCAGAAGATTGAATGCCTCTCTCCCACTCTGGAAGGCCCCAGGATCGGTTCCTGGTGCTGCCTAAAGAGAAGACAAGCAGACACAGAAGAACACACAGCAAATGGGCACAGAGAGCAGATAGCGAGCGCAAAAACCAAACCAACCAACAAACAAAAAAAAACAATGGGTGCGTGTGTGTGTGGGAGAAATAAATAAATAAATCTTTAAAAAAAAGACTCTCATGTGATTAAAGTTTATTTTTTTTTCCCTTCTGCTTCACTAAGCAACCCCCTGGAGAGACCATCTTCACTAAATGGCTTGTTCAAAGGCCCCCATTTACTCACTGTTGCCGACAACATCAATGCTGAGAGTATATCTATGTGATGTACTCCCAAGATGAAGGTTTCCTAAATCCTTGAAGAATAAGTTATAATTTCCTCTAGGTGCATCTGCAGTAGGGATACTGCAACTAAACTTATCACGCTTTCTCTACAAATTACCTCCCATTTCCAAATTCCTTATAATCCAGCCCCTGTGCCCAACAGAGGAGGTACTCGATAAATGCCTTTTTTGCTTGAATAGCCTAATATTTGCAACATAATTGTATTTTTGCATTTATTACATTTTACATTTATTATCACAACATCCATTTTAGAGCTCTGTATGCTGAGAAGAGAGACATGAAATAAATGCTAAGGACACAGCTGCTTTAGTGGCAGATCTGGGATTAGACTGACCACCTCCTGGCTTGGATTTATTTGTTCTTTTCACCAGACTCCACAAATCTATATATAATATATATTTTTTAACAAAACAAGCATGAGAGCCCTTCTTAGAAATTCTATCCCTCTCTCCTTAGTAATGCAAACAAAATCCAAGAAATAAAAACATTCATACATTTTCTAATTATGTTGGTGTCATATTTTAATAGCTATTTGCTAAAACTAAAATCTCATCATAGTAATATTAAAAGTTAGTGGTGGTATAAAAATTATAAGGGAAATATACTAACGTGACTTAAAATGTGTTCTAATGATTAAGAAAAAAACACCCTCTCTGAAGTTGATCATATTTATTATTATTCTTCCTCACTAGACTATAAGCTCCATGTGGGTAAAGACCAGGCCAGTTTTGTTCATCACTGACACCTTGCTGTGTTGAACTAACATGATTAGTTGAATGATTATGAATAATTGCCACTTAATAAATTACTCAAAACTCATTCACTTTTCATTCAGTAACAACTGGGTTTTTTGCAAGGCTCTGTCAAAATAAAGATGAATAAGACTTTGACTTCTTCTTCAAGGAGCTCACAGCCCAAGAAGGAAGATGGAAATATAGTTGATTATGACACAAAATGCTCAATGCTGTAGGAGAGGTTTGAACTGAATGTAGAGGAGGGAATGTCTAACTCTGCTCTGGGAAATCAGAAAAGCTTTTTAGGGAAGGATTCCTTTGAATTGGGTCTTGAAGAATGAAAGGCCATTTATCAGACAAAGAAAAGGATGGAGTGTGGAAAGACTCTTCCATAAAGAAACCTGAAAAAAAATCTCTTCCCTCTACAGCTAAAAAGTCAAGACTATCTAAATTGACATTGGAGACTTTTGTTCTGTTTTGCCAGTCAGAATCATACAGATTATTCTCCATTAATCAATTTTTTTTCTCCCTATATTTTTGGCTTCGACTACAGACAGATGGTTCCCCTTCACCAGACTCACATGATGATTGCTTTTTCCCAAATCTGAAAGTTGTATTTTGAAACAATGTTCAAGCTTGACTACATTTGTGTCCCTCTGCTTGCTTTGTTTTCACAATGTTGTTTTCCACATTCTGAGGTGTGTATACTACTCCTCAACCAGATTTAATTCATTTATCTTTTCCTAAACAAATAATTGCTCAAATGAAGTAATAAAATCAAGATTCTTTAAACCAAATCATCAAAATATCATTCATACTAGACCAAAGGGGGAAAAAAAGCACAACCAATTAAAAGGTACACTTGATAGAATCAATTCTATTAAGACCATGAAAATGTTTACCTTGTTCATTTACATCTGTATATTCAAGAGCTGGAAGTTTCTCCTTGAGTTAAACAAAACACTACAATGTTTAAAATATCTTAATGAATAACATAATCCACTTTTTGGGGAAAAACAACCAAGTCTTGTGCTAATAATAGTTGTAGTGTGTTATGCAAAGTATAAGCATGTTTAGTTAATATTTTGTTCAGAGTGTTAGAATTTAAAAAAGAGAGAGATGAGAGGAAGGAGGGGAAGAAAACAGAGTTTCAGTTTTATCATTGGCACTACTCTGGACTCTTTTCCAAAAGGCAAACACTTGGTACATTTTGAACAGAAAAATTATAACTGCTCACCCACACAGCCAAGCCAAGAATGAAGAGCAGAAAACTTGGGATTTGACAAGAAGGAAAAGAATCCAAGACAGGAAATTGACTTGGTCAGACGTGTGGAAAATCAAAGCAACCCACAAAGCTATTAATGTAGGTCCCCAGAAGGCAGCCTCTGCACCCCGCCCTGGGCCCAGGCTCTCTCCAGCTGGGAGGATTGATTTCAGATGAGCTGTGCCAGTGCCTTCCAAGGGAAACACGGTCAGAGCACGTTTTACTGAGTGATACTACAAAGTAGGCACAGGTGGCACGCTGGAAGTGTCTTCCTCAGGATGGAGACAGGGAGCTCAGCACAAGCAGTCGCTCTGATCTCGGCCTAGGGAAACTCAAAACTTCACTGAGCAGAAATCCCAGCCCCAATGCCGAAAAAGGGAAAACCCAGTTAAGACGGCTTTAGCCTTGGAAACAATTGCAGCAGTGTCTTTTCCTGTCTCCTCTTACAGAAACACGTTGAGAAGCAAAGATGGTCATAAATGACTTAAAGATAATAGGACTGAAAAGCATTAAAAAGGATATGGAAGTGGATTAACGTCACTGGATAAAAGCCTGTGTTAGATCAAAACTGCACAAGAATTAACCAGAGAGGATCCAGACTAACACACAAACACAAACTGCCTCAATTTAAGCACTTCTGTGGGCTCAATAGTCTATTCAGTGTTAAAACTGACTCTTACAGAAAGCTTTTATAGATTTACATGAAAACGAAGAGAAATATATATAAGTCAATCTTCCAAGAAGAAAATAAAAAATTGTTGCATGTCCAAATCCTGGCCTCACCACTTACTAGGGGTGTGAACAATTTGTGCCTCTGTTTCTCCATCTGTAAAATGGGGTAAATAGTATTACTACTTCATATAGCTGCTGTATTAAATAAGTTAGTAAATGTAAATACATGAGAAGCACTTGGAACAATGCCTGGCACATAGTAAATGCTATATAAATGTTAGTTAATACCACTGTCTTTTAATAAACCTTCCAAATTAGAGTTGTATTAAGATGGCAATAGCAAATATATCTTGAAATAACCCTGAAACCTAACCAAGGTCTGTGCACCATGCAAAGAGGCTTGTTTATAAAATTTGTCAAGTTTTCTTCTGAGCCATTTATTAAGACTTCCATTGATTCTTGCTGGGTTTCTTAGCCATATCTTCATTGAACCCAACTCCAGGTTTTCCTAGTTCCCAAGGCCTATATTATTTGAATAACAGTAAAGTGGAATAAGCCTTGGGTGGCAGGAAACTTAGAATCCAATCATTTCTCTATTGAGTCACCTGTCACAGTCACTTCCACTCTCTGGGCCTCCTCACTTACCACAGGAGAAGGTTGGACTAATGACATCTACACTTCGAGTTCTGACATTTTATTATTCTGTTCTAACATTTTAGGTGATCTTTTAACTTTCCATTTGAATTTTTTTGTCGCTAAGATAAAGTGCCAGAGACTTTTAACTGTGGTCTAACATGCTTTTCCAAGTACCTTCTGGGCATCTATACCTGGATGCTCCCCGCAGGCTCCTTCATCCTTATATGAGAGACAAAATTTCACCTTTCCTACCATTCCACATACCCTACATCCTTTCTTAAAATTTCTGAGAATGACCACATCATATTCTTCCTCTCCCAGTTCAAAGCCTCAGATGGTTTAGATGCCCCCTCTGATTTATCTCTTTACATGTCTCTTCTGTCTCCTGTCATCTTTAAGTAGCCACCTGTGTTCTCCTTTGACCTTGCTCCTTACACTTTAATGTGCACACATATGACCTGGGGATCCAAATGCAGATTCTGAATCAGTAGGTCTGGGGCAGCCAGAGATTCCACCTTCCTAACACATGTCCAGATGATACCCTTGCTGCTGGGTCCCTACAATGCTTCGAGGAACAAGGCATGTAGTCTCTAAATGAGAACCCCAGAATCCAGATGTTTCCCTTTTTAATCCAATTTTCAGGTTATTATTCCTAAAGTTTGATCCTGTCCTTCCTGGCTAAAATATTATGGCTTACATAATTCAGTAGTAAATCAAATCTCTTTACAATATAACTTCAACCTGTGTTTCTGCCTAATCTGCATTTAATCTAACTAGTTGCTTTCTGGGTACATTTTTCACTTTCTGCACTCAGGCCTTGCTCAGACTGTATTCTTTGCTTAAACTACCATCTTATTCCTCACATTTGTGTTATTTGTATTCTTAGTTCAAGAAACATTTCTATTTCTCTAAAATTCTTTCTCCCCTTTAAATGCCCATGGAGCTTGTTTACTTTCTTTGTGATGATTCACATTCTTTTTTGTACTTTATATTTAATATTTATGCATCCCATCAGACCCTGGACTTATTGAAGGGAGTCCTCAAAGAAGAAAATAACTGTTTAACATGAATGAAAGGAAGCTCTCCTTCATTAATTATGCAAATCCATACAGGCTGAAAATATGAAATAAATTTTAAAAAGGCTTAGATAGCATTGAACCATTAATCATTATGGAGAATGACTAGGAGTTTTGGGGCACACTTTCAACCTTTTATTCTTTTACCCCTTATTTTCTGAGGGCTGCCTCTGAGTAAGACCTCCTGCCAAGGGCTGTGGTAAGACCCAAAGAATAAGGTCAGCATCCTGAAGTCCTCACCATATGGTGAGGGGGGCCACTGGCTGTGTGCATCTACCATGAGTCACTTGGGTCCCTGTCTGAGGCAGTGTCCTGGACTGGAGGAGCCATGAGTTTGATCCATGGCATAATTTTTATGTTCGAAGGCTCATGGCTATGGGGATAGCATACTTATTAAACAAATGTTGTGAGGATTTGTCTAGAAATGTGTTTTCAATGTAATTCCCACTCTCAGCATTTGATAGCCTCCCTTTCCAACATTTATAGCCACCACCTGTGCTTTCATCATTCACTCTGTCTCTGAGTCTGACACAGTTAACTTTAAGTGCCTCAAAGGAAAACAGGGAGTTTCTCTCAAGGACTTAAGACTCCTTGACTCTAAAGAATGAAGGCTTTTCACAACGTTGGCAGGGGAGGAACTTTGGTGCAGGGTGTTAGTGATGGGGGGATGCATAGGAGGGGGTTCATCTGGGCAAGCCTCTAAGGCATATGAATGTGTTCAAGTGTTCATGGAGCATGGGCATGGTGGTGGAGATCCACACAATAAATGAAAGAATATTGAATTCCCTTCCTGGGGAGTTCTGCTACATTCTCTAATGGGACAGCAAGAATCCCCTGAGTACAGGGGCAGTGCCTAGTGAAGGACAGACCACTGTGCCGGGCCCTTGATATTGATGATTGTACTTATGAACCTTTTCTTTTGATTGAAATTTAGCCTAGTGTTATATGTTGCCTAAGAATTACCTCCTGTGGGGACTCCTTGTCGTTCAAATGTGGCCTCTGTCTAAGCCAAATTCACCACATAAACACACTACTTCCCCCTCTCTCCCAACATGGGACATGACTACTAGGGATGAGCCTCCCTGGCACCAAGGGCTTACTACCAAGTGCCAACTAGCAATGGACTTGGAAAAAGACATTGACTATAAGGGGAAAATGGTAAATACAAATGAGTTCTTATGGCTAAAAGATTTTAAAGTGAGTCAGGAGGTCATTCCAGAGGTTACGCTTATGCATGTCTCAGCAGGATCTCATTGACTGCCACAGTAAATATTGCCTCAAATAGTAGGGCTCCTGAGGGCTCTAGAGATATCTGGACACTATAGGCAGGGCACACAGCTCAGGAGTTTGGTGCCCTGCCAGTGGGCCTTACCTTGGAAGTTATGCTTCCCAGTGTGACAGAGTTGGACTCATTTGTGGTTTCCCTACACATGACTCTTCTGCCCCTTCTATTTGAACCTATATTTAGTACTATGCTTGATAGGTGCATGTCCAAGAGACTTAAATCTTTGGTCTATCCTTGTGCTGGTTGAACCCTCAATTTTAGCAGAGTTGCAAGATCTACTCTCCAGTTCATTGGACTCACACAGGACAACTAACAAGGTGATGATGATGGACAATGCCCATTCCAAGGAGCAGAGAGAGCTCTGCAACTGCAAGCAAGAGAGTTCCACCCATTGCCACATGGGATCTAAGCTCCCTCTAAATTAGAAGAAGAGTGGGCATCACCATGCCAAAATCCTCAAGATTGGGGAATGAAAAATGGATTAAAGTAGACTTACTATTATTCTGCTATAGACTTACAGCAATTCTAGCAATGGAAGAACTCTTATCATTGATGTGGAGGAAGTGGCCACAGGAGATTCTGAGGGGAGGGAGAGGGAAAAATAGATATAATATGGGGCATTTTGGGGACATTGGAATTGTCCTGCATGACATTGCAATGACAGACACAGGCCATTATATATTTTGTCATAACTTACAAAATTGCGTGGGACAGAGTGTAAACAATAATGTAAACCATAATCCACTGTCAGTGGCAATGCTGCAATATGTGTTCATCAATTTTAACAAATGTACCACACTAATGAAGGATGTTGTTAATGTGGGAAAGTGTGGGAGGGGGAGGGGGTGGGGCATATGGGAATCCCCTATATTTTTTGTGTAACATTTATGTAATCTAAAGTTTCTTTAAAATAAAAAAATATATATAGAAAATGCAAACTATTCCTGTACTCCAATAAATAAACTCCTTAAACATGGAGATAAAAAAGAGAATTAAGCATTAAGGGCACATCCACAGCCTGTGTGAGGAGTAAGATCCTCAGTTTTTAGGATCAGAAAATGTCATGTGTCCTTAAAGCTTGTTGATGAGGCTAAGTGAAGACTAGTTTGTGACTTTTTTCTCTCCTGAGAAATTACATTGTTAAAAGTCTAAATGTGTGATTCCCAAACATTCCTATTTACAATATAATCTGAGAGAGAAGTTTAGATTTTGGAGGTAGTTTAGAGATTGCCTGGTCCATTCCCTTACTTTGTAAGGAATTTGAGACCCATGATCACATAGTGGCTGATTGGCAGAGTGAGGGTGCAGGCTTAAGTCTTCTGAGTCCAGGGCTAAGAGAAAGAAACCTATAATTAGTTGACCCTCTGTGATATGTCAGTTACTATATTTGGTGCTTTACATGTCTTATTAAATTTTCACAATATTACCCGAACTCCAAGAGGCAGGTGTCACCTCAATTTTACAGATGAGAAGTATGAGTCTCAGAGAGGTGAAGTAACTTGTCAAAGAATATGCAGCTACATTATGTGCCATGTCTCTGGGTCCTTTCTCAAGGAAATACTTTACCTGGTGGCCAACAGTAAGGAACCTGGCCAGCTGGTGGTATGAAAAGGAGGGAAAGGGATATATTCCTTATTCTTAGATGATAAAGATAATGATATTCTACTTCTTGGGTCACTTGCTTTATCTGTTCTTGTCTCTGCATCTTACAGCTTAGTCATTGTGGACTCAACATCAAGCCTCCTGGCTCATACCCTCTCTCAGAGATGGCATCCACTCCTGGGGCCTCCACTCTTCCCTTCTCTCAGGCACTTGTTATGCTATACTTAAGGCCCCAACCTACCTCCCCAGTTTTAGTCACTCATAAATAATTACCTCCTCTGTGTGCCCCAACAGCAAAATAAACTCAGTGTTCAAGAAATGGAACTCAGCCCTCTCCTTCTCCACTTCCTTTTTGGAATTCCCATTTTTTCTTTCTGACATCATCTTTCTTCAAGATCCTATACCTACCTGCAGTATCCTTCAATACCCTTTTGAAGACAACTCAAGTCCTACCTTCCCCAAGGAAGCCCCCCCTCCCATCTGATTCACTTATTAAAGAAACATTTAATGGGCACCTTCTCTATGACAGGCCCTGGATAGGGTAGAGACTAAGACAGACATGCTCTGTGACCTCATGTAGCTTAAAGTCTACTGAGGAATATAGACAACTGTCCTTTGATGACTGCTCTGAAGGAAAAGCATTGGGCAAGAGCAATTTAAAATATTTTTTAAATCTTCCATATTGCCTCCCACCCAGCAAGTCACTATCAAATTGATATTTTTTTCAAAACTGAGCAAAAATCTAGTGGCAAGATCTCTTAGTTTGTGATTGCATATGGATCCTATGAGTGCCAGTACTCCAGAGTCTTTGCTGACTGGGAGGCCTCATAAGTGGCTGATAATCAAGTGACTAGTCCCAGTTGGGAAGAGATCTTGGAGTTCTGCATAGATGTAGGCACAGCCTGCATCAGGCAGCTGCTTCTTTGGAGGCTAATTGGGTGGTTCTGGCAGGAATCTCAATTCCCTAAAACTTGAATGAGATACACATGGCACACTTTAATACGACTTCAGCTAAAAAGCTGACTGAGGCACAAATGATAGTCAAATAGCTCACACTGCCATCGTTGGTCACACATACCACACCAATCTTCTAACACACACATTTGAATATCTTGCATACTCACAGGCACACCCACTGTAGACATAGTGTTCTGAGGCAGATAAGGTCTATCATGGGTCCTCCCTACTTGTGATTTATTTTCTGCTGTTAAGTCACATTAAGTCTAATTTCAGAGTAACTATTTCATAATGGCCCACACTTGGCAAAAACAATTCTAGAGCAATTTAAATGCCCAAAAAGATATGTAAAAATAAGGACAACAAATTGTTCAAGGGGCAAACCAGATAATTTAAATAAGTTTCAAACAGCAGCAAGAAAAAAATAAAACTTTACTTTTCAGAAATGGTCACATTAGAAAATTCAAGAATAATTTACTTTTAAAGTAAAAATTAGGAAAATACAGTAAAAATATTTGATGTATTTTGTACCAGATATTTTGTTCCTTTATCTTAACATCTTCTTTTATATGAGCTGGGAAACATATTTTGTGTTCAGATATTCTCTACCTCCTATCACTAAATTCTAAATTAGCATTCTAAAAAGACACTGATGCTCCAAGCAAACAACCTGAAAAAGAACATAATTGTGCAATTCCCAAGACCACTTAATAATTTTATTTTTTTGACCCTATCTCCCAAAACATTGTGAAAGTTTAGGTTTCATGTTATAGATGACAAAATGATTTGCTGATTCATATGTTTACATTGTGAGTTGAAATAAACACTTCATGGGTATCAGTGGAGGGGGGGGATATGTGGGGAAGGGTACAGCTGGGGCATGCCTCTATGGAATATGAATGTGTTCATGTTGTCATAGAGTGTTATCTCAGTGAGTGGAGAACCACGCAATAACCAACAAAATATTAAACATCCATCCTGGGGAGTCCTGCTATATTTGCAAGTAGAGTAGAAAGAATCTCTAGAGTACATAGGCAGAAAATAGACCAATATGCCAAGCCATCAGTATTAATGCTTGTATTTATGAACCTTATTCTTGTAAAATTGAAACTTAGCCTAATAATAACTATTTCCTCCTGAAAATCACCTTCTTACTCAAATGCGGCCTCTCCCTAAGCCAAACTTGGCAAATAAACTTCCTACCTTTCCCCAGCGTGGAACGTGACTCCTGGGGATGAGCCTCCCTGGCACTGAGGGATTAATACCAAACACCAACTGATGATACATTTGGAAAAAGACCTTGACCAAAAGTGAGGAACATTAAATACAAAAGAGTTTTTATGGCTAAGAGATTTCAAAGTGAGTCAGGAGGTCATTTTAGAGGCTATGCTTATACACATCCCAGGCAGATTTCACTAACTGCCACAGTAAACAAAGCCTCAAACAGGTGCTCCCAAGGCTCTAGAGACATCTGGATACTACAGGCAAGGCACACAACCTCATGAAATCAGCACCCCATCAGTGGAATAAATGACAATTTATTTCCCCATTGTAACAGAGTTAGACATTTATAATTTCCTTACATATGATTCTTCTACCCCTTTTATTTGAACCTATAATTAGCATTATACTCATTAAATATATGTCCCAGAGATGTAAATCTTTGGTCTGTTCATATGCCGGCTGAGCCTGAATCTCAGGAGAATTTTGGCCAAAACCTACTTTCCAGTTCATCAGACACACCCAGAACAACTAACAAAACGATGATGGACAACCCCTATCCCAAAAAATAGAGTACATACAACTGAAAGCAAAACAGTTCCTTTCATTTGACCCATAGGATCTAAGGGCCCTCTCAATATGAAGCAGAGCAGGTATCACCACCCTAAAATTGATGAATGAACAAACATAAGGGGGAAATGCAAGCATGGATCAAAGTAGACTTATTATTGTAGTAACGGGAGAACTTGTAACATTGATATAAAGATAGTGGTTAACTAAAATAATTGAAAGCAGGGACTCAAACAGATAATTTCACACCGATGTTCATAGCAGCATTACCAAAAGATGGAAGTAACCTAATGCCCATCAATAGATGAATGAATAAATAAAATGTCATATATACGTACAATGCAATATTATTCAGCCGTAAAATGGAATGAAGTTCTGATACATGAGACAACAAGGATGAATGTTGAAGACCTCGTGTTGAGTGTTGAGTGAAATAAGCCAGACGCAAAGGGACAAATATTGTATGATCTCACCAATTTACAATTATTAGAATAAGCAAATTCACGGAGTCAGAAACTAGAATACAGGTTACCAGGAGCTGGGGTGAATGTAGGGAATGGGGAGTTAATGCTTAATTGTTACAGAGTTTCTGTTTTGGGTGATGGAGAAGTTTTCGTAATTGATGGTGGTGATGGTAGCACAACATGTGAATGTATTGAACACCACTAAATATATATTTGAATGTGGTTAAAAGGCGGGGAGGGATATATGTATAAATGTTACCAGATTAAAAATGTTTATAAAAACCATTGGACTATGTAATACAAACAGTGAACCCAAATGTGGACTAGAGTTAATTGTAGAATTATAATAGTATTGTTCCATCAATTGTAATAAAGTTACCACACTAATGTAAAGTGTTAATAATAGAGAATACTGGGGGAAGGAGGTGGAGACTCTATGGGAACTCTTTATTTTCTGCATTATTTTTATGTATACCTACAGTTTCTCTAATAACTAATAAATAAATATGAAAAAATAAAATAAATGACATGGCATAATATGATCTTTAGCCAATCCTTTATTCCCATTTTTATGGCCACCAGATTTATGACTTACCAAAACAAAAGGAATATTTGTTTTTTAGGGTGGTTTCTTCGATTCTTATTTTGAGATTTGTGGGGTCATCTTGTTCTTCCTCAGAAAAACAGAAGCCCCACCTATAAGGCCTCAGTCAAACATCAAGACAGGCTTGAAGCTTGAAGTTTTAAGAGAAAGAAGAAACTTCCTGGGAGCTAGGCTCGGAAAAATCCATCAGGGGCTTCCTGCCTGGAAACCTAATGTAGGAAATCAGAATGAAATAAGTCTTTCCACTGACCTACACAAATTCATGGAGCAGGGCCTTTGGAGAGGAAAAAACTACCACCAGATGTATAAAATGCAGATCTATAGGCTTAATTTTGAAGACTACAATTGTCCAGTATAAATTTAAGTGTTATTCAGTTTTCAGCATTACTTAGAGAAAAAAATAAAGGGCAAGGGGCTGTAGAAATGCCATCCAATTCGCCGACTCCACAAACCTGGTTTAACGCTGGAATTTAAAACAAAGAAGACAATAATAGTGGGGGAGTATGAGTCAAGGGAGCTGAAATCTCACTGAATTCCTTCCTCACTATTCAAAAAGGAACATGAGTCTGTCATCAGTGACCCAGTGACTTGGAATGAAACGCCGAGGTAGGAGTGAGGACCACCCCCATTCTGAAGACATTTACTCTGGACTGGGTGCAGGGATGGTGGTGAGAGGAGGCTCCCACTTCTGTGATGACCTTATTAGCTTCTCAGAGGGGCCCAAATAAGCTGCTTACTGGGAGAGGAATGGCGAGGTGAAGTCAAATCACCAAGTGTGTGGAAAGTCCTCATTTGGGAGACCACCACCATGAGGGGCTACCAGGCACCTAGTATCTCTATGTACCATCCTTCATTAACAGATATGATGTACATGCTTGTCCTGTCATCTTCCCAGAAGAAGTGTGAAGGGCTTAGCTTCAGTTTTCAGCTAAGAAAGCCTCTGAGCAGTTTAACAACTTGCCCACCATCACATAGTAAAACAGGGTTACCTTGTAACAGAAGCGCACCTGGTCTGGTTCTAAAGCCCATGCAGCGAGCACTGTGCTCTTGCTGGGCTCTTTCACTTGCTTTCCTGATGCCTTAGAGTTGTTCAGGACTCACTGTGAACATGCTGCTCCATAGTACAACCCAGGCTGCTGATTGAAGTTCTCGCTTTCATTCTCCATTCCCATCTCCATTCCCTTCCAAAATCTTAGGAGAGCTTCAATTTCTCATAGGTAAGGGAAAATGAGATAATGAAGAAAATGAGTAGGAGTGAAGGAAGTGTGAGAAAATCTGAGAGAAAAAGAATCTGTCTTGGAGTTGAGAGGAAAAAGAGAGAAAAACACCAGCTCATCATGATAGCAAAGCTTTAGATAACATGCAAGAACACTGTGAACAGAGGCAGATGTTTTAAAATCCCTTACTCAATCATAAAATAGTTTGGGACATCATTCCTTTTTGTTTGTTTGGGCTAAATATTTCTGTGTGATTAGTTTTATTCTAACATAGTCTGTTTCAATGCTATTTACCAGAAGACAGAAAAATATTTTTATTTAATTCTGCCTCCTGATTAGCTATTTTCTTTTTCAATAGATTGATGAAATGCATTCAGAAGATACCCTACTTGCTGTGTCCACTAGAGATTTCTTTGTATGTCATTAGGTTTTTCTGTTCTCTTCTTGGTCACCAGTGCTTCATTCCGAACATCTTACCTTCATTTTCTCCTTTCTGTGCACTGCAGACACACACATGGCCATGGCAGTACACATACATCTGGCTGGAAGAATGTGGTGTTTCCAAGGTTAATCTAACAATGAATCAAGTTCAGGCTCCACTTTAATTTATATGCAGAATGGAAACATCTTTCTCATTTGATAACCCTCTCCTACCTTTGTCGATAGACTTTAACAGCAAAGGCCCAGAAGATGCATTAGGTTTTTGAGTCAGTGGTAGAAGGGCATTTTACTTACATTCAAAGATTTTTTTTCTCTCTCATTTAAATTATTCTGATTCATATAGTAGATACAAAGGGCTGGGGAAAAAGCTAAGGAGTTAAAAAGTTAAAAAAAGCAGCTAGTGATTTCAAATAGTGAAATTGAATTGATTGCTTTTAAATGTGTCACATAACAACCCCTATTCTTCCCAGCACAGAAACCATTAGAGAAGATATTGCCAGATTTTATACTGTTTTGGCTATCTTTCATTCTAAGTACTTGGAAAGTGGTAAATGAGGGAGGAGGTGATTCAGTTTGGCCTGATGTATTTTTAAGAGGGTCCATGACTGTGACATCATCTTGATGTCCAAAACTTGCATAAAGTGGTACTCGATATTCATGAATGAATGAATTCACATTTGTTTAAATAGATGTTGGCTTTGCTTTCTGGTTGATGATAGATGAATTAAGAAATAACTAGATCCCGAGAGAAAAGTCATCAATAGCCATTTTAGTCCCAAGACTGAGTACACAGAATATGGGAAATGACTTTGTAGAAATAATTTATTTCTGCTATATTGTTAAATTATTTTGGTTCGTTAATGATTTATTGAATTGTATTTTCATATTTAAAAAGCTAAATTTTAAAAACACAAACATTTGCAAACAGGAACTGGAAAAAATGTTACGACACCATTTCATATACTATGGTCTGCAATAATGATTTTAGTTCAATTTCATTCCCATATCTTATGCCAACAAAAACTGATTTATAAAGCATGTTCCCCAGTCCCAAACCAGATAATACTGGAGATCATTACTATGCCTGGTTAGAGTTTAAGAGCAATTTCCTGAAGCACCACTTGTAAAAGTGAAAGAACATACATTGCAATGAGTGCTGGTCAACTATATACTAAAGGAAAAATAAGGAATTGTTACATAAAGGAAGTTTTCCAATATTAGTTAAGCAATAAAACCATTATCCCTGATGATCCAACAAAACCTTTAATAGTGCAATTTTAATATATGGATTCACAAACTTTTTAATAGCTTTTTAGTGCATAGGGAAACCAAATCAATCATAGCCCCATTTCATACAATTTATTTACAAATGTAATTTGCATTTTATCATTGCAAAGTAGAAGGAGTTATTATTAAACTCTAAAGCTGAATTGCAATTTTTTTTTTCTGGAAACCAAACTATATTTTTATTTAAAATAAGAAAAGAATTGTTAGATATATCAACAAATATCTCATTTGATTTAGAACATTTTATAAGAACAGTGAAAACTGCAAAAGCATTGTTTTGTGTTTGCTTGGAATGAAACCCTTAAATTTCAGAGAAAAAGTCATTTTGAACATTTTACATACAATTCAATTTAAAAATAGATGCATGCATTTTAAAGGAAAATCTGAACTTAAAAAATATTTAGCTTAAGAAAAACTAGTGATAGATAAATTTAACCTTGCTTTCTATAAACTACTGTTAATGTTCACATTTTTAGGTACTTCAAATTTATCTCTACCTTTAAAGTGATGAGATTTGGCTTCCTATGAATGGCAAAACCATTGGTTTTGGCAAAACCAAGTAAGGGACTGAGCACTCTTTTGGCAAATTAAGGCAAAAACCAACTGACTAATTCAGGCCATTATTTGGGCTTTAAATAATTCATCTCTTATCCATTTAGCTTTGACTTATTTACTTTGTATATATTATCAGCTTCAGTTATTTGATTTGACAATGCACAGCTGAAGAAAAATGGCAACTTTTAAATTTTAATATAAATCTAGATATTAAAAAAAAAAACCACCTAGATATTTGGTACAGAGAAGACACTGTCATAGTATAATAGGTTTTAAAAACAAATGCTTTTCTCCTTTTCTAGCTTAAAGAAATTTAAAAAGCAGGCAGTTTTTTTCTTATCTAAATCTTTATTTGAAAAAAAAAAACAAATAGATTTAAAACAATGGGTAACAACAAATTGTTAAATATTAAACATTCTAGTTATTAAAGATATTTAGACAATATGCTCCTAATATTTCTGCACAGCAGAAACACACTGATTATAGAGCTTAGACTGCCATTTGCTCATGTGAGTTATTTTTGGCATGAAAGAATATCTAAAGTCACATTTAAACAGAAATGTGATAATAGATAAACTGATAGTAACTTATTGTTGATTCTCAGAGCTTTAACAACTTATGTTGTGATTGACATTTCCTTAGAGTGAATGCTTTCTGTAATACTGAGTAACAAACTGAATTCATTTTCTTTAACGTTAGTAGTACTAGTAAAGTTATTTAAAAGTGAATTAGAAATTATGTTCTTGTTTATATTAGCACAACAAAGATACAGCATATTATAAGTAAACTGATTATTTCATATCAAATGTTAGAAAGTGAAATGACATAAAAAAACATGCTTTGACAACAAAAAACAATAATTTTAAATGGAGCTATTCAGCACATGACATCTGTGAGCACCCTTTCTTGGGGTAAAGTTTCCCTTTGTGATTCCTCAAAATTTCTCTTTCCGATTTGTGTAAAACACTGAGAAACGCAGTAATACATCTGTTGTTTTTTCAAAGATTTACTATAGAAAAGATTACATTTTAAACTTCTCATTTTTAGTAAAAAAACAAACAAACCCAACAAGCATCCTTTCAAGTTTGTTTTCCTTGCGTATGGTACACATTCATAAATGTCCTTGCATGTGGTACACATTCATAAATGTCCACTAGACGCAAGGAAAATTGTTTATGCCATATAATGTACTCTATATAGTGAAGATATCAAACATACTTAATTAACAAATGGTTTCCAAGCAGTGAGCTAAGAGGAAAACAAATGCAAGACTTGTTTTAATCACTAAACATTGTAGGTTTTTTTTTTTTTTTTTTTTAAACAATGTTTGTAAACTTGCCCATAAAAGCTGGGTAATATTAAACAGCCAGTAAGGCACTTTGTCAGAGAGGACTAAGTAGTAAAGCCTGTATGATTGGCCATTTGTTTAATAGGAAACATTCTATACTTAAAGAGAGCAAAATTTGTAGAGGGGCAGTCCTTTTACTGATGTACTGTCGAACAGGAGTGAAGAAAGCCTTAACATTTTAAATTTCACTTTGTGTACCAATTTTCCCTGCAGAAAAAGGCTTTTAGTTGTAATTTAGAAAATATATTAGGAGCTATCGATGTAAATAACATATTATTTTTCAATCTAATGTGTAAAAGGATATTCACAGTCACCAGTATTTTCAAAACATCCAAGCAATTATATTTAAAAATGAATTATAAAACAAGATCTTAGTATAAAAATGTTTCCATGTTATTAACAATTCCCTTGCAACTTCTGATGGCTTCACATATTACAGTATAAGCTTTGGTATAAAACATGCAAAAAAAGCCAACAAGGTTGTGAATATAGCATGGCTAAATACAAAATACATGAAATGAGTGTTGCACAGACAGCAGACGAGAAAAACGTAACACAGCACTGCAGGATGACCACTGTTTGCACTTCTACCGTTCCTTAGTTTGTACATTTTGCTTGTTCAAAATCTTCAGCAGAGTTTGATTCATGTAATAGGGTCTTTCAGTGGAGCCATCATTTCTTTCTAAATCTTCCACTAGGAGGAAGAATGGCACAGAGTAAATGTCAAAGCAAAACTATAAGAGAAGTAACATCGCCATCTGCTGTCTATTTGCTTTACAGCAGTACAAACTGTTTTTAAAAAACAGCAGTTTGGCCTCAACATTACTGTAAAACAAAGGTATGAGAAAACAATCAGCCCTTGTCAAAATGTCAGTAAGATTCTCATTGTGTGTACCAGGTTAGATTCTGCTATTATTGCATGTTTCTCAATTGCATGATCAAGGAAATAACTTTTTACCTTCTTTTGGATAGCAAACTTAATTACAAAAACCAAAAAAATCACCAGGAAATTCTAAATTCACCTTCAAGTTCCTGAAATATATTATGTTCTCAATTTCTCAATTTACTACTTTTTTTTTTTCAAAACAATTTATATGGTATGACTTTAAAATATTAGATTTGTAAAATTTAAAATATTTTAAATCCTTCAACTACAAGTTTTGAGAAATATTGCTGTTTTTCACAGTTATTAGTTGATTGCTTTGTAAGAAAATAGCTTCTAAATTTATTTTCAAAAACAATGTTCATTTTGACTCTATATATTTCAATTACATAAGGAAGTAATTAAGAAGAGTATATTTTTTCACTAGAAATAAGTCCATAATATAGTTTAAACTTCTACACTTAGAAATTCTTCCTTCACATGCTTAAGATAACAAAGAAATATTTAACAAAATGATTCTTTTTTTCTTTTGATTTTGTGGCCAAAGGTTATATCTTTGAAACACAGCCAGGTTTATAATGAACTTCCATAGTTCAGAGAAGAGAAATTTTATTATAGAGAATTCTAGAGAATATTTGGTACACAGGCCCCATCCAGTACCAAGAATCTCTTAGTATACTGAAATTATGATTATTAGAAGTCTAAAATTAATCTCCTTTGCCTTACTCAGTTTTCTAATTCCTAGAGCAGCCAAGAATAGAAGGGGAAAATAGGCAAATAGTTTCTCATTGTTGATTTATATTTTATTCAATGATTTTCCAAAATTTATGTACATCAGAATCAACTAGAGAACTTTATCATAATTCACATGCTGGCCCACACCCAAACACAATGTATCAGAATTTCCTGGATGGGACTCAGCCACCTTTATTTATAAAAAGTTCTCAGAGTGATTTAAATGCATAAAAATTGAGACCCATTGCTTTATTTTATTATTATGAACTTTTTTCTTCTTTTTTACCAGTCCTGAAGGGAATTTAACTACTCATAAGATTTCAACCCTTAAGGGAGAAGTCACTTTTTCTACTAGATCTCTTTGTGGCCCATGTTCTGTTGGATAATAAAAATAATAAGAATAAAAACCTAGGAATGTTAGTGATCTGTCTTCCCGGCATTTTACGCATTAAGGGAAATGAGAGTGAAGAAGGCCCTTTGCCAAGATGTGGAGCCCAGTGACACTTCCGACTATGACAGTCTCAAGAAAGTAAGCCAAGAATAAGTTGGTAGCAATATAAGGAACAATCTTTTGAACAGCATCCCCATTCATTGGCTTATAGCACACTGGTGTCTTGCTATGTGCTGCATGGAGTCAGTCTAAATCTAACTTCCACTCTTCATGATTTTTGAATACATTAGCATTTATATTAATTTGCAACACAACAATACATTTCTGACTCTTTCTTGGATACATGGATGATACTCAGATCAACATGCTCCTTTTCTGTCAATATGTAAACTTATACATAAGCTTAGTGTAAAAGCCAAAAGGATGCTAACTGGTCCAATGCTCCTTCATGGGTGCTCTATTTTTACTCTGTTAACCAAATAATATGCACTTAGACTCAGGGGATGGATAGGCAAGGTGTGTGAGTGATTCATGCTTTGCTCTGCCATGCAAAAGACTCAGGCATGGCTGCCAGAAACCAGCTTGTTGCTCTGGTCAGCAGGAGTGGAGTATGGTAGTAATTTTCCTCCTAAACCCTGGAGGGAGAGATTTCCTAACCCATAGAGTGACCCTTGTAAAGGTACCTGTTGTAAGGCCACTACTATATTTCCTTTGTGAGAAATCAAAACTGTCTTATCTTTTCTCTTCACTGAAAGTTGAGCTAAAATTAAACTTTTTATAGAACAAAGTCACACAATCTCTTTAATCTAGAAATACAGGTATGCTCATGAGAAGATGTAATCACTTCTCTGTAACAAATCCATACTGTTTTTCTATATGGTGGGAACAGGAAATTTGGGTTAGAGACAAAAGGCCTGATTACGTGACAATTTGGTTTTGTCCAGAACATTTTCACTATGGCCAGAGGTTCTTATTAGAAATGACAGTACAGAACTCAGATTCAATTTCACTATAAATATAATTTCATGGAAGCAGAAGGGACTTTGAAGTAAACTTTTACCCAGGACTACTCTCTGAGGAACCTGTATAACATTAAACTTATATGTATGTTATGAACTTGAATCACTTATTGAAATATACTTCCTAGGGAACCATTAATACATGTTTAATCACAGTTTAGAGAATTGCCCACCAGCTTGAACAGTATAAATATAACCATAGCACCATATTTACAAATTTAGTACCATATGCTGGTTAGCTCTAAATCAATCTTTTTATGGCTAATCAGTTACGCACTTACAGTGCTTTTAAAAATTACCTGAATCTCTTTTACAAATACACAATTATAAAAAGAAAGGCTAACAAAGTGCTGCAATGGGAAACAGCACACTGAGTTATAAAAGTTATTAAAACCCTTTTAGCGATAGATTTTAAAAAATGTTTTACATTTACACCTTGCTGTTCAGCTGGGATCATAGTCTATAAAGTATCCTACTTCACAGAGGCTAACTGTCATCAAATGCCTGACTCCTCAGATGGTACCAGCTGCTGACTTTTTAAGAAATAAGCACAGGAACTTCACATTACTCAAAAGCATCATTTTCAAATACAATTGATCTAGTTTACAAAACTTCTACTTAAAAGTGAGTGGCACTGTTTGGAGCTTTTCTACTTTTTCTGCTCCTTGGGAACTAGTATCATCTTGTTCAGAATTCCGTACACGTTAGGGGCTATGAAGTAGGGTTTTTCTGCAGATCCATCATTTCTTTCCAAATCTTCACCTGTATATGCAGCAGCCAAAGCAGGCAAAAGCAGCAAGCAGCAGCAGAACAATTATACGCATTTTTATATATTGGAGAGCCGAACAGGGAAAAATCAGAAAAATCAGTGTTAGAAATTCAAATATAAGACAATTTAGTACAGTTTAGTTGCTGGTGCTGGAAAAGGTAGGAGGCCTCAACCTCTGTCAGGAAATACAGAAACTTCCTAAATCCCACCCACTCCAACAGAGGTTTATTTTGATAGTTTAAAGTTTATTAATATCATGCATGTCCTTTAAAAAATGTTATCCTTTAAACACTATGAGTGTTCATTTCAGAAACACAAATTGCCATATTCTCTGGGATGAAGTTGACTAAAAAGTATGTAATTCTCTGGTAAATGTGGAATAATAATTAAATTTCAGAGTTTAAAATCACTTTTAATGGTAGTCCACACTCTGATGTTACAGAGAAAGAAACTGAGGTCCAGGTATGTAAAATGACTCTCCTGAATTCGAAAGCTCTAGGGCAATCAGGATGGTGGCCCAGTAAATTATCACCTGGTTCAGCTCTCCTTCTACTTAACTATAGAGGTCCTGTCGCAAATCCTTGGAATCTGATCAGATTATATGTGATAGCTACTATCAGCATGTTTTCTGACTCCTGTAACATGTGAATTTACCTTCCTGCTTTGCTTAGGCTGAGCACACACCTGCAGGGTGGTTTGGGGGAAGCATCAGAATTATGCTGAGAACCAAGGGGAAGTTTGTATAGAATTAAAAGTTTCCTGCAGATATATACAATGTACAGCAGATAATATCTATCAATAAAATGTATAAATGCAAATCGATTATTTATTTTGAGAAGTATATTAAAAAAGACTACATGTTATTTGTAGCCAAGTCATGTAAGGCCATCATAGATCTGTAGGATAAAACAATTATTTTTCATCACACATTTTAGGGAATGGTTGGCTTAGTGGTCTAGTAGAATTTTATATTAAACCTCACTGTCACCTTCCTCACATAGAAAATGAGAAGCTAAGGAAGGAATGCAATAGACACTGAACATTCTTGATATTTGTGTACCTAGTATCATTTTCCCCCTTGAGGTAGTGGTAGGCAGCCTGGTCTGGATGTCATTAGTAATCAGTTGTAGCTGTGATTTTCTCTCACCTGAATTCTCAGTGCCTTGTAATGTTAAAAAGATGCTATGTTTCTATAAATGAAGTAGTTTTTTGGTAGCCAAGATAATAGGTAAAAAAAGATATAAAAATAAATAACTTTCACACTATCAGAATTTGAGTTAGAGTATCATTTAGGAAGAATGTTTTCCAAAATAAGATGTTGCCCATAATAACAGCTGGGGAAGGAAGCAGAAGTAGAATATGGCTTCCCTTATTCTTCATCATCAAAGACAAAGACAAGTCTGATAGACAACTCTTCATGTTCACCATGCAGTGTGTTGAATAAAGCTGAAATTATATCTGGTTTTCAATGAAGTTGACAACTGATTAATAGAGATGGGTGGAAAACATTTCTTACTGCCCAAATTTAAAGTTTACCACCAAATTTAAAATCCGTATGACCTGACAAGGCTTCCAAAGACTGGAAACTTGCAGGTATCTAGACATTTCCTGAGATACATTTTGAGAAACAATTTCAGTTACAAGAAAGGGAAGGGCTGACTCTCAGGATCTGCAAGTATTGCACCCATGATTAGCATTTGAGATGAGAGAAGAGATCTTTTGAGCATTCAAGAGCCCAGTCTCAAATATGTCTTAGGCAATATCTTACTCCTGTGCTGCTTCTTCCAGCCCGTACCCGAGCTGAACCTTGTTAATGTGGTATTTTGGTAGAAGCCTTTTCCTAACAAAACATGGAGGCACAAGGAAAAGATTAAACTTTCCAGTGTCATTTACAGCCAGTGGAAGAGCTAACTAGTACATAAAGTTCTCCTGATTTCTTTGTCTAGCTGTTGAAAATTACATTTAAAATGTTTGGAAAGAAAAACAAAAAGAAGTTGGACCATTTTCTCTATAAGTTAGTATCACCTCTCCTGATTCCAGTGTGAAGTTGGTGCTGATGGTTACTAAAAAAATAAACTGTTTTATATGAAGTAAAAAATTTATTAATGGTTTGTCATTAAATATGCTTTCTCTGCTTTTCTTAATAGTAATGTGACAGGGAAATAATATCTTAGGGTGCTTATCTGTAGGGTTAACAAGTTCTGTTCCCTTTACCTGACTCTACTGTCTCTAGGTTTGTCAAAGAGATGGCATTGAAGATGATGGCCAGATCAAGTTCCTGATGAGCTCTAGGTTCCTCAGGCTTTTAAGATGAAGTAATATAAAACACATCCATTCTATGTATGTGGGTTGTACATGTTGCACAGGGGCATGGTGTATATCAGTGATAAAATCACTAAAGTAGTATTATGACTCTAAGCATCAGAATTGATCCAGCCATTTATTAGACCTGTTCTTTTCTGGATCCTATCCATTTGCCATTGTGTTGTGTAGTGTGAAGTAACTCTATGTGTCTTTGAAACAATTGCCATCTTGTTTTATCGGAATGTGTAAAGCCTCTCCTCAGGAAAGCCAGTCCCCAAAGCCCAGTTACGTCTTCAGTTCTGTTCACAAAGCACAACAGAAACCATCATTAATATAAACTTGAAAACATTAAGAAATGGAAAAATAATTTCACGTTAGCACCATGCCATGAAACCCGAGCTTCATGTCATAGCTGGCTCTCCTATGCTTTGCAAACCTTACTCTTTCAGCTGTTATGGTTTAAGAGCATATACTAAGAAATGTCTCCCTCCAGACAAACTATGTTTTGCAGTTGCAGCCAGGTCCTAGCAAATCCACAAGTCAGCTAAGTTCTTAACCTTCTCATCCTTTCAGTTATACCGCTAAGGAGTGGTGGTGGTAGTGGTGGTGGCGGGGAACATACTAGATACTTACAGAAGCAGATGAAAAGTGTATCAACACACATTGCATAGACGCTGAAGAACCCATGTGCAACTATGTAAGATCCAACAATGACAGTCTGTAAGTGGGTAAAGAAGAACAACAATACAGCTTTAAATGAAAGTCACATGAAAACGGTTTGAAGTGCTCTGTGTTGGAAAAGATTTCAATACAGAGACCAAAAATTCAATGATAATGCTTTTGCTTGCTTTGTACCGAGATTTAAATTAAATTACTCAATAATGGACCCGTTTTTTTTTACTACCATCTTCTACTCCCACCAAAAATATCCCAGATTTAGTATCCTGTTGATTCCACTCATTGAGGCAGTAAAGCATAGGAATTAAGAGCACAGACAGGTTTGAATCACAGGTCAGGCACTTGACAAGTTATTTAACCTCGTTGTACCTCCTGCATAAAATTGGGGGAAGGAGAAGAGGGTATGAGTAATGGTAGTATTTATAACATATGGATTAAACAAGTTAATATATTATAATGGATGTTGTGGGGCTCTGCCCAGAACCTCTCCAACTGTCACATTCATTCACCAGATGCTGTGGATATAAGATGCTGACTCAGTTGCTTCCCTCCAGGGCTGCAGGGAACTGTCTTATCCAAGATTACACCCCAACCCAGAAGGCAAATGATGGCCAATGGCTGCAGGATGCAGGGATTCAAAGGCCCAGCCCCTTTTGCTAGAACCTCTTGTAGTTATGTTTGAGGCTTCAGTTGCAGCTGCTTTGTGGCTCAGCTCCTTCCTCTGCCCAGTCTTTCCTTCCTCATTTCCTGCACTTCCTAATAAACCTCCTACATGTAATCCTCTGTATTAGAGATTGTTTCCTGGGAAACCAATCTATAAAGCAGAATAGGGCTTGGCATAGAGTAAGACCCAAAAATGTTAGCTATCACTTATTTCTCCTCAAAACAAGACTCATAATCTATGTCTTTTTGTAAGTTTTATAAACCTATAATTCAGGAGTACATTAGCTAATAATTAAACATAAACATTAGAAAAGTTGGGACATAAATTCTGGGAGTATTTGATAGCATTTTATGTGATTGGAGGGAGCAGATATATTCTATTGCAACCTGAGGGTTGAATAGATGGACAATTACATGAATGGGAATTTCTGTTTACCAACAGTTTCTAGAAGGTGTGTTGTACCAGAAAGGGTCTCTTCTACTGGCCTTTTTACTGGGAGAAGGCAGAATATGTGCACAGAATTAAGCTTACAGAACTGTACAGAAATAAAGCATTAAAGATGCAGGTAGGTAGACTATATGGAATGTAAATAACTCACTATGGACCCCAAGTCTCCCAGAGCTTTAGAAGTATGTTTTCTCATTCTGCATCTGACAAGCCTCAAACTCTAGGCAACATGAATTGGACTGTTAGGACTCAAGCACCCCACTTTTTTCAATCTAAGAAATAAAAGGAATGAGCAGCCAGATTGTTCTGAATCAAATTTAGTTGACTTGAATCAGGACCTCATGGAAAATAACTCACGCCGACACAGATTTTGCTCATTTGATGCCAAAACTCACATGGGCCCTATTTTATCAAGGCAGTAAAAAATCAGTGGCAGAAGAATCACTAATTGTGCCACTGGACTGATTGATAAATCAGTCATAATAGTGAGTTCGGTCACTCTGTGCCTACAGCCTAAGAGAGATATCAAATAGAGATCCATTTCTTTTATATACTTCAAGAGGAAAGTCTGAACATGAGTCATCTCTTCAAAAAAGGGTTCAGGAATGATCAGAATAATGAGAAAATTAACATTTAAGAATATACTAAAAATAAATCTGCAAGAAAAAAGAAAAAAGAAAAAGAAAACCTAACTAGGAACAAGATATTTTATTTTTTTTAAGATTTTATTTATTTATTCATTTATCCCCCCCTTGCTGCTTGTGCTCGCTGGGTCAGCTAACCACGCCGTGCGGGCGGGCTTGCCCTCACCAGGAGGCCCCGGGAACCGAACCCGGGGCCTCCCATATGGTAAACGGGAGCCCTACTGATTGAGCCACAGCCGCTTCCCCAGGAACAAGATATTTTAAAGCAGAAGAAGAGTCTATCAACATTTAAAGTCCTCCCACGTCCCAATCCCAGTTCTATCCCAAATCGAAAACACAGTCATGACGTGAAATTTTTAGAAGTACATGTTTTGTCACTTAAAGATGCTGATAGCAGCATGGCCAGAAAAGCCATCCTATGATGACACCAAATAAAAATTGGACTTAAAATTACTTCTAACAGCATTTTCAGGACTTGGGAATTGTCCTGAATGACACTGCAATGACTGACACAGGCTATTATATATCTTGTCATAACCTACAAAATTGTGTGGTAGAGAGAGTAAACTACAATGTAAACTATAATCCATGTTTAGTGTCAATGCTCCAAAATGTGTTCATCAATTGCAATGAATGTACCACACTAATGAAGGATGTTGTTAATGTGGGTAAATGTGGGTAGTGTGGGGAGCGGGGCATATGGGAATCCCCTATATTTTTTATGTAACATTTATGTAATCTAAATATCTTAAGAAAAATAGAAAATATATTAAAAAAACTACTTCTAACAGGAGTCCTTTATATAGCCATTAATTATTTGTTATTACTGTATTCCTGAGAAATCATAGTCAACAATACCCAGCTCTTACCAGCAAAGGTACCCAGTAATAATTTAAAGTTGTTGGTCCTTCTACAATCATTGGCAATTTTTGGGTGAAGAATAAGAAGGCCAGGATACCTACATTGAAAAGGCAGAACATGTATTTTATGCATTATAAAGGAAAATAGCATTTTTAATAAAGCAGGTTTTCCAATTATCTTTTAAACTTTTTTGCACTATTTTGATTATGACTTACCAATACTCCCAGCAACCAGAATTTTCCCCAGGAATAGCACAAAGTCCGTAACTCTATCCATAACTGCAACTCTGAGTATCAGGGGGAAAAAAAGTATAATTTGGTGTTTAAATTACATTTGTTACTTGAAAATTTATGGAAGTAATTAACTCATGAGTTCATTTTGATTTATCTTTGCTGAAATTTTATTTGGCAATGGTTAAATATAAGAAATGAATGTAGAACCCAGGGATAATGTTCTGATTTTTTTTTTTGTCTTTATTTAAAAAAATTTTTAATTAAAAAAATTTTTTTTCTGACTTATTTCTAATGAAGAAAACAGAAGATGGCATTGTAGGTCTGTCAGGTACTCTTGGTGGTAGCAGCCTTTTGTTCTAATAGGAGGCTTAGACACACCCTGATTCCTGAGGATGCTGCATTTGTCCTCTGGTTTTATTCACTTAGGCTCTTTTTGCTGATGTATGGAAGGAGGAATGGCCAGAGACAAGATGATAATGTGGTTCATGTGGGTAATTTCTTGATCAGGAGGGATAATAAAAATAAGTGCCAGTAGGTGTAAAGATATAGGTGGATGATGGAAGCAACAATGCTAAGATATGAAGAGAAATTGGTAGTGTGAGAGAGGAAAATGGAAAGAGTATTCATGTCTAATAAGGCTACCAACAGTTTAAATAAACATGTGAAGTATGTGATGCCGAAGGTTCACCACATTGCCAATTGCAATGTTCAGCCTGATTACTTACTTTACAACATTTCTCATTAGGATATTGAAAGCATCTCTTGCTGACCTGCAGAAGTTTTTGCCATATATTGCAATCTGAGGAAGACAGATGATATTATTCTGGATTCAGTAACATATCTTAACAAAACCAAAGTACAATTCAATGACAGGAAAACAGTCGCATCAATGCTCTATCATCAATCAGCTACTCCCCTTCTCCTTTCCACCTTTTGGGTCTGTGAGAGGTCTGGGAACTCTTAAGTACCCAACAATTCTCAGGGTCATTGACAATAATGTGTGCTTCAGGTGCTATCTACCCTTAAACTCTATGGGGATTAGAAAGCTTCAAAAGGGGGCAGGTCTTTTTCTCAAATCCCAGATAGTGACCTCTGTCTATAAAGTATTTTGGCTAGGATTTCTTGGTGAACTGGTTACATGTTATAGTCTCCACATTAAAAATTACTCTTAGGAAAATTACTCTTTCATTATGCTTGATTTACTGATTAAAAGGGCTCAATAAAATACTCTTACTGGATGTAAATTAATGACTATTTGAGTCTCTATGATAAACACCTTTCCAGATCCTGTGTAAAAGGGTCATAAAAGTTGTAGCTGCTAAATTTTAGAAGAATTCTATTTCTGAATCCCCCTACTAATAATCTCTCTTTTGAAGCCTCCACATTTTCTTGGGAAATAAGCAACAAATCCAATCAGGCATTGTCAATGCCCACACATTTCAGCACAAATTTCATGAAAAAGATCAGACCCTTCCTTAAACATTTGCAAATCCAAGAATTAGATACTTTCTTTTCAGAGTGTAATACAGACTAAGTAAGCTTTCCTCCCAGAAAACCATGTCAGGCACACAAAACCATATTCAAACTAACACATTTTTAAATTACCAGTGTAAATAATATTTCATCTTTTCAAAAAGATATTACAGGTAATAATGAAGCACAGTTAAGATCCTATCTCAACTAGGAGGTCTGGAATCATGCACTGGATTTTCAAACCCTCGCATCAACATGGTGATAAATACAACTGCATGATAAAAAAGGTGCTTTAGAGATAGCAATATAGACATGGGTTCTAGGTTTCCAAAGAAGAGGCTCAGAAAATAAAAAATAATCTACTTACCATGATATAGGCGTTTCTGTTTAAAAACTTTAGCAATTTTTCCAAACACCAGAAACAGCATTTCAGGCAGAACTGCAGGAATTTAGCCAAGCTGCTCTTGGCATCTATGAGAAGGAGATATTTAGATGTATTAATGATTGGCAACTGAACCCTATGAATCAAAACAAATAATAAAACTTTTAAGGTGCATTCTAAATAGAGTTTATGTGTTTGTAAACTGTATCAGTCATCTATGAAGATTTATGTCAATGATATCCACATTTATATTTCATGCCTGATCCGAGCTCTAGACTTGGAACTACCTGACATCTCTACCATGCTTCTTGACATCAATATGTCAAAAACAGAATTCTTGATCTACTCTTTAAAATTTGCTTCTGGCTTCCACATCTTAGTACCTAGAATTACAATCTTTTTTTCCCTTTTATTTACCACTGCTACCCCTCACCTGATGTTCAATCCTCATTAAGTCCTGTTAGCTTTTCCTTCAAAACATATCCCAAATCTGATAATCTCCATCCTTACTACCCAAGACCAAGCTACAGGCATCAGGTCCCCCTGCCCTCTGTCCCAGTATATTTTCCACACAGAGGTCAGAAAGTCTAAATAACATACATTTTGCAATTTTACCTTTAAGATGGCGGTCCAAGTATTCTAGGACAATTCTGAACATTTGAACTAATGCAAGAATTAAAGATCCGAATGCTAGAGAACCTGTGTGATATCTGGGCAAAGATAAAATGAGAATAAAAGTTAAAATGTTTTTACTATTAACTAAAAGGATATTAGTTTAACAATTTTTACAGATAGAAGGGATTTGCAGATGGATTAGTAGGAAAATGTTTCTTATGTTTCTTGCACTCTTCTATTTAACTTTATAAAGGTCTCCATAGGGGAGTGTAGACCATATATATCTGTCTTGCCCTTCATTCACAAAAATGACACCAGTAGCTTGTCATCATGAAATAGGATGCTTGAGCTAAGCAATAGAGACGACAGAACCAAGTTAACCCTTAATCTTGCATCAGTACCCTCCTCTACCTCTTCCTCCCTCCAGTAACCTGTGGATTTTGGAAGGATATTGGCCTGGGTAGGGATTTTTAAATCGTGGCTGTGACACCAGACAAAGCCAATTGTCATTCATGAATCTTGAATCTTACCTTTGACCTCGTTTGTACCTTGCCACTTGAATTAACGAGTCAAGTCTGAATTATTAGCACACTAAGTACAACTGGGAAGATGGATGCAGGATTCACTGTAGAGCTTACCGTATGGCTCGTCCAAATGCAGTAAAGAGTGGAAGTGGCGGGATGTCATCAGGTTTTTGCATTGCCCAGTAATAAGCAGCAAAGGCACCAGCAAGGGCACACTGACCCAATGCAATGACAAAGTTTATAAGCCAGAGAAAGACAAATAGATTGTATATCTGGAAGGTGGGGATGTATTGATGGTACAGGCTGTTTCCACCGTAGAAAGCAAAGGTACACATAGACCCAGGGCAGGCTTTGGGAATATCAGATGTATTAAAAACCTGCACTCAGGAAAAAACACACACACACATATAGAATATAGGATTAAATGCCATTCCAGGATAACATCTTACGTACCTTTTCCTCTTGTCTAGACCCTAAATGCATGTCCTGATTTTTTCCATTAGCTTCTAATGTTACCTCCTCTATATTTCTGCCACATCATTTTATATAATTAAAAGAAAAATCTTTTTATTTTAAAATAATTTCAAACTTACAGGAAAGTTGCAAAAATAATGCAGAAACAAAACACAAAACTCTAAAGTACCCCCCACCCAGATACCCAGATTTACCAACTATTATTGGCTCACTTTTTGCTATGCAGGCAGGGGAACATAGTACCTTGCTCTTCTTTTAAACATTTCACTTTGAAATGCTTTCAAACTTGTAGGAGAGTTACAAAATACTACAACCCCCATACAAAGAACATGCAAAGAACTCCGTATGTCGCCAGATACTCAGATCCAACAATTTTAACATTTTTTGACATTTGCTCTATCATATTCTATCTATCTATCTATCTTTGTCTATCATTTAACTATTTAATTATAGACCCATTTTCTGAAAACTTGAGAGGAGGTTGTATACATCATACTGCCATATACACTTCCTAAGAACAAAGATATTCAGTTTTGTAGTCACCTTAAGTACAGTTATCAAATTCAAGAAATTGATCATGAATATAAAGCTTACAGTCTATGTTTCAATTTTTAAAATGTGCCCCAATAATTTCCCTTTGGGCCTTCTCTCTACCCTTGCTTGGTCCCATCCAAGATCATGTATTGCATTAAATTTTTTCGCTTTAGTTGCTCTTTCCGGTTTTTCTTTTTTAAAATTGTGGGAAAATATACATACATACATACATACACACACACACACACACATATAAAATATAAACTTTCCCATCTCAACCACTCCCACATACCATTCAATGGGATTAATCACTTACCATCTTCCATTTCTAAAACTTTCCCATCTATCCAAATAGAAACCTTACACCCTTTATGCATTAACACCCCATTTCTCTTGCTCCCACCCAGCAACCTGTAATCTGTTTCCTGTCTCTATGAGATGCATAGTCTATGCTATTTTCTTTATAGTTACCATAAGACTTAAATTTAACATTCCTAAATCTATAACAACCTTGTTTGCTTTGATACTAACTTAACTTCAATGATATATACACTATATTCCTATATCTCTCTGTCCCTCCAACTTTATGTAGTTCTTGTTACAAATTACATGTTTACACATTTGAATCCAAAATCACTGTTTGATCATTACATTTTATGCATTTTCCTTTTACATCCTATAGGAAATAAAAAGTGGAGATATACACCAAAATATAACAGTACTAGCATTTATATTTACACAGTTGTTACCCTCATTGGAGATCTTTAATTCTTCATGTGGCTTCAGTCAATTGTCTAGTACTTCCCTTTCAATCTGCAGAACTCCCTTTAGCATTTCTTGTAGAGCCAGTCTAGTAGTGATAAACTCCCTCAGCTTTGGTTTATTTGGGAATGTCTTAATCCCCATCTCATTTTTGAAAGACAGTTTTGCTGGATATAGAATTCTTGGTTAGCAGTTTTTGCTTTCAGCATTTTAAATATGTCATCCCACTCCCTTCTTGCTTCCTTGGTTGCTGATGAGAAATTGGCACAATCTTATTGAGCTCTCTTGTATATGACATGTTGTTTCTTTCTGGCAGCTTTCAGAATTTCATCTGACAGTTTGATTATAACATGGCAAGATTTGGGTCTTTGGGTTTATCCTGTTTAGAGTTCACTGAATGTCTTGGATGTGCATATCCATGTCTTTTGCTAAATTTGACAAGTTTCCAGCCATTATTTCTTTGACTATTCTCTTTGCCCCTTTCTGTCTTTCATCTCCTTCTAGGACTTTCACAATGTGTATATTGGTATGCTTGATGGTGTCCCACAGGTTCCTCAGGTTCAGTTCACTTTTCTTCATTCTTTCTTATTTTGCTTACCAGACCAAATATTTCAATTGTCTTATCTTCAAGTTTTCTGATCTTTCTGTCAGCTTCAACCTTCTGTTGAATCCCTCTTAGGAATTTTTAATTTCTATTACTGTGGTCTTCAGCTCTGTTTGATTATTTTTCATAATTTCCATTTCTCTTTTGATATTCTCTTTGAATTCATCTATCATTTTCCTGATTTTCTTTAGTTTTTTCCCCCATATTTCCCTATAGTTTTTGAGCATAATTAAGACCATTTTTAAAAAAGTCTCTAATGTCCTGGATCTGGTCCCCACCACTGATAGTTTCTAATGCTCTAATCTTCTCCTTTGCCTGGGCTATTACTTCCTGTTTCTTTGTATGCTTTATAACCTTTTGTTAAAACCTGGACATTTTGATATTTTAATGTGTTATCATTGGAATTTAGTCCCTTAGACTTATATCCAGCCTATGTTATGACAGAGTTTTTCTTGATGGCCAGCAGCTAACACACACACACACACACACACACAAAGGAAGTAAAAAAGAAAACACTTTTCCCAGTCTTTGAAGATTGACCTGTTCAAGTGTGCTCCTTCAGGGCTTATCTATACAATGAATTTAGAGCATAGCTACAGGTCAGAGGGCAGGGGCTTCCCAGATTTTTTCTGCACGTGTCTTCAGCATGATTGTGTGAACCTAGGAATCCCCCCATTTCAACAGTTCCAAATGTCCCCTCTTCCCTAGGAAACAGTTTTATCATGGTCTTGAGCACTGTGCTGTATGTTCTATAGACAACATCCTCTTGTCTCAGGCAGCACAACTTGACTGTTCTCCCACAGTGTTCTGTAGGAGAGTTCCCTGAGCTGCCTTCTACACACAGGGAAAGTTCTGGGATGGCAAGTCCCTCAGGCCACCACCAGAGAGATTAGGGCAGACATACATGTTCCTGCTTCTTTGTATGCTTTGTAACCTTTTGTTTTGTGCATGAGGATAACTCCAGAACTGGAACCAGGGATCTGCACTTGGAGCATGAGCCCACTTTGTTCAGAGCCCGTGAGGGGTAGAGGAGGGGCCATCCAGAGTATCACAGGATCCTACTGCTTTTAAGTAGCTTTTAAATTGATTCCACACTAGCTCTGCTACTGCAATCTTTTAAGTTTTCTGGAGCTCTGAGAAAGATGTTTCTGCCACATCTTGCTGGTTGTTCAAAACTTCTATGGAGGGATGGAGCACTGATGCCTTATTTCTTACATAATTCTTTAAGAAGCTCTGGAAAGTATCTCATTTTCCATCATAAGTTCATCACTCTGCATCCACTAAAATTTCACATTTATTAGTGCTATTGACCATACATGCTTCTTGGGTGTATAATAGGACAAGCAAGCCCAGGAAATAAATAGAGCTCTATCTTTCCATTCTGTCCACCATTTTCAATGCTTTTCTGTCACCATCTGACCTACTCTCCCCTTCTGTGCAGTGATCCACATTAGTGAGTAGGATCTCTGTGTCAGGATGTATTTCTTACCACAATGGAAAGATGGAATATAGCAAAGTTTTGTAGTGAAGCAGGTAAATGAGAGAGTTTCTTTTACTTACCTTTGGGTCACAGGTTTTATTGTCATGTACACATTGCACCCCTGGGGTTATGACTTTGTATACAGGTATCCCAGATGTAGCCAAGAAACTGAGTGAACTCTATTAAGGATAAACTATTTGCTCTCAGATTTAAAACAAATGAACAGACAAGAAAATAATGTAGATAACACAAAAGTCCATGGAGAAAATAACTTCACAAACAGCCATCAATATGTAATATTTTAATAGTTCATCTAATTTTCAAGTCTGATTAGTGTAACATGGGTCACCTGTACTGAATGGTCTCTTAAAAACAATAAACTATAAAGGGGCTTTCTTAATTTATTGCAAAGAAGAAATACCATATTGAAGACAAAATGAAAAAAATTCTACTATATGGCTACTTGGGAAAAACTCAATTACAAGACAAACTATTTTAAAGCTTGCCCCCCCCATCCTGAGTGCCATTATTTCTTTAAGACATTCCTAATCTTCCCAGGGATGGAAGACCTTGGGCACAAGATCCTGGTTTCTGAAGGGTTATGTGGACCTGAGGTTTAAAGAGGTCAATTACCAAAGGATACACTGCTGTCACGGCCCAGTAGGAAATGCAGATTGAGAGGAAAGTGAAAGTTAATACTGGAAAAATTAATGTACTGGGGATGTATCCAATGGCTCTGAAATAAAACAAATATTTGAAATACAAAATGATCCAGAACCATAGCTTCTCAATTAAATTTTTTTCTGTTAGAACTAGAAGTAAGCTTTGGGCTGAATTTGCTCTAAGAACAGTGGTAATAACAATTGCCTCTCCCTCCCTGCCCCCTTCCCCCCAGATCATTTGGGCATATTCTCAGTTGGTTTAAATCAGGGGTCCATGATCTTGAATTGAAATTCAAAAAAACATTATTTTTGTGGGGACATGTTGGTGTGGGTGTGATATATCTATCAAATAATACACAGTATAGTGTGGACTTAGTAAGGGGTCTGTGGTTTTCACTTGACTGGCAAAGGGGTCTGTGGGACAAAAAGGTTAAGAACCCCTGGTTTAGATGTTTGTTTTTTTTTTAATTTATATTTTCTTAGTAATTTAGGGACACTATTCCAATTCTCATGTATGATTCCTACCAAAAATCCCCCAAACTCTCCTCTCTTTGGCTATTTCTATCTGACTCATAAAGATTTGAAATATTTTAATCATGAGATTTCTTCTTTAGATTCATAGACTCTTGGAACTAGAGAGAAGCGTGAAGATCATGTACTCAATTGTAGGAATCCCTCTAAAATTCATGAATGCCTTTTATATTATATTTGAAATATGTTCACTAGTCTCTGGTGACCATAGTGAGTGATAGAAATTATGTTTTACATGACACAGCATATTCCATTTTTTAAACTATCAAATTATTAGAAAAGTCTTTCTTATCTGCCTGCCCATAACTTATAGCCATTGCCTTCTGGGGGGAAAATTACCATTTTACCACCTTTCCCACCCAACATCCCTGTAAGTGACTCATTATTCTTCTCCAGATTAATAATTTGTTTGATATTTCTTCATAGGATGTGGTTTCTAAAACAGTCACCATCCTAGTTTCTCTGTTCCTATTTCTTTTGAATACGCATTTCAGGATATGTCACTGGATTAAGCACAATACTGTTTGATTTAGCCATTGAGAAATATGATGGAACTAATGCATTCTAACTTTGACATATCTTAGATTCCCTTTGCATTTGTTACCTTCTTTGCCTCACTATTTGAGCTAAGCTGTTTTCTCTCTCCTCCACTGCTTTATAATGAATTTATTGAGCATCCCTACATGTTTACCCTGTATTCTCACACCATTTATTTCAGCTCTTATTTTTTCCTGAGCCAACATATCAATCTGTCACAGTTGTAGGGGCACTTTAAGGGATAATTTTCATCAGGGGGAGAATCAAAACATACATATATGCATACGTAAATATATATTTTTAGGGGTATAATAAGTGGGGCAAGTTAAAGTGAACAGCACAATATCATACTATTTAAGAAATAAACAACAGTAAATTAGTAGTTTCCAGGGGCTAACGATAGGGCTTCAGTTTTTGTAGAGAAGAGAGAGAGCTTAAATTAACAAACTGCTTGTTAACTATTTAAACCACTAGTTTCAGGTGGCACTATTATTATTATAAATGACAATTTTGTTAAAATAATCCTTCAAACTGTTAAAAAATAATTTGGTCCTTGGTCATTAACAACTTAGCCTCTATCATTCTAAATAGAGAACATGGTCTGTTGGCTTTATAGTAATGTTTGCCTTATTTCTTCTATGCATTATTCAAAAGTTTAGAGCATTAGCCTCAAGTGACCTTTTGGGATAGTATATAAACAGTATGTGTTATTACCTCTCAGTATGAATTTTATGAAAAATTTAAAATGTTTATTCTGTAGCATTTAAAAATAAAAAATGGATCTGGGTATAAAGTGTTTCTGTATTATATGCTATAGACACAAAATGTACAGATTGATGCTGCTAGAACCCATTGTCCTGTCAACTGGCAAATTTTGTCACGCACTCCGAAATAGTAATAATATATAATTGACTTTATAGAATTATTATGATTTAAAGTTCTGCAAATGATTTCAAACATTGATATTAACATATGACTCAGTATAGAAATAATGTAAGATAAAATAAGTTACAGTTAGCATTTTATCATTTGCTTCCACATATATTACTCTCCTCACATATATTTGGTATTCACAATAATGCTAATGAATAGGTTAGAAAGGTTTTATCCTTATTTCACCCTATGAGTTATTGAAGTAGTTTTTTTTTTTTTTTTTTTTTAAAGATTTTATTTATTTATTCATTTATCCCCCCCTTGCTGCTTGTGCTCGCTGGGTCTGCTAACCATGCCGTGCGGGCGGGCTTGCTTTCACCAGGAGGCCCCGGGAACCGAACCCGGGGCCTCCCATATGGTAAACGGGAGCCCTACTGATTGAGCCACAGCCGCTTCCCTGAAGTAGTTTTCTTAAACAAGCATTCCTAGAAGGAAAGTAGTCTGGGGCATCTATGCAATGGATGACAAGTGATTTGGCTGATACACATTATCTAAGTTTCTACATCAAGGACCTTACTTGCTCCCTTCCTTCAGCAGGGCAATGGCAATGCGGATTCGGTTCCTGAGGAAGATCAGCATGAGGATGACCAACATTTCAACGATGCAGAGTATTATCACTTTAAACAGGAAAAACAAATCAGGTCTATGATACAAATCCATTCAAAAAAACAAACTTTCTCTGCAGAAGTCAGGGCCGGGGCTTAAAATAATTTGTCAATTCTGACATGCAAAATTTGATAATGCCAATTGTAGAAATTCAATTTTTAAATTTCCAAGAAATAGTAAGAACCTAGGTTAAAACTTTTAGCTAGAGTTTGAGCAACTTAAATGGACAGGCTTTGTGTCATCCATGGAAACATTTGGCATCATTTGTAGAAATAAGAAAATAGGCATGGGAGAAGAAAGTGCTGCTTTACATAGCTCTACTTAAGATGTTTTCACCTTTATTGAGGAAGAAAATCATTAGAGAAGAAACTTTTTGGTTTGTCTGCCCTGCTCACACTGCCTCTTACTCAACTGCCTGTGCTGATTGGCACAGACTCCTGGCTGCCACAGTTTTGTTCTGTGCCCCTCCCCCAAGGCCATGACTGGAATCAGAGTAAAAATCCAACCCAAGTTGGCCAATAAGTCTTTTGGAATTAGAATTAAGGGAGTTTAGTTCAGTATTGGACTGAAGTTTATAAATCTCTCAAACTGAGGGTTATATGAATTTGATGAACTGTGTCAAAACCATCGTTATGTGGAGTCAATCTGCAAAGAAAGAATAAAGTATATGTGTACACAGAAAGAGAGCAAGGAGAGGAGATCCTCAGTTCTTTTTGGATTTACATGTTTTGGAGCCAGGTAAACTTAAATGTCTAGCTGCCTTTCTGTTTTTTGAGTTTGGTAAATGCCCCTTGCCCCTACCCTGCTTATTCTCAATGTTTTTGTTAATGTATGTAATTTCATGTATATATATATATATATACACACACGCCTTTGTTTCTAGTGCCTTGAAATTTGGTTCAAACACAGAGCAAGTAGTCAAAGAATACTGATAAATGAGTTATGAAAGCTGAGGTCCATTTAAGGAAAGATTAGTATTGCTAGATTTGAAAAGAAAAGTAAGCTCTGCATTTTCCTAATAGTAAATCTCAACTTCTCCAAAGGCAGATTCTGATCATCTCAATGATTTTTGCATGGAAGACCCTTAGACAGCAGTGTGGTGACCACAGAACCTATAACTTAGATCTATCCAAGATGAAAACTAGAGTTCTCAATACATAATGGGTGAAATCAGTCATCTTTAGAAATAATAGATAACAGTAAGTGGATGGCCAAGGAGATATGGAAATAGCCAAATTCAGGAAAACTGACTAGGATGCAATTTTCAAGATGCCTGATTTATTTAACTAAAAAGAAAAAGCTATAACAAACAATTCTGCAACATATTTGAAAAAAAATGTGGTAAGTAAAGGGAACAATCCCTAATGAGAGCTGGACATGGGAAATCAAAGAGCAAGAATTTGCCATTTTGATCCAGTACTTTCCAAGAAAAAGAGAAAAACTGAATTTGGCAGACAAAAATAATCTCATGGGGGCTTCTGTATAGCAGGCATAGATCATTAAGGCTGGCCTCAGCTTAAAGAAAACATCTCTCAAAGCTATTCAAGCCTTTTGTTTAAAAAGCTTCTAATTGTTAATCCTGCTTTTCATATACCTTGATCCTTGGAAAGGGGTTCCCTAGGTGGGCTTTGTCTTCATTCTGGTCACAAGAAGAGTATCCTAATGGTGTAAATAAATAAAATAGCATTCTGGTGACAATGTGTGTATGTTTGTTTACTGTTAGCCTGTCCTTGAAAGTCTGATGACTTTTAGATGGAGTGGCAAAATCAAGTTTTCAAATTCATGGGGAAAGGGACCCATTCCTGGACTCATGATGTCCAACCAAGATATTTTCACTCCCCTGACCCCTACTCCCACCAAGGTTCTTTCTGGGCTCTTTACCAGGTTTCCCCAAGCATGCTTTGCCTGGCTCTCTAACTTCATTAACATGAAAATGAATTTTTAAAAAGCAACATGTAATTAGAAATTATTTTTAAACTCCCATTAAAGAACACGAACAGAATTTCACAGAGGTGAAGTGCAAGGAATATTATAGTAAAACTGCTCTAAGAATATGGGATTAAAGCCATCTCTGAAATCACCTTGCTTTTAAAAATTTGTTAACATTATCCTTAACCTATTCAATAATTTGAATAAATACTCCAAATATGTAAATTTATGTGATTTACTTATTACTTCCAATTCTTATAATAGTTTAAATGTCTTTGTTATGAAAAAAAAAATTCTTTTTTTTCCGTTTTCCTTTTTTAAAAACAAATTTGAAAAATCAAACATTTATTTCTTTTTAAAAAATCTTTCTTGGATATCAGGTTAATGGCTATAAATATTCATATTCAAATTGAAGGTAAATAGTTCAATATCATTATAAAGTATTGTTTTCTTAGATTATACAAATAAGTTTCCCTCAATGACTTTTCCATTTACTGTAGCTAGTAAGATTATAGACACTTTTACCTTTAATGACATTAGTGATAAATGTATTCAACAGGTTACACCAACCCAAGCTTTCCTTTAGATAAAAAGATACTTTCTAAATATTACAATTGTAACACAACTAGTTTTTAAAATCTACTTACTAAATGCAAACCATGTTTGTTTCAGCTGAAAGTAGATGGTGAAGTCAGACTGAATCCCAATGTCATATATACTTAAATCAGAACTTGACTCTTTCTGAAGACTGTTGTATTCCGAGTAACAGTACCATATTCCTTAAAAACGAAAGGAAAACAGACTAATATAAAATGTTATTTTCTGAATTAGAAACTATATGCTTTCACAGCTACAAGTAATTGATCAGCAGGGTCAAGATTTACACAGATTTACAGCTTTCCTGTTGTTTTTAAGATATTTTGTCTTTGGTGTACTGAAATTTCAGCAATGTCTCTCTCTCCTACATTATTAATTTCTTGCTGTCTACTGGATCATTCTCCCAAATATTCAAGCATGTGTTGTTCTTTCTCCCTTCTTAAAGAATAAAAAAAAAAAAAAAAAAAAAAAAAAACTACTTTTTTTTTTTGCCTTGGACTGGAAAGCTTATATTTTACAAATGACACACATATTTCTGAACATTTTAGTGTACATTAAATATCAGGGCTACAAAATTTAAAAAGTCTGTCCCTTCTTAAGTCCAAATTGGCCTCAGTAACATCATTGATCATGCCCTTTTTCAAATTTATCTCTTTAAAATGCAATATTAGAAAATTTAAATCACTGTAGAAGAGAAAAAGAAGCTTATGCTTTATCATACATCAACTCTGTCAGTTCAAATGGTGAGATTTTTTCTGGAAAACATACTCATCTCTTTCCTTTAACTAGTGTTTTTCAACACTCAGCTAACATTTGTGCCAAGAGGTACAGGCATTTGTCACCACACCTGTTACCTCCAAAAATTGTTTTTAAAAACATAAACACAAATTATGGCTGCTGAAGAAGAAAATGTAATTTGTGACTTTTCAGATGCAGGTTTTTTGTTTGTTTTTTAATTTTAATTTTTGGCTCCTGCAATGTAATTTCACCAAGTGTTTAAAGTAGAATATAAAAATTCTCCCAATGGGTCAGAAACATGGCTTACATTGCTCAAAATTATCTCTGACAGTGCTAAGAGTTAACCTGTTGAGTCAGTGTTAACAGAGGGTTATTAACATAATATATAGTGGTAAATATTCTGAAAAAAGAAAATTTGTTCCCTATTTAAAATTTTTAGGAAAAATAATTTTTAAAAATATTTTTTCCTTCCTCATATATTTCTCTGCCATGATAATGTTAAAATATATATAGATTCTCTTCAAACATAAAGTTTTAAGAGCAAAACATTCCACTATAGTTCTAATATTCACATGGCCAATGTACCTCTTTCAAGGCACTCTAAAAATTTAGGAGGATACTAAAAGAAAAGTTTTCTTCTTGCATACTCTTTTAGGCCTATTTCTCATTAAATTTTTCTAAACTAAGCACTGTGATAACTGGTTTCTCTGAAATTTCATTTTCCATGGTGTAGGCCTTAAGTTATTTTTCTTTTATTTGATGCCACTCCTTCATTTTCAACTTGCTGAGCAGAGGAGCAACTGCTTTTGGTTTCCATGGAAACTACATTCCTGAGGCTGCGTGTAGGCATTCTTGTTCCACCAACATTTTGGTGTGTTGTGGAACCTAATGACTTAGGTGCGAAAGTACCTACTTTTGACTCTCTTTCCCCATTGGTGGCCCCATTTCTTTTTCCAAATTGTAACAAAACTGTCTAAAACAGCCATCTGTATTTTCTGTCTACAATTCCTCCCATTCTCTCTCTGATCCACTGTAACCAATAATCTTGCTACATTGCTAAATGCAAGATCAATTTTCAGTTCTCATTTTATGTGATTTATCTGCCCTATTTGAAATAATTGATAATTTTCTCCTTTCTTCATTTGGCTTCTAGGACATAACCTGCTTTTGGTTTTCCTCCTACTTTGCTTTTCCTCAGTTGTCTTTGCTGGTCCCTCCTCTTCTTCCTGACCTCTTCATGTAGACAAGTGAACCTCAGAGCTTAGTCCTTGGCTCACTTGTCTACACTATTCTCTTGGTGGGATTCATGAGAAGCTGCACAACGGAGCATATAAGGAATATCTGAGGAGACCTGAATGATTGGCTAGATACTCATTAATAATGATGATGAGAGTAATAACAGTAGCTCAGCACATTTGGATTGAATGCTTACTGTGTTCCAGGCACTGTTCTAAGAGCTTTATTTGCATTATCTCATTTGATTCTCTCACAACCTTCTGAGATGGAGATAGCATTATTGATGTTATGGGTGAGAATGTGGGTCTTATAATTATTAATAAACTTTTCCAAAGTTACCAGTTATATGTCATGGAGCTGCGTTTAGAACCCAGGGCAACTAGAGAAATTGGGGTTCTCAACTGCATTCTTATACTAATATGTTTACATTTCTTCTTTGAGTGATAGAGAAACAGGGGCTTGTTACTTTTGGTTTCAGCTACTCTAAAACTGGGGTGTTTATCCAAATGATGTTATCAGTGATATAATGAATTTGAATAGAAACCTCTCAAACACCCATATATTGGCCCACACATTTTTTCAGAAGACTGAAAGGAAGCTGCCATGTGGTATACTGTTCCATGAGAGAGACTTCAATTCTTTATTTTATTGTTCACATTGCACCTGGCTTGTACTACTTTTTGGGGAATTGAGTTAGTGGTTAAATTTCAACCTTGAAATAAAGTAACTCAAAAAAAAAAAAAAGAAAAGAAAAAGAAAAGAAAAGAAAAGAAATAAAGTAACTCCATCCAATGATTATAATTCAGAATACTTTCTTCTAGAGGGTGATGCCTCATTATGGAGTATTGACCAATTATTAAAAGGTGGGACAGTACCTAAATTAAAAGTACCACCTGGGTTGAAAGAAAAAGGTATAGCATATTTCTGTAACCATGTAGACCTGGCTTTTAATCATACAGAAAAGTAAAAGGAATAAAAAAATTGCCTGAAATGTTTTCCATTAATCTCATTTTCCCTCTTCTTAATACCCATGAGGCAGTAAGCCAAAGGTTCATAGGGAATAGAGTAGAACATTTGGATAGCAATTTTTCAAGAAAAGAAGTTAGAGTGACAAAATATTCAGAATTAAATAAATTTTCTCAATTTAATACTATTTTTGTAAAGAATAATTAAATCAATTGTAAGTAAATGCTTTCTGATAATGACAACTGAAAATAAAAAGATTATTCAAATTTTTATGATTTTAAAAGGTGTGATACCTACCATATCCTATAACTCCAAGAACACCCATTATGAAGATCCAGAAGAGGAGTCCAGCTGTGAACCTCAGGAGTATTAAAAATATCCAACTAAGGACCATTGCAATAAACAGGGCACTAGAAGAAAAAGTCCATAAAAAATGCAGGGTCAAATGTGCTGAATATAACATAATGAAAACTTCAGACATCACTTTTTTTTCTATTCAAAATGATTCTTGGATTATTTTATTTTACCAACTACAGATATGTAATTTGTAATTCTAAAAAGTATAAAAATAATGGTTTCTATTAAGACTCTCATGTGAAAGAATGGGACAATCAGGGACTTTATTTATGAGTCATCTGTATGTGCTTAGGTAAACTCAAGTCTAGTAATTGTTCAAGGAAAAATACAATTCCTCCAACCTACAATTTTGGCCTATCTGCCATGGTTGCCAATTCCTTTTTTCCCCTTCATGCCTACCTACCAGGTGATAAATTGTACACTATCACCATGATGAATTTATACTGATCTATCTACCTAGCCATCAATGGAAACCTTCAAGGTAACTCTCAAGTGGTGTGAGCGGTATGTTTGAGAAGATTACAGCACATGTATGGGTGGTAGGGAATGACTAGTAGGAGAAACTATTATAATGTATACCTTTTCAGGTAAGAATGGAAAAGCCAAAATGAAGAGACATGGAAATTATCTGGAAACATTTGGGTCTTACAATAATGGAACCAGTTTTACTATTGTCAATTATACAATACAGTCTCTATATAGAGATATATCCTAAACCACTAAAATTAATGACTGTTTAAGACAGCATCAAAAAGAGTAAAATTTCAAAACTATTTAGTTTTACAGCTCTAAAAACAACTCACTAGTATTTTACACATAATACCATTTTGACATTATTAAGCCCTCTATAACGAAATATATCTATCTTACTCCCCTAGTGTTCCTTGAAACTACATTTTCTTTGCTCCTATTATGTTCCAGGTACCATACTAGGAGTTAGGAAAATAAAGATGAATTAAGCATAGTTGTTCCATCATAAAGAGTTCATAGCTTGTTAGGATGAAAGGGCCAGGTAAATAAAATGCAAATTGGTAGGTACTATATAGAAGTTAGGTGAGTGTTTGTATGTATAGGTGTGTACACACACACACAAATATAACGGGTATGAGGAATGCAGAGGGAAAGGTAATTAGTTGTATCTGGGGAAGTCAGGAAAGGTTTCATAAATGACATTAAAAGCAATTTTAAAGGATGAGGTGGAGTTGCCCAGGAGAATAAATAAGACAAGTATATATTAGGAAAGGAAATAGAATGTGCAAAAACATGGGAGTTTGACAGTATAGGGATGGGCATATTATCTGAAGTGGTTAGAATATAGGGCTAACTAAGGAGCATGGGTGGACACGAGTCTGGGAAACTAAGTTGGACCAGGTTGTAAAGGGTGTTGTAAGTATCTGAAGAAACTAACTTTTATTTTTGGACCACTAGGAAACCACAGATGCTTTTAAGAAGGTGACACAAGACTGAGATAGTAATTATCACCTTAGATATGTAAAACATATTTACCTGTCCTAGGAGAGTGACAGCATTTTCCTGCATCTTTCCAGGAACACAAACCTTATGTCTGAAAATATTTAATATCCTCTGCCCTTCATAAATTTTTTCAGCTCCATTTAACTACAGTGACCTTTGAGGATGGTGATAATTATTACATATAAGAGAAGTACTAAAAAATATGAGTGATCCTTTGAAGGTCAAGGGAGGAGCAAATATGAAAACAGAACCAGAGAAACAATCCCATGTCCACTGTAACCTATGACGAAAAGCATATACTGCAGATACTGGCCCAAGTGACTTGAAGTCTATGTATAGGAGAGTACTTTTGTTAGTAATTTAATGAATACAATTAAAATGTTACATTCTTATAACTTTCTACTAACACTGAACATATTTCCAAATATTTTTGCCCTATCCTCAACCCATCTGAACAAGAAAATGGCAGGATCTGATATTTGATCCAACCTTTTACTCAGAAGAATAGATCATTTGAAGAAAGACTTCTACAGACATAGAATCAGAATGGGGCTGGAGAAGAAACATCTGTAAGTTTCAACTTACATGAGAATCCAAAACCAAGATGTTGAATAATCTTCAAACACTTTCATTCCTAATGACTTTGCTTCAACAATTTTACTGATACCCCTGGGTTCAAAGAAAAAAAAATTTTTTTTTTACTACCACTAAACAGAAATATTCTTATTATAAAAGGGATTTTGCAAGCTGCTATTCAAAGCATGTTTTTGAAACCATCTATCAGTAGTGATTCTTTTCCTAGCCACTACAATATGTGAACTGTCAGTTTGTTAACCCTGCAAAGGTGGCTACAGTCACACACAGAGAACATGGTTTCAGAAATGGTGAACATATTCTTTTCCAACATATACAACACACCCTCAATATTGCTGAAACATGCTTTAAGAAATGAATTTAGAGAATCCATAGCATTGGGAATGAACATCAACTTTAATTCCCCTAAAGCAGTACTTTCTAAAAACTCTTCCTCTAATCCTCTGACAGGTCTCTATCAGGAAAGTATAATGGGACACATAAGGAAAAGTGCACAAATCAATAAGACCCAGTGTGATGAATCAAAATGAACACTCCTGTATAACTACAATCCATTCCAGTCAAGGAGTAAAAAAACACCATCATCCCTTGTGCCATGTGTCCCTCCCAATTACAGCACCTTCTTTCCCCTAAAGTAGTCACTATTATCCTGACTTTTGTGATAAGAATTCTTTTTAGCTTTATCACTTACATATGCATCACAGGGACTTAGTTCTGCTTGTTTCTGAATTTTATATTAATGGAGTCATACTTGTATTATTATTTTGTGATTTATTTCATACAGCTTTAAATTCATGAAATTCAACCATGTTGTTACTATATTCTAAATATGCAGGAACTGTACTAGTCTACCTAGAGTGTTAAAGTCTTTCAAGAAAGAGAAATAAACTTTTAAAAAATCTTCATTTTTCATTTTTAATCCAATAGCTAAGTTAGGCAATGATACTCTGTGCTTGTTTGTGTACGTGTATGTATGTATGTGTGTGTGTGCATGTACCCAGGGAGAAAGATTTTCCAATAACCTATAGTACCAAAAAGTCTACAGCTAAGAGAAGTAGTAAATTTACTGCATTATAATTAATACTTAGAAAATATTGAAACAGTATTGTCATGTTTCATTTGTTTCACCTTTTGTTATACATCTTCCCCTTTAAAACATCTGGCAGTTTCCTTATTTCAGTCATACAAAAAACATGGTGCTTTTTAAAAGCAGGGCTTTGAAAAATATGTTCCTTCAAAAAGAAAATTATATAAAGGTCTTCCAACATGTATTCTGATGTTGACAATGAAGGAGTTAACCACTTTGAAAAACAGTGGGTACTATACATTGTTCTTTCTAATTCATTCTGGTTTCTCCTTTACATGCTTTCTGGATGAATATATTCCAAGTTCTCCAATCCACAGTGGCATGAACATTCCATAATAGCACATAATTCTCCTATACAACCATTAACCTAATGAGAACTTTAGTCTTGGACAAAATAGGATGCACCAAAACTGAAAATGGGAATGTAAGCAAACATACTTTACAGCTGTCCTGAGTTCAATAACACTTCTATTCTTGCCACGTCCATCATCAAATTTTGTCCTATTTCCTACTGTCAAAGTGCCATTTCTAGTAGAGAAGTCAGGGAAACATCTCTGGAGAACTGTAAAAATAAACCAAAATTATGGCAGTCACTTTTGTACTTCTTTCATTAAGCTTTCTGTTATCTATAATAAAATTTTTGCTAGACAATATGTAAATTGCTCAATATAGATAGCTAATTTCCCATTACTTGATGATCTGAAGATTTTCTGGTGGTCCTAACACTGAAATAGAAAGCAAATATGATCACAATTTGAAGATCCATTCTAAACTAGATTATATTATAAATGGTATATTCATCAAAGAGTCATCAATAAGATACATAACACAGATTTAAAAATAATAACACTGTTACATATCAGTGTTTAAAACAGGTTTTATTAAACATATTTTCATAAAAAGATTATATTCACTTGTAAGACTGGATGAATTTAATTTTGTTATTTAAAGAAATCTTGGATACTCCTTGAGCAAAGACTTGAACACTAGAGATAAGTGAATAATTTGTTGGGAAATAAGAATGAGCTCAAACTTTAGGCTACTAAGACAATTGAAGTGTTGGTTGTGAAGTCTTAGGAGTTTTCTCTCTTCCAGTATTTTCATTTTCACATTTTTATGAGAGGGAGTTGGAGATGAAATTCTCAAGTTATCACTTTGTAGATAAGCAAAATTTCTGAGGTAAGTTAAATCACATTCAATCTTCTGTACGCTTATTTTGATTAGGTAGAATTCTTCCCTCTTTAGAAATCTGTATTACCAAAAATATTTAAAAATATTAAAAACCCAATTTTAAATGAGTAGGTTAGTAAAATCAGAAATTTTCATATTTTTCTTATGGGAAGCCTTACAGTTTTGCATGGGTTCATATGGAGTTTAAACCTAAAAAAGATAAAGCAGTTGATATAGGAAGAGAAATAGCCTTTATAAAGCCTTTCTTAATTCTCTTGGGTTAAAATGATCTCTCGTCCACCTACGTTCAGCTCTGTAGAACTTACAATTCATATGATTCCTTTAGTATCCTTCCTATCATTCTCCTGCTTTTTACTTCCCCTCTCTCTGGCAAATTTCCTAACACAGTAGCTTCTACCAGCTGTTTCTACTCCCTCTTCATCCAATCAGATTTCTGCCCCCACCACGCCATTGAAATTGCCCCCCCAGTGATCCCAATGATCTCCTAATTGCCAAAACCACCAAATACTTTTCAGTCTTAATCCTGCTTGACCCATCACCTAGCAGAGTGATTGGCACAAAGTAGAACTTAGTAAATACTTGATATTGAATATTAACTTTACTGAACCTTTGACATCCTCAATCTTCTTGAAACTTTTCCCTTGATTTAAATGCCAAGATTATCTCCTTCCCTCCTGCTTTCTGTGTACTATTTCCCTTTCCACTCCATAATGTTCCCACCTATAGGGTCCCCCCAACCTCATTGTACATATTTTCGGGCAATCTCAGCTAATTTGTAAGCTTCAATTACTAAATATGATCGTTACATATTTGGAAAACAGAAACTATGAAGAAAGATACAAATCTATACATAGTCCTAGCACTCATAGTGAACTATATTGACATTTTGGTGAATTTACTTCCAGTCTTTCTTCTACAAGACACCTTTTTTGAGAGTCATAATTATACAGGTTATACAGTGTTTTATCTTGATTCCTTCTCTTAATATCCATTACTGAATTATTTCCCTCTATACACTCTTTATTGACTGAATTTTATTAGCTGCATAATATTCCATTAAGTACCATACTTAGTGAATCCCCTGTTAGAGGAAATAAAAGTTGATTGCAAGGTTTACCTTTATGTCACCCTCACTAGACTGTGAATGTCTAAGCCTTACACTTTTTTTTTTTTTTCTTTCTGAGGTACTGGGGCCGGGGATTGAACCCAGAATCTCACATGTGGGAAGCTGGCACTTAACCACTGAGCCACATCAGCTCCTCTGAGTTGGTTTTTTTATTTGTCTGCTTGTTGTTTGTTTTTGTTTTTTTAGGAGGCATCAGGGACCGAATCTGGGATCTCCCATGTGGGAAGCATGCTCAACCACTTGAGCCACATCTGTTCCCTGCCTTATACATTTTTGTAACACCAATGTTCATTTTTATATCGTGTGATTTAACCAAACTGTATTTGTAAGGGCAGAAACTATGTCTTATACTTTCGTTTATTTATTTATTTATTTATTTATTGAAATAATAAGTTTATTATGATTGATTTCTTTTTTTTTGTACTTATGAATATTGTATTTACTTTAATTTTTTTTCATATATATTTTAAAAGATGCTTAAATTACATAAATGTTACACAAAAAAATTATAGGGATTCCCATGATCTCCACCTCCCTCCCATACCTCCCATAACATCTCACATAAACATCTTTCATTAGTGTGGCACATCACCTGCAATGGATATACACATCCTGGGGCTTTGCCACTAAGCATAGACCACAGTTCACATCGTAGACCACACTCTCTCCCACACAGTTCTGCATGGTATACGCTGATGTAAAGTGGCCTATATCCGTCACCACGTCACTCAGGACAACCCCCAAGTCCTGACAAAGCCCCTGTATTACCACTGCCCTTCCAAAAGCGTCTAGTGACCACTGGCTTCACCTCACTGTTATAATTTCTTCCATTGCTTGAATCCTATACTTTTATATTCTATTTTAGGTGATTAACGATTGATTTATTTTTATCTTTTTGCATAAAGATTTGTAACATTTTTCTTGGCTTCAGACACTTGTCCAGGGTTTCCTGGTGAAGTGCTGGTGATTGCAGGAATTACATCTTTCTTTTAGGGTCTTTAGTGACTCAGAGAAGAGTGATGGAAACATGTAAGATGTGTTTGCTGGAGGCTACTTCAACAGTTCCCACTTTCTAATCAAACTGATGACTATTGTTGTTCTTCCATTTTTAAAAGAAATATATACTCATTACAAAAAAATGGAGATATAGGAAAAAGAAGAAAGAAGAGAAAAAATGCCCATAGTTTTGTCACCACCAAAACCAACCACTTAATGTTCAGGTGTATTTCTTTCCAATCATTTTCTTTGAATAGAGATTTTTAAATTTGTTTTTATTTTATTCTTTCTTTATTAGAAAGTTGTGGGTTTACAGAACAATCATGCATAAAATATAGGATTCCCATAAATCACACTATTATTAACACCTTACATTGGTCTGGAATATTTATTACTAATTGAGGATAGCACATTTTTATAATTGTACTATTAACTGCAGTCCATTGATGAACTTAAGGTTTACTGTGTAGTGTAGTTTCATGGACTTATTAAAATTATTCAGTTACAATATATATAATCTAACATTTCCCCCATTTAATTAAATTAAGATATATATTTCAGTGCTGTTAAGTATATTCACAGTGTTGTTTACTATTACCACTGTCCATTACCAAAATATTTCCATCATTTCAAATAGGGACCCTGTATATTTTAAGCCTTAACTCCCCATTCTCTATTCCCACCTTGTCCCCTGGCAACCTATGTACTAGATTCTTATTCTATGAGTTGGCTTATTCTAAATATTTGTCCTTTTGTGTGTGGTTTATTTCACTCAACATGATATCTTCAAGGTCCATCCATGTTGGTTGTCACATGTATTAGAACTCCATTCCTTTTCACAGCTGAATAATCTTCCATTGTATGTATATACCACATGTTATTTATCCATTCATTGATTGATGGACACTAAGGTTGCTTCCATCTTTGGGCAATTGTGAATAATGCTGTCATGAACATTTGTGTGCAAATATCTGTTTGAGTCCCTGTTTTCAATTCTTTTGGGTATAGACCTAGTAGTGGGATTCCGGGTCATATGGTAGTTCTATATTTAGCTTTCTAAGGAACCACCAAACTGTCTTCCACAGCAGCTGCACCATTTTACATTGCCACCAGCAACAAATGAGTGTTAGTTTCTCAGCATCCTCTCCAACACTTGTTTTTCTTTTTTTTAATAGCAGCCATTCCAATGGATATGAAATAGTATCTCACTGTGCTTTAGATTTGCAATTCCCTAATATCTAATGATGTTGAGCACCTTTTCATGTGATATCTAACCTTTTGTATAACTTCTTTGTAGAATTGTCTATTCAAATATTTTGCCCATTTGTAAAAATTTATTCAATTGTAAATAAGGAATTTCATTTTTAAAAATGTTTGAGAAAAAACATTAATGAGATCTTGAATTTGTCCATTTGGGATTTAAATTTAAATGAAAAAAAAAATCAAGCAAGTCCCTCAAAAGTAAACATCAGCCCTTATCTCTGAACATTCAGGAGAGATAATTTCTTTAGTGGAGGGAATAAACCATTAACTCTCCCTACTCTTGAATGAATCAAAGACAAAGATTACAGGTCTTAGTTATAAGATAGAGTTGGAGTAGCTCAAGTAGGGCATAGCTCTCTTGAAAAATAGTGGTAAAGGCATAGAAGTTGTCTGAGGAACCCACTTTGGGAACCTGCAGACCAGGAGGGTGTTCCACACATTATGGGAGGGACTGGGGATGGAGATAAGGAGAAGCTAAAGGGAAAACTGTGATTTGATGCCCCCACAGCTGGGAACACCGCCCGTACCCCACCCTTGAGGTGAACAGCTTCACTAAAACCTGTGGCTGAGTGGCCAATTGAGAGGGGAAAGGGACGGTGTAGCTGAGGGCTGAGTGTGGTTTCTCTTTGGTGAATATTATCACCATAACTCGAATCACTGGTTCAGAAGAGCTATAATAGTTACTGGAAATTGGATTCATCTCCGTGGAATGGTTTGCAGAGGAGTGCCACCTGCTGGGAAAGTGAAGGAAGACAGGCTTTCCTGTTTCTTTCCCAGGCACTCTAGATCTGGTCTATGCCCCATTTGAGGCTTCCTGTCCTTGTTGTGATTACTTAAATAGGGCAATCTTAAAGTTTTAGAAAAAACTGAACTAGGAGTCAAGGAAGAGCTGTGAAATAAAACCACTAGTCAAGAGAGAGAAATTGATCAACAGAGCAAAATCACCAACATAATCAGATGCCTAAATATCAACAAAGAACAAGCCATACTAAACAGGAAGACATGGCCCAGCCAAAGGAACAAACCAAGAATACAGACGAGATACAGGATTTAAGACAACTAATCAAAGATGTTCACACAAATTTCCTTAATCAATTTAAGGAGATGAAAGAAAATATGACTAAAGGGATAAAAGATATTACATATAAAGAACAATTTGAAAGCCTGCAAAAAAGGAACAGTGTTTATAGGAATGAAAGACACAATGGAGAAAATAAAAAAATATATTAGAGGCATGTAACAGCAGATTTGAAATTGTAGAGGAACAAATAAGTAAATTGAAGACAGAACATTTGAAATTGAAAGATAGGAGGACAGAAAAAAGAATGCAAAAAATTGAACAAGTTCTCAGAAGATTGAACGACAATATGAAATGCAGAAGCATATGCATTAGAAGTGTTCCAGAAGGAGTAGAGAAAAGGGGTAGAAAGAATATTTGAAGAAATACTGACTGAAAATATTCCAACCCTTATGAAAGACATGAATATCAATATTCTGTTCGGGGTACATTGTACCCTGTAGCAGTTTGATATAGTTATGAATTCCAAAAATAGATATTGGATTATGCTTGTAAACTGGTCTGTTCCTCTGGGCGTGATTCAGACATAAAACTACATGGCAGAGCAGAGGAGTTAGTTGGAGTTTTAATGTTGGAGTTTTAATGCTGGAGCCCAGGGAAGTAAGCACTCAGAGCTTGGTTGTGAGGAAGAAGAGAAGGCCCCAGGAAAAGAGACGAGCCGTTTGCCTGACATTTCACAGCTGGCCTTGTAGAGACAGGCAAAGCCTAGAGAGCCTCATAGTCTATAGCTGACCTTGTGGAGAAAGAGAGAGCCGAGAGAGAAATGGAGCGCCAGGAAGAGAGGAACCCAAGAAGCCTGAACCCTGGCAAACTCTGCAGCTGTCTTGCTCTAACATGTGGCAACAGACTTTGGTGAGGGAAGAAACTTATGCTTTATGACCTGGTAACTGTAAGCTTCTACCCCAAATAAATACCCTTTATAAAAACCAACTGATTTCTGGTATTTTGCTCAGCATCCCTTTTGCTGACTAATACACACACAAACAAATCACACTGACTCTAGAAGAAATAGATAACCTCAACAAACCAATCACAAGTAAAGTAATTGAAAAAGTCATTAAAAACCTCCCCAAAATAAAAAGTTCAGGAGCAGATGGCTTCAAAGGTGAATTCTACCAATCATTTAAAGAAGATCAAATACCAATATTGCTCAAACTCTTCCAAAAAACTGAGCAGGAAGGAACACTACCTAATCATTCTATGAAGATAACATCACCCTAATACCAAAGCCAAATAAAGATATTACAAAAAAATACAGACCAATTCTCTAATGAATATAGGTGCAAAATCCTTAAGAAAACACTTGCTAACTGAATCCAAAAACACATCAAAATAATTATATATCATGACCAAGTGGGCTTTATACCAGATATGCAAGGATGGTTCAACATAAGAAAATCAATTAGTATAATACACCACATTAATAAATTGAAGGAGAATCACACGATCAGCTTAATAGATGCAGAGAAAGCATTTGACAAAATACATAATTTCCTGATAAAAACACTCCAAAAGATAGAAATAGAAAGAAAGTTTGTCAATATGATAAAGTGCATATGTGAAAAACCTATGGCTAATTTTGTACTCAATGGTGAAAGACTGACTGAAAGCATTCCCAATGAAATTGGGAACAAGACAAGGATGCCCACTCACTCCACTGTTATTCAATATGGTGCTAGAACCTCTAACTAGAGCAATTAGGAAGAAAAAGAAATAAAAGGCACCCAAATAGGAAAGGAAGAAGTAAAACTTTTGATAGTCGCTGTTGATATGATCCTATACTTAGAAAATCATGAATATTCCACAAGAAAACTATTAGAACCTATACATGATTTCAGTAAAGTGGTGGGATACAAGACTGATATGCAAAATTCAATAGCATTTCTATAGACTACTAATGAGCATTCTGAAGAGGAAGGCAGAACAAAAATTCCATTTATAATAGGGACTAAAAGAATAAAGTATTTAGGAATAAACTTAATCAAGGACATAAAGCACCTAATTTCAGAAAACTATAAAAACATTGCTAAAAGAAACCATGATGATCTAAATAAATGGAAGGATATTTCATGTTCAGGGGTTGGAAGACTAAATATCATTAAGATATCAATTCTATCCAAACTGATCTATGGATTTAATGCAATCCCATAAAAAAATTCCAATATCCTTCTTTGTAGAACTTGAAAAGCCAATTATCAAATTTATCTGAAATGATAAGGATCCCTGAATAGCCAAAAATGTCTTCAAAAAGAAGAATGAAGTTGGAGGACTCTCACTTCCCAACTTTAAAGCATATTATCTAGCTACAGTGGTAAAAACAGAATGGAACTGGCATAAAGATAACAGATTGATTAATGGAATTGAATCAAGAGCAGAAATAGATCCTCACATCTATGGTCAAGTGATTTCTGACAAGGCTAACAAAACCCACTCAACTTGTTCAGAACAGCCTATTCAACAAACGTGCTTGGAAAATTGGATATCTATATCTAAAAGAAAGAAAGAGGACCCCTGTCTCACACCTTATACAAAAATTAATTCAAAATGGATCAAGGACCTAAATAAAACAAAACAAAAAAACAAACAAACAAAAAAAACTAGAACCATAAACCTCCTAGAAGAAATGTAGGGAAACATCTTCAAGATCTTGTGTTTTTTGGTCTTTACACCCAAAGCCCGAGCAACAAAAGAACAAAATAGATAAATGGGAGTGCCTTTAAATTAAACACTTTGGTATTTCAAGCAATTCTGTTAAGAAGGTGAAAAGGCAGCCAACTCAATGGTTAAAAAAAAACCTTAGGAAACCACATTTCTGACAAGGGTTTGATTTCCATGTTATATAAAGAGATCACACAACCTAATGACAAAATGACATGCAATCCAAATAAAAAATGGCCTAAAGACTTGAAAAGACATTTTTCCAAAGTGGAAAAACAAATGGCCAAAAGACACATAAAAAGATGCTCAACATCATTAGCTGTTAGGGAAATGCAGATCAAAACTATGATATATCAACTTATACCATACAGAATGTCCACTATTTTTTAAAAAAGAGAAAACCATAAGTGTTGGAAAGGATGTGGAGAAAAAGGAACAATCCACTCTTGGTGGGAGTATAAAATGATGCAGCCTCTGTGGAAGATGATTTGGCAATTCCTCAGGAAACTAAATATAGAACTGCCATATGATCTGGCAATCCTACTACTAGGAATATATTCAGAAGAAAATATATTCAGAAGAATTGAGAGCAAGGACGTGAACAGATATTTGCACACTGATGTTCATAGTAGCATTCATAATTGCTAAAAGATGGAAACAAGACAAGTGTCTGTCAACAGATGAATGGATAAACAAGATGTGGTATATACATACGATGGAATACTGTTTAGCTGTAAGAATAAATCTACTGGGAAAGCACATGACAAATGGAGGAACATTGAGGACATCATGTTGAGTGGAATAAGACAGACAGAAAAGGATGAATATTGTATGGCCTCACTGATATGAACAAATACAATGAGAAGACTTATGGAGTTGGACTATGAAGTGTAGGTTGGTGGGAAACAGAATGTGGGTTGAGAAGGGGGAGAAGATCCTGGATGTATATAGAATGTTTAATAAGGTCAATTGTAAATACATGGTAGTAGATGGACTTGATGGTAACACATTATAATTAATGTAACAAACACTTTTGATCTATGGCTGTGACTGAAGCTGAAATGAGTAGTCTAGAGAGGTTGATGTTAGCTGGCAGGCACCTGGAAGATAATAAAGGGAATTTATAGCAGTGATTTTGGCAGTAGATGAGGATTGTGGTTAATCATATAAATACAGGAATGTTCTTTTACTATGAGGTATTAAGAATGTAGTGATAAATGGGAAAAATAAAACTAATATAATTTATAGATTATAGTTAACAATAATATTGTAGTGCTCTTTGTAGTGTGTTTTTTTTTTTTTTTTTTTTTTTTTTGGTAGCAAAAGCAAAGAAGGTATGATCTTAATGCTAAAGGTAAAAAATGAATATTGGGTTTGCTATAGTGAGAATGCATATGATTAAGCATTTTTATCTCATTTTTTTCATTAATAAGGAGACCTTGATTATGTCATTTAATAACCTTTGTTTATCTGGATATCTTTCTGAACACTGGAAGAGCAATTGAGCCTGTTGCTAGAATTAGATGAGATAAAAGTGTCTGGGCAGAACTTTTTAGGAGTAATGCTTCTATAATTTGTTGAGCTGACTTTTGTCTGCTATTTTATTTTTTTAATTTGAAATAAAGTTTGAATAAAAAAAGACAAAGGTTATAGAGAAGTAAGATTCCTGACTGATGTGTGGTCTCCTTTTTCTTTCTTTAAAGCCCCCTTCTTTCTAAGGATTTGTTTGTTTGTTGGATTGTGAGTTTTTTGGGGCACATAATTTTAAAGAGGAGGATGCAGCAGTGAAACAGTAGAAAAAATGGAAGTTTCATTTAATCAAAGAAGTCCATTGCACTATACATTAAATCAGTGCAATGATCATTTAAATAAACTGCTTGAAAATGGAAACAAATGACCTAAACTGGAACACAAGAAAATATAAACATATGCATACGTAAATATTTCCTCCTAACTTCTTTTACCCTGAATTGCTTACCTTTAAATAATATCTAGGATTTCACAGCTTCTCTTAGAGGCGAGAATTGAATGTTAAGCTATTCAGTCATGAATGTACCAGGTTTCCCATTGCCATCCCTTATGCTTTTGGTATAGAATCAATTAATCTTGCTGTTAAACAGTTGTTACACCTCTATACTTCATTTGTGCAGACAGGACCAGGGGGAAATTAGAGACTACTTGATGGGAGGGTTTTTCCTCCAATCCCCCATGTTGGGGCTTGATGAGCCTGAGACCCTGATGACTAGAGCCAGCCTAGGGCCTTGCTGATAACTGATTGTCCTTTGATGAAGTCAGGCCTTCCTAGGTCTCTTCAATCCATTGCAGGCCTCTCCCTGCTCTGATACCATCCACTTCTTGCCAAAGATTTGAAGACAAGTTGCAGAGTTAGGCAGACAGAAAGTGACTTGGGCAAAACAAGAAGCATCTGCCATCAAGTTCATGCTACTCTGATAACTGTGGATCAAGGAGGCTGGAGATCACCTCTGCTGCCTTCCATTAATCACCTGGATCTACAGTGTATTTAGATGCCAACCGATGCACTGTACTCGTTTGAGGCAGCACTGTCCCACAGTGATGAGTCCTCTTTCCACTCTATCTTTGCTATTTAATGGAATGCTCACTTTGAGGTTTTGTTGTTACTTCACCTTGAGTACCCAATGACTTATTAATGTCCCATAATTTGGAACATTCACCACCATGATATCCACTGGGAATTTCTACCAATCTATTTCAAGAAGCCAAGCAACATCCTCATGAGAAAGGGGCATGGACTACAAATTGCCTGAACCAATCAATCTGCTGTTGATTGCCAAGGATTGCCAATTCAGATTGTGTCCTTACTAAGAATTGAATAATTTCTTTATATGTTCTGGATATTAAACCATTACTGGATATGTGGTTTTCAAATATTTTTTCCCATTGTATAGGTTGTCATTTCACTTTCATGATAAAGTATGTTGAGGCACAAGAGTTTTTAATTTTGATGAAGTCCCATTTTCTACTTTTTATTTTGTTGCTTTTATTTTGGGTGTAAAGTCTAAGAAACCATCACCTAAAATAAAGTCCTGAAGGTGCTTTCCTACGTTTTCTTCTAAGAGTTTGACAGTTCTAGTTCATATATTTAGTTCTTTGATCCATTTTAGTTGATTTTTGCATAAAGTGTGAGGTAGGGGTCCTTGTGCTTTTTTTGCAAATGGAGATATAGTTTTTCCAGAACCATTTGTTGAAGGGCTATTCTTTTCCAATGAAGAGGACTCTGCCCCCTTGTAAAAAATCAGCTGGCCATAAATTTAAGGATTAATTTCTGAGCTCTCAATTTGATTACATTGGTCTTTATATCTGTCCTTGTGCTGGTTATCATGCTGATTTGATTACTGTGGCTTTGTAATAAGTTTTAAGATCAGGAAGTGTGGCTCCTCCAACTTCATTCTTTTTCAAGATGGCTTTAGCTATTTGGGGTTCCTTATTGTTCTACATAAATTTGATGACTGGCTTTTCCATTTCTGCAAATAAGGTTGTTGGAATTTTTATTGGGATTGTGTTGAGTATGTAAATTGCTTTGGGTAGGATTCACATTTTAATGATATTTAGTCTTGAAATTCATGAACACAGAATGTACTCCCATTTATTTAGGTCTTCTTTTATTTCTTTTATCAATGTTTTGTAGTTTTCTGCATATAAGTCCTTTACATCCTTGGTTAGATTTATTCTTAGATATTTGTTTCTTTTAGGTGCTATTGTGAATGGAATTTTGTTATTGAGTTCTTCTTCCAATTATTCATTACATGTGTATATAAACATTTCTGATTTTGGGGTAATGATCTTGTACCCAGCCACTTTGTTGAGTTCATTTATTAACTCTAGAAGTTTTGTTGTGGATTTTTCAGGATTTTCTGTATATAGGAGCATGTCATCCACAAATAGGGAAATTTTACTTCTTCCTTTCCAATTTGGATGCCTTTCATTTCTTTTTCTTGCCCAAGTGCTCTGGCAAAAACTTTCAGTACAATGTTGAATAACAGTGGTGATGGTGGGCATCCTTTTCTTATTCTTGATCTTAGAGGGAAAGCTTTCAGTCTTTTACAATGTTAGCTGTGGTCTTTTCATACATGATCTTTATCATGTTTATGAAGTTTCCTTCTATTCCTACTGTTCTAAGTGTTTTTATCAAGAAGGGGTGCTAGATTTTGTCAAATGCCTTTTCTACATTGAGATGATTGTGTGGTTTTTCCTTCATTCTGTTAATGTGTTGTATTACATTAATTGATTTTCTTATGTGTCCTTATGTGTTCCCTCCTCTTCAATTTTTTTGGACGTTTGAGCAGAATTGAAGTTAAGTCTTCTTAGAATGTTTGGTAGAAATCCTCCATGACACCATCTGTTCCTGGGCTTTTCTTTGTTGGGAGGTTTTTGATTACTGATTCAGTCTCTTTACTAGTAATTGATTTGCTGAGATCTTCTATGTCTTCTTGAGTCAATGCAGGTAGTTTGTGTATTTCTAAGAATTTTTCATTTCATGTAGGTTACCTAATTTATTGGCATACAGTTGTTCATAGTATCCCCTTTTAGTCCTTTTTACGTAAGTGGGTTGGTAATAATGTCCCCATTTTCATTTCTGATATTTGTTATTTGTATCCTCTCTCTTTATGTCTGTCAGTCTAGCTAAAGGCTTGTCAACTTTATTGATCTTTTCAAAGAACCAACTTTGGTTTTGTTGATTCTCTCTAGTGTTTTTTCTCTATTTTATTTATCTCTTCTCTAATCTTTGTTATTTCTTTTCTTCTACTTGCTTTGGGGTTAGTTTGATCTTCTTTATCTAGCTCTAGTTTTGAGATTAGGTCTCTGTTTTGAAGCATTTCTTCTTTTTAAATGTAACCAGTTAGAGCTATAAATTTCCCTCTTGGCACTGTCTTTACTAAGTCCCATAAATGTTAGTATGCTATATTTTCATTGTCATTCACCTTGAGTTTCCTAATTTTGCTTGTGATTTCCTCTTGAACTCATTGGTTGTTTATGAGTATGTTGTTTAATTTCCACATATTTCTGAATTTTCCATTTCTCCCTTTCTTATTGATTTCTAGCTTCATTCCATTGATGTCAGAGAATATACATTATATGATTTAACTATTTTTGAATTCGAAACTAGTTTTATGACGTAACATATGGTCTATTCTAGAGAATGATCCATGTGCACTCTAGAAGAACGTGTATTCTGTTTTTGTTGGGCTAAGTGTTCTATATATGTCTGCTATGTCTGATTGGTTTAGAGTATCATTCAAGTCTTCTATTTCCTTATTGCCATTCTGTCTAGATGTTCTATCCATTATTGAATGAGGCATATTAAAATCTTCGACTATTAACGAAGACTGTCAACTTCTCCCTTTAAATCTGTCAGTATTCGCTTCCTATATTTTGGGGCTTGTTTTTAGGGTGCTTATATATTTATAATTGTTACATCTTCTTGTTGAATATTCTTCTTAAACAGTGTATAATGACCATTTTCATCCCTCATAATTGTTTTTCACTTCAAATCTATTTTATCTAATATTAATATATTACCTGTGGCAGTTTGAAGCTTTTTGTAGATTCCAGAAAAGATCATGTTCTTGGAACTATTCATTCCTGTGGGTGTGGGACCCTTTGACTGGATTGAATTCAGTTGGGGGACTTTGATTAGATTGCTTCAGTGAGGCATGACCCAGGCTGGGTCTTGATCCTTTTGCTGGAATCCTTTATAAACAGAGAACTGAAAGCAGAGACACAGAAAAATAGTGGCAGAAACAGAGAAATGCTGAGAGGCTGAAAGAGAGGTCCCAGAGGCCAAAGGCTGGAATCAGTGGAGCACAGAGGCACAGAAAGAGAGGTCTGGAGGAAAGGGGAGAGACAAGCCATATGCCTGTTCACCCACAGCTGCACTTGGAGAAAAAGCATCATTATTTGCTGTTGCCATGTGCCTTAACACCCACAGCCAACCTCAGGTGAAACTGCATGTCTGATGATGTCTTGATTTAGATATTTACATAGCCTCAGAACTGTAAACTTTTAACCTAATAAATTTCCAATACAAAAACCAACCCATTTCTGGTATATTGTTCCCAGCATCATTTGGACAAACTAAAACACTACCCCAGCTCTCTTTTGGTTACTGATTGTATGCTATACTATTTTCCATCCTTTCACTTTCAACCTACTTGAATCTGAATTTAATGTGAGTCTCTTGCATACAGTATATAGTGGGGCCATAAATTTTTTTTCTCTTTTAGCCATTCTGCCAATATCTACCTTTTGACTGGAGATTTTAATCACTTACATTTAAAGTAACTGCTGATAATGCAGGATTTTCTTCTGCCATTTTTTTCTATTTAGCCTTTGTCTGCCTTATATCTTTTTGTCCCTCAATTCTTCTGTTAATGCCTGCTTTCATATTCATTTGATTTTTTTGTTATACCATATTGAGTGCCTTCTCTTTTCCATTTGAATATATGTCTCTTCTTGTCTTCCTGTGGTTACCATGGGGTTGAAATTTAACATCTTGAATGCATGACAATCATATTTGGTTTGATACCAACTTAATTTCAAGTGCATATACATACACTTTTTCTATACCTCTCTGTTACCTCACTTTTTTGTACTTTTACCACATATCTTTGAACATTGTATGTCCAAAACCATAGATTTATCATTACTTTTTATGCTTTTGCTTTTTAGCACCTGTAGAAAGTGACAAATTTAGTTACATACCAAACAATACACTACAATAATACTGGCATTTATAATTACCCAAATAGTTATCTTTACTGCAGATCTTTATTTCTTTATGCTTTTTTGAACCACTATCTAGTTTCCTTTGCTTTCAGTCTGGAGAACTCCTATTAGCCTTGCTCATAAGGCAGGTCTAGTGGTGATGAACTCCCTCACTGTTTTTTCTGAGCACGTCTCAATCTCTCTCCTTCATTTTTGAAAGAAAGTTTCATTGGATATATAATTCTTGTTTGGCAGTTGTTTTCCATCAGCACTTTAAATATTTCAACCCATTGCCTTTTTGCCTCCATGGTTTCTGATGTAAAATTGGTACTTAATATAATTGGGACTCCAACATATATAACATGGTTGCTTTCCTCTTGTCGTTTTCAGAACTCTCTCCTTGTTCTTTGCATTCAACAGTGTCATCAATATATGATGGGGTGTATTTTTCTTCATGGTTTATCCTGTTTGATTTTTCCTGGGCTTCTTGGATGTGTATATCTTTTGCTAAGTTTGGGAAGTTCTCTGTCATTATTTCTTTTAATATTCCTTCTGCCCCTTTCTCTCTTTCTTCTCCTTCTGGAAGTCACATCATGTGTATATTGGCATGTTTGATTATGTTCCAGAGGTGTCTTAGGCTGTTTTCACTTTTTATCATTCTTTTCTCTTTTTGCTTCTCATCCTGACTCATTTCATTGTCTTGTCTTTGAGTTCACTGACTCTTCTGCATGCTCCAATCTGCTCTTGAAGGCGTCCTGGGAATTTTTCATTTCAGTTGTTGCGGTCTTCAATTTCAGTAGTTCTGTTTCATTCCTTTTAACAATTTCATCTCTTTACTAAGATTCTCATATTGCTCATTCATTGTTTTCCTGATATTTTTAGTTCTTTTTCTGTATTTTCCTTCATCTCCTTGAGCATATTTAGAATCATTTTTTAAGGGCTTTGCTCAGTATGTCCACAGTCTGGCCTTCATTGGTGTTTTCTAGAGTTTTATCTTCTTCTTTTGTATGGGCCATCATTCCGTTTCTTTGTATTGCACTGTTGTTGCACCCTGTACATTTTAATATCTTAAAATGTTAACTCTGGGATTTATTCCCTGAGATGTTTGTTTCTTGATTTTGTAACCAGTTGTGATAAGACAGAGATTTTATTGAACTTAAGCCCTCTTAACAGGAAGTTCTGCCCAAGGTGAATGCAGACAGGTTTTCCCTGTCTTCCTGGGCTTGTGTCTTGTCCTGGGCTTTTGCTAATTAGTTATTTTGGAGTTCCTCTGTTTACAGGAGTTTGGTCGTCCCTCTGTTTCCCAAGAGACAGGCCTCTCTCCGTTGGATATTTGAAGCCAGCAAGACTTTGTCCCAGATTGTATGCCTCTATTTTTTCTTACACTCCTTTCATTGGCTCTGTCTCCTCATCTTTTTTTTTTCTTTTATCACTTCTATCTTTGAACATTGTATGTCCCAAACCATAGATTTATATTACTTTTTTTTTTTTTTTTAAAATTAAAGATTTATTTATTTATTTATTCATTTATCCCCCCCCCCTTGCTGCTTGTGCTCCGAACCCAGGGCCTCCCATATGGCAAACGGGAGCCCTACTGATTGAGCCACAGCCGCTTCCCTTATATTACTTTAGATGCATTTGTTTTTTAGCACCTATAGGAAATGACAAGTTGCTTTTGCCTGGAGAGCAAATTCTGGGAGGAGGGACATGCTGGAGTAAACTTTCAGGTCAGACTTTCTCAACTGAAACAGGGCCAGGGACTCACAAAGAAGGTGCAGACTGGCTCCAAGTATCCTGTGGAAGGGATCAGGAAGAGCTTCTTCCATGGCTCCCCAAAGGTGAGGTTTCTTAGCCTGCTCTTCAACTAAGTGTCCTTCATAGTCTGGAGGAAGTGTAACAATTTTAAGTCTCCTGTGCTGTGGACTTTGTCTGGGGCAGGCTAAAGAATGGCTGCCCTCAGGGCTGGGCCCCCAGCAATCTGAAGTTGTTAATCAAAAGCCATGATCAATGATCAACTGTGCCAACCTCTGGTCTTGGGGAAGAGGATTTTTATGTCCCTTTTGGTCACACATGTGCTTGCTGCAAGAGTACGACATAGGTACCAGAAACTGCTATGTGGAGAGAGCAAACCATAATTTATCAGCCTCTTCCTTCAGCTCCTCCCTGGATGCTGTACAGTGTTCTTGTAACCTCTAGAGTTACAAAATAATTGTTTCAGACAGTTACTGCTTGTTCAATAGTTGTTTTGGTGGAAGGACTGAGTCTTGGAACGCCCCACTTCACCATCTTCCCTAAAGGCAATTTGACACTCTGAATAGTATTTTTTTCTTGTTAGTTTTAATTTATACATGTTTGTGATTATAACACATATAACATTTCACATTTTATTTAACATTTTGGCATATATAGGTTCATGTTATTAAAATTCTTAATATCATAGTTTACAATTCTACAATATTTAATTTAATGAATGCATCATAATTTATTTAACTACTCTCTTGCTCTTGGACATTTAGAGTGTTTTTTCTTTTTTTGTTACTTTGAAATAACATTGTGACAGACATTTTTGCATAAAGTTTTTTTCTCTTTAGGAAATGAAAATGAGTAAAAATTTGATTTTATTCTAAACAGAGTGGTTTAAATAAAGTTTACAATTTTAAAGAAATAAAATATTGCTTCATGCAAGGGACATACAAATATTTCAAATTTCAAATGATAAATAATAGTTTTGGTGGTTTGAAGCTGTATGTACCCCAGAAAAATATGTTTTTAAATGTACTTCATTACTGTGGGTGTTAACCCATTATAAGTAGGATCTTTTGATGTGGCTACTTCAGTTAAGGTGTGGCCCACCTCATTCAGGGTGGGGCTTAATCCCACTACTGGAGTCCTTTATAAAGGGAATGAATATAGAGAAAGAAAGAAAAGAAAGAAGGAAAGAAAGAAGGAAAGAAAGAAGGAAAGAAAGAAAGAAAGAAAGAAAGAAAGAAAGAAAGAAAGAAAGAA